>CM057085.1:41907833-41990266 GCA_029959045.1 Taenioides sp. WSHXM2023
CCTTTTGACCTCCAGACTTTTGACCTTTGACCTGGTCTCTCCACAGTCATGAGGAGGAACACGTTTGTGGTGGACGGCTGCTGCAGAAAAGGATCCAGAAACGCCCTGCAGGAACTCTACAACCCCTCTGTGGTGAGTCCTACCTCCTACACCCTACACCCTAACCCCTCTGTGGTGAGTCCTACCTCCTACCTCCTACACCCTACACCCTACACCCTCTGTGGTGAGTCCTACCTCCTACACCCTACACCCTAACCCCTCTGTGGTAAGTCCTACATCCTACAACCCTAACCCCTCTGGTGAGTCCTACCTCCTACACCCTACACCCTACACCCTACACCCTAACCCCTCTGTGGTAAGTCTACACCCTACACCCTAACCCCTCTGTGGTTAAGTCCTACATCCTACACCCTAACCCCTCTGGTGAGTCCTACCTCCTACTTCCTACACCCTACACCACAGAGGATGTTAGGGTGTAGGGTCTCTCTGTTTTTCTTTTATTTTTTTGTTTTGTTTTTTCACTTCTCTGCACTTCTCTGCTCTGCGTTTTAACAAGGGTCCACTGCTCACCGGACCCTCTGGGCTTTGGTTTGGTGTGAGCCGCAGGTGTGTTCAGAGTGTCCTTGAAGGCGTTATTTAAAATCAAATCACATTTTGAATTTTAAACGCCGCTGAATTTCTCACTTTGAATTTTTTTAACTCTGAAAAAAATGTGTTTGAATTATTTTTATTCTGAATTTTAGTTAATTAAATTATATATGTACATTCTCAAAGTGTTTAAAATGTAATATAGAAAAAATTCACCTTTTAAATATTCAGCGCAAATATTTTCCAGCGCTCAAATTCAACAGTCAAAATTCAGAGTGTAAAATTCGCAGTGAAAAGAATTCGCTGCAAAGATCCAAGACGCCAAGGCAGAAGCAATCGATCCTGTGTGATCCGATCCAACTTAGTAACAAACAGGAAATGGTGCAGTGAAGCGATCTGATTGGTCAGAATTCGCCTCATCAAAACCTCATCTCTTTTATTTGTTAAGTGTAAACCCCGCCCACAGATGAGAACCATTAGGAAACAGCCTCTGTCCTCCTCACTCACACAGGATCGATTGCTTCTGCCTTGGCGTCTTGGATCTTTGCTGTGAATTTTACGCTCTGAATTTTGACTGTTGAATTTGAGGCTTGAAAATATCTGCACTGAATATTTAAATGGTGATTTATTTATTTTTATTTTGAATTTGAAACATATTGAAAAAGTACACTTAAAATGACAGCAGCTCAAATTAAATAATTCAAACTTTTTTTTTTCAGAGTTAAAAAATTCAAAGTGATAAATTCAGCGGTATTTAAAATTCAGAATCAAATGGAACAAATGATGTTCCATACGGCGTCCCGAGTGGTGGTGCGTTCAGGGGCAGCTCTGTTCCTCAGGTTTAACGTGCTGACGGCTCATGATTTCAAGGAACGTTTGTCTCCGAGTTGTTTCCTGAGGGTGAAGGACGGAGCAGCTCCACGGAGACACTCCATTTATGATATGATGTGCTTTCCTCATTCAGAATAAAGCTGCACTGTGTCACTTTTCAGACTGTCATGTTTTAATCCTGTTTTAGTCCTGGTTTAGTCCTTGTTTAGTCCTGGTTTAGTACTGATTTAGACCTGCTTTTGTCCTGCTTTAGACCTGCTTTAGTCCTGCTTTAGACCTACTTTAGACCTGCTTTAGACCTGCTTTAGACCTGCTTTAGTCCTGCCTTTAGTCCTGCCTTAGACCTGCTTTAGACCTGCTTTAGTCCTGCCTTTAGACCTGCTTTAGACCGGCTTTAGACCTGCTTTAGACCGGCTTTAGACCTGCTTTAGACCTGCTTTAGACCTGCTTTAGACCTGCTTTAGACCTGCTTTAGTCCTGCCTTTAGACCTGCTTTAGACCGGCTTTAGACCTGCTTTAGACCTGCTTTAGACCTGCTTTAGACCGGCTTTAGACCTGCTTTAGACCGGCTTTAGTCCTGCTTTAGACCTGCTTTAGACCTGCTTTAGACCGGCTTTAGACCTGCTTTAGACCTGCTTTAGTCTTGGCTTGGACATAATTTAGTCCTGGTTTAGTGCTGGTTTAATTCTGGTCTAGTCCTGGTTTATTAGAGAATTAATTGGAAAACTAATCAAAAGCCCAAGAAGAGACTCCTCCTGTCTTATATTTTCGCTCCTGTCTACTCCTGTCTTATATTCTCGCTCCTGTCTTACATCCTCGCTCCTGTCTTACATCCTCACTCCTGTCTGTTCCTGTCTTACATCCTCGCTCCTGTCTGCTCCTGTCTTACATCCTCGCTCCTGTCTGTTCCTGTCTTACATCCTCGCTCCTGTCTGCTCCTGTCTTATATTCTTGCTCCTGTCTCTTCCTGTCTTACATCCTCGCTCCTGCCTGCTCCTGTCTTACATCCTCACTCCTGTCTGCTCCTGTCTTACATCCTCGCTCCTGTCTGCTCCTGTCTTACATCCTCGCTCCTGCCTGCTCCTGTCTTACATCCTCACTCCTGTCTGCTCCTGTCTTACATCCTCACTCCTGCCTGCTCCTGTCTTACATCCTCACTCCTGCCTGCTCCTGTCTTACATCCTCACTCCTGTCTGCTCCTGTCTTACATCCTTGCTCCTGTCTTACATCCTCGCTCCTGTCTTACATCCTTGCTCCTGTCTGTTCCTGTCTTATATTCTCGCTCCTGTCTGCTCATGTCTTACATCCTCGCTCCTGTCTTACATCCTCGCTCCTGTCTTACATCCTTGCTCCTGTCTGCTCCTGTCTTACATCCTCGCTCCTGTCTGCTCCTGTCTTACATCCTCACTCCTGTCTGCTCCTGTCTTACATCCTTGCTCCTGTCTTACATCCTCGCTCCTGTCTGCTCCTGTCTTACATCCTTGCTCCTGTCTGTTCCTGTCTTATATTCTCGCTCCTGTCTGCTCCTGTCTTACATCCTCGCTCCTGCCTGCTCCTGTCTTACATCCTCGCTCCTGTCTGCTCCTGTCTTACATCCTCGCTCCTGTCTTACATCCTCGCTCCTGTCTGCTCCTGTCTTATATTCTCGCTCCTGTCTTACATCCTCGCTCCTGTCTGCTCCTGTCTTATATTCTCGCTCCTGTCTGCTCCTGTCTTACATCCTCACTCCTGTCTTACATCCTCGCTCCTGTCTTACAGCCTCACTCCTGTCTGCTCCTGTCTTATATTCTCGCTCCTGCCTGCTCCTGTCTTACATCCTCACTCCTGCCTGCTCCTGTCTTACATCCTCACTCCTGTCTGCTCCTGTCTTACATCCTTGCTCCTGTCTTACATCCTCGCTCCTGTCTTACATCCTTGCTCCTGTCTGTTCCTGTCTTATATTCTCGCTCCTGTCTGCTCATGTCTTACATCCTCGCTCCTGTCTGCTCCTGTCTTATATTCTCGCTCCTGTCTTACATCCTTGCTCCTGTCTGCTCCTGTCTTACATCCTCGCTCCTGTCTGCTCCTGTCTTACATCCTCACTCCTGTCTGCTCCTGTCTTACATCCTTACTCCTGTCTTACATCCTCGCTCCTGTCTGCTCCTGTCTTACATCCTTGCTCCTGTCTGTTCCTGTCTTATATTCTCGCTCCTGTCTGCTCCTGTCTTACATCCTCGCTCCTGCCTGCTCCTGTCTTACATCCTCGCTCCTGTCTGCTCCTGTCTTACATCCTCGCTCCTGTCTTACATCCTCGCTCCTGTCTGCTCCTGTCTTATATTCTCGCTCCTGTCTTACATCCTCGCTCCTGTCTGCTCCTGTCTTATATTCTCGCTCCTGTCTGCTCCTGTCTTATATTCTCGCTCCTGTCTGCTCCTGTCTTACATCCTCGCTCCTGTCTGCTCATGTCTTACATCCTCACTCCTGTCTGCTCCTGTCTTACATCCTCACTCCTGCCTGCTCCTGTCTTACATCCTCGCTCCTGTCTGCTCCTGTCTTACATCCTTGCTCCTGTCTTACATCCTCGCTCCTGTCTTACATCCTTGCTCCTGTCTGTTCCTGTCTTATATTCTCGCTCCTGTCTACTCCTGTCTTACATCCTCGCTCCTGTCTGCTCATGTCTTACATCCTCGCTCCTGTCTGCTCCTGTCTTATATTCTCGCTCCTGTCTTACATCCTTGCTCCTGTCTGCTCCTGTCTTACATCCTCGCTCCTGTCTGCTCCTGTCTTACATCCTCGCTCCTGTCTGCTCCTGTCTTACATCCTTGCTCCTGTCTGTTCCTGTCTTATATTCTCGCTCCTGTCTGCTCCTGTCTTACATCCTCGCTCCTGCCTGCTCCTGTCTTACATCCTCGCTCCTGCCTGCTCCTGTCTTACATCCTCGCTCCTGTCTGCTCCTGTCTTACATCCTCGCTCCTGTCTGCTCCTGTCTTACATCCTCGCTCCTGTCTTACATCCTCGCTCCTGTCTGCTCCTGTCTTATATTCTTGCTCCTGTCTTACATCCTCGCTCCTGTCTGCTCCTGTCTTACATCCTCGCTCCTGCCTGCTCCTGTCTTACATCCTCGCTCCTGTCTGCTCCTGTCTTACATCCTCGCTCCTGTCTGCTCCTGTCTTACATCCTCACTCCTGTCTTACATCCTCGCTCCTGTCTTACATCCTCGCTCCTGTCTTACAGCCTCACTCCTGTCTGCTCCTGTCTTATATTCTCGCTCCTGTCTGCTCCTGTCTTACATCCTCGCTCCTGTCTGCTCATGTCTTACATCCTCGCTCCTGTCTGCTCCTGTCTTACATCCTCGCTCCTGTCTGCTCCTGTCTTATATTCTCGCTCCTGTCTTACATCCTTGCTCCTGTCTGCTCCTGTCTTATATTCTCGCTCCTGTCTGCTCCTGTCTTACATCCTCGCTCCTGCCTGCTCCTGTCTTACATCCTCGCTCCTGTCTGCTCCTGTCTTACATCCTCACTCCTGTCTGCTCCTGTCTTACATCCTTACTCCTGTCTTACATCCTCGCTCCTGTCTGCTCCTGTCTTACATCCTTGCTCCTGTCTGTTCCTGTCTTATATTCTCGCTCCTGTCTGCTCCTGTCTTACATCCTCGCTCCTGCCTGCTCCTGTCTTACATCCTCGCTCCTGTCTGCTCCTGTCTTACATCCTCGCTCCTGTCTTACATCCTCGCTCCTGTCTGCTCCTGTCTTATATTCTCGCTCCTGTCTTACATCCTCGCTCCTGTCTGCTCCTGTCTTATATTCTCGCTCCTGTCTGCTCCTGTCTTATATTCTCGCTCCTGTCTGCTCCTGTCTTACATCCTCGCTCCTGTCTGCTCATGTCTTACATCCTCACTCCTGTCTGCTCCTGTCTTACATCCTCACTCCTGCCTGCTCCTGTCTTACATCCTCGCTCCTGTCTGCTCCTGTCTTACATCCTTGCTCCTGTCTTACATCCTCGCTCCTGTCTTACATCCTTGCTCCTGTCTGTTCCTGTCTTATATTCTCGCTCCTGTCTACTCCTGTCTTACATCCTCGCTCCTGTCTGCTCATGTCTTACATCCTCGCTCCTGTCTGCTCCTGTCTTATATTCTCGCTCCTGTCTTACATCCTTGCTCCTGTCTGCTCCTGTCTTACATCCTCGCTCCTGTCTGCTCCTGTCTTACATCCTCGCTCCTGTCTGCTCCTGTCTTACATCCTTGCTCCTGTCTGTTCCTGTCTTATATTCTCGCTCCTGTCTGCTCCTGTCTTACATCCTCGCTCCTGCCTGCTCCTGTCTTACATCCTCGCTCCTGCCTGCTCCTGTCTTACATCCTCGCTCCTGTCTGCTCCTGTCTTACATCCTCGCTCCTGTCTGCTCCTGTCTTACATCCTCGCTCCTGTCTTACATCCTCGCTCCTGTCTGCTCCTGTCTTATATTCTTGCTCCTGTCTTACATCCTCGCTCCTGTCTGCTCCTGTCTTACATCCTCGCTCCTGCCTGCTCCTGTCTTACATCCTCGCTCCTGTCTGCTCCTGTCTTACATCCTCGCTCCTGTCTGCTCCTGTCTTACATCCTCACTCCTGTCTTACATCCTCGCTCCTGTCTTACATCCTCGCTCCTGTCTTACAGCCTCACTCCTGTCTGCTCCTGTCTTATATTCTCGCTCCTGTCTGCTCCTGTCTTACATCCTCGCTCCTGTCTGCTCATGTCTTACATCCTCGCTCCTGTCTGCTCCTGTCTTACATCCTCGCTCCTGTCTGCTCCTGTCTTATATTCTCGCTCCTGTCTTACATCCTTGCTCCTGTCTGCTCCTGTCTTATATTCTCGCTCCTGTCTGCTCCTGTCTTACATCCTCGCTCCTGTCTGCTCATGTCTTACATCCTCGCTCCTGTCTGCTCCTGTCTTACATCCTCGCTCCTGTCTGCTCCTGTCTTATATTCTCGCTCCTGTCTTACATCCTTGCTCCTGTCTGCTCCTGTCTTACATCCTCGCTCCTGTCTGCTCCTGTCTTCCTGACTGGGGGCACCTGTCTCAGTGTTTCTCAGTGGGTCAGGCCTCATTTGCATATCAAAGGATCATATTTGCATAATGTGACTTCCACGTCCATAAATGAGCTGAAGGGAAAAGCTCTGGGTTTGACCTCTGACCGGGTTAAAGGTCAAAGTGAGTTCATTTTAAATGAATCATCATTATCCCGTCTCCTCTTCTCAGGAGGTTGTGGGTTAGACTCCCGATCTCTGAGTGTGGCGGTGGCAGTGGAGTGGTTAGCCCATAGACTGTGTGTTTTTATTCCACTGGAAATGTTGTGCAGCACTTTGGTTATTTTATTTTATTTTATTTTTTTATTTTTATTTTTTTATTTTTTTTTTATTATTTTATTTTATTTTGTTTTATTTTATTAATTTTATTTTATTTTATTTATTTTATTGGAATGCCCCTTGAGATGTGCCATCTCATTTTTGAGGGTGTCAATATTAGTAATACACAACACAATACAACACAACACAGTAAAGTACAATACAATAGACAGAATACAAAACTTATAGGTTTAAATTACAAAACAAACACACGTTTTATGTATTTATTGTTTGTTTGTTTTTGTAAGTGTGTTAGTCTTATATTTTATTATGTCTTCTGTTTATTTTGTTATTATGTGTTATGTGCTGGGTATTTATTCTCTCAAAATGACAAAAAAAAAAAAAAAATTAAAACACAACAACAACAAAGTTCTTAAACATATGTTCCAATCTGAAGGGGCCTCATAAAGTAAATACATTTAAAAAATTAGTTGAATCCAATGAATTTTGACGTCTGTTGTTCGGTTGTATCCAGTTGAGTTGTAACAGTTCACCTGTTCTCGCAGCTGAAAAGCTACAACGCAAATTTTCAGGTCACGGGCGGATTCATTTCACATCAGCGGGGGTGAAATAACGAAAACACAAACCGCGATGTTCGGCTTATTGTATCTGGCTTTATTAGCAATGCCAGATAAGAACACCAAACCGGCCACAATAACCACCACCCGCGCTCGAGCGCCACCCAATTCACCCCAAAACTGCGAACGTAATATAAAGTCCCCCTGACAAAAACAAGAAACTTTTCCAAAGTTGCCCACCACCTTCACCACAGACGCAGACGCCCCTTTAACTTGTCCCGAAAGGTCCCCAAAGTTTTTGTTCATACGCCGCGCAGCGAGCGTAAAAATGAATGAGTTCTGCGCTACTCACGGTACCGGCGCTCCCACGGTCTCAGTTCGCACAGTTCTTTTTTCACAGCCCAGCAGCTCTCGCTGAGAAAATACAATCCAAACATCCGAGGCAACGTGATAATCCAGAAAAACGATAATATCCACGGTATTAGCTCCACGGTGTGAACTCCACGGCCTTGGCAGCTCCTGGCATGTGTCCCCTTGGCGTGTGACGTCACACTACCTGCGCCCCGCACGCGCATCCCCTTTCCACTTAAATCCCCAGTGGCCCTGGGGAGGGCGCAACCCACAGTCTGCCCCACACTACATCATAACAGTACAAATATACAAAGGACCATAAACCATAATAGTTGAACAAATAAGTTTCACCCCGGCTGAGCGAAACTGTAAGGACCCAAATGGTCTTTACAGAGTTGGTTCGCTCTGCTGTTTTAAAAATACACTTGATTTGGTTGATTCGGTTTGGTTTGACGGACGGTATAAAGAAGTGGACTGAGTGAATGTGACGCCACCACAGCGTTCGGCCCCAGTCAAATGAAGCTCATCGAGGCTTGCGGTTATAGGAGCGACTTTGGAGTATCATAGCAACCAAAGAGCCAATCAGGAGCGAGGCTGTTGAAGGTAGAAGAAACTGATATATACCGTCTGATTGGTCTGCTATTAATGTTCACATCTTGATTTATAGACAAAATTATGAAATAAAAACCCCAGGATCATGTCGAGCGGGTTAAGATGAACATTTTAATGCCGCATCCAATTGTATGTCGGTAGTCGATAAATCCGAGTCAGTTCTCCCGACATCCGTTGTAAATATGTTCCATTGCAACAGTTGAAGAAAATATGGACGCCCGAGAAAGTTTAATGTTTATTTTGTTCACTTATGAATACCAGATACAGTATGTAGAACGACATTTAGGACATAAATCTCACTAAGGCGTCATCCCAATCTCAAAGAACTCAACCCTCGGACTGAACCCTGAGGTAGTGAACGTCGGGTATCGCGAGCTCCTGCTAATAAATAGAGTTTGTGAGCTCACGTTAGCTGTCGGCCACTCAATTATGGCAGTTTGACTCTTACATGTTCAGAAAAAACTGTCAAATGATGTGAAAGAACATCTAAATGTCACTACAAAGTTTTTAGAAGACACTTTCTCTACACGTATACAACTTAAAGGTTGTCTGGGGGATTTTTTTTTTAGTTTCAAATTGTCAGTGAAAGTTCAAAATAGCGTTAAAGAGACGCAGCAGCTTTGGAATTATGATGACCAAAAAAAAAAGAATGAAACTCCATCGCCTGTGGATGCGGAGGGTCCAGATAAACATTCTTTATCTATTGGCTGTTTGGTCGTCAATCAAACTCCCTACGTTTCTATAGTAACTGACTCTCCGGTGCGCTGGGATTACGTGGTTTACGTTCGCCTCTCGCACATTCCACAGATGCAAGACGCCGTTTACTCGACCAACGCAGCGGTTCTTAGCGGCTTTTTCCAACTGTATCTTCCTCACAGTTTGTACAAAGTTTGTTGCGATGGCGGACGAGAATCCACGACCAGTTAGCCGCAAAAGAAAGTCCGTTTATGAGGTCGCTGAAAGAAGAAGAGAAGGGGAAAAGGAGCGAAGCCAAACTAAGGTGATTCTTGGAGATTCCTTCCAGCGATGGTGTCACTGAAGCAGACGAAGGGTCTAAAGACTGACGCGTTGGTCGATAAATTACTTCTGGACAGGAAACTTCAACAGCGATTCTGAACGAGCACCGGCTGTAAACAAACAGGATTTATAGAATCAGGAGGAGGCAGGAGGAGATGTTTCTACTTATGGAGCTGTGGAGGAGGAGGTGGAGTCACACATGAGGAACATCTGAAAAAGGCCAAACAGTCGCTGTGTTTCACCTTCCTTGGAAAATCCTCTGTACAAACTTTAACAGATCAAAATGACGAAAAGACAATTTTCCTCGTTTACTGAGTGCGCTGACATTTCTGCTGTGACATAAATCCAACTGACTCGTCTGCACCGAACTCGCCAGAGTTTGATTGCACTTTTTCGAGGTGGAGGTCGGTTTTCCACGAGTTTCGAGCACAATACAACACAGCATAAGAACAAAAAAAAAAAAAACGAGGAGTCTAACAGCAGCAGGTACAGAGAGAGGAGCCACGGTTTTTCAATAGAAAGTAAACTGCAGTCAGAGTCAATGGAGCTGGAAGCACGTCCATGCTCACTTTCTATTTGGAACGCGGCGACTAGCTAGTTAGCTGTGTCCATTTAATATACAGTGTATGGGTTAGCCTCCCCCGTCAGTTGGAGGTTGTGGGTTTGACTCCTGGAGAAAGAATGTGAGAAATGCGTTGCCGATGAGAGCCGTGACTCTGAGCCACTGAACACACCCACTGAACACACACGCAATAAAATGAGACCAAACATACGAAAGAGAGGTGGAAAATCCCACTGGAAAAGAGAGGGAGGAGAGAGGGAGCGGAGGGAGGAGAGGGAGGAGAGAGGGAGAGCGAGGGAGGGAGAGAGAGGGAGAGAGAGAGGGAGCGGAGGGAGGAGAGGGAGGAGAGAGGGAGGGAGGAGAGAGAGAGAGCGAGGGAGGAGAGAGAGAGGGAGGAGAGAGAGGGAGGAGAGAGAGAGGGAGCGGAGGGAGGAGAGGGAGGAGAGAGGGAGGGAGGAGAGAGAGAGAGCGAGGGAGGAGAGAGAGAGGGAGGAGAGAGAGGGAGGAGAGAGAGAGGGAGCGGAGGGAGGAGAGGGAGGAGAGAGGGAGAGAGAGGGAGAGAGAGAGGGAGAGCGAGGGAGGGAGAGAGAGGGAGGAGAGAGGGAGAGAGAGGGAGAGAGAGAGGGAGAGCGAGGGAGGGAGAGAGAGGGAGGAGAGAGGGAGGAGAGAGGGAGGAGAGAGCGGAGAGAGGGGGGAGAGAGAGGGAGAGAGAGAGGGAGCGGAGGGAGGAGAGGGAGGAGAGAGGGAGAGCGAGGGAGGGAGAGAGAGGGAGGGAGTGGAGAGAGAGGGAGGAGAGGGAGAGAGAGAGGGAGAGCGAGAGAGGGAGGAGAGAGGGAGAGAGAGAGGGAGGAGAGAGAGGGAGGAGAGAGGGAGAGAGAGAGGGAGGGAGGAGAGAGAGGGAGGAGAGAGGGAGAGCGAGGGAGGGAGAGAGAGGGAGGAGAGAGGGAGGGAGGGAGGAGAGAGGGAGGAGAGAGAGAGGGAGGAGAGAGGGAGGGAGGAGAGAGAGGGAGAGAGAGAGGGAGCGGAGGGAGGAGAGGGAGGAGAGAGGGAGAGAGAGAGGGAGGAGAGAGGGAGGAGAGAGAGAGAGAGAGCGGAGAGAGGGGGGAGAGAGAGGGAGAGAGAGAGGGAGGAGAGGGTGAGGGAGGAGAGGGGGAGAGAGTGGAGAGAGAGGGAGCAGAGAGAGAGAGGGAGGAGAGAGAGAGGGAGGGGGAGCGGGAGGAGGGAAGGAGTGGAGAGAGAGAGGAAGAGGAGAGAGGGAGGAAGAGGAGGAAGGAGGAGAGGGGGAGAGAGTGGAGAGAGAGGGGGGGGAGAGAGGGAGGGAGGAGAGGGGGAGAGAGGGAGGGAGGAGAGGGGGAGAGAGAGAGGGAGGAGAGGGGGAGGGAGGAGAGGGGGAGAGAGGGGGGAGAGAGAGAGAGGGAGGAAGAGGAGGAAGGAGGAGAGGGGAGAGAGTGGAGAGAGAGAGGGGGGAGAGAGAGGGAGGGAGCGGAGAGAGAGAGGGGGGAGAGAGAGGGAGAGAGAGAGGGAGAGAGAGGGTGAGGGAGGAGAGGGGGAGAGAGTGGAGAGAGAGGGAGCGGAAAGAGAGAGGGAGGAGAGAGAGAGGGAGGAAGAAGGAGTAGAGCGAGAGAGGGGGAGCGGGAGGAGGGAAGGAGTGGAGAGAGAGAGGAAGAGGAGCGAGGGAGGAAGAGGAGGAAGGAGGAGAGGGGGAGAGAGTGGAGAAAGAGAGGGGGGAGAGAGAGGGAGGGAGGAGAGGGGGAGGGAGGAGAGGGGGAGAGAGGGGGGAGAGAGAGAGAGGGAGGGAGCGGAGAGAGAGAGGGAGGAGAGAGGGAGAGAGAGGGAGGGAGAGAGAGGGAGGAGAGAGGGAGGGAGCGGAGAGAGAGAGGGAGGAGAGGGGGAGAGAGAGAGGGAGGAGAGGGGGAGAGAGAGGGAGGAGAGGGGGAGAGAGACAGGGAGGAAGAAGGAGTACAGCGAGAGAGGGGGAGCGGGAGGAGGGAAGGAGTGGAGAGAGAGAGGAAGAGGAGGAGAGAGGGAGCAGGGTTGAAAAGGTGCGCTGAGTCTAATATTGTAAAAATGTAAAAGAGGCGATTTCTAAAAATAGTTTTGTTGCTTTTATTTTTTAAAGGACACAAACCTGCAGCCTGGTCTAGTCCTGGTCTAGTCCTGGTTTAGACCTGGTTTAGACCTGGTTTAGACCTGGTTTAGTCCTGGTTTAGAGGACCAGGACTAAACTCCTGAAAGAGGGAGTGAGTAGAAAAAGAGGAAGGAGGAGAGAGAAAGCCGTGACCTAATGGTTTGACACAGAGAGGGGCTAATAGAAGTTTCTATTGCCCTGTGGGGAGTAAAAAGGGAAAAGTAAAACTAGAGCGAGAGAAAAGGAAGAGACGGAGAGGGAGAGAAAGAGAGAGAGAAAAGAAAGTGAAAAGAGAGATTGAAATTAGAGGAGGGAGGAATGCAGAGCTGTTTGAGGTGTGTGATTAAAAAGTAAAGTGGATCATAATTACACACACACAGACAGACAGAGAGAGAGACGGAGAGAGAGAGAGACAGAGAGAGAGAGAGAGATGGAGAGAGAGAGACAGAGAGAGAGACATAGAGAGAGAGATGGAGAGAGAGAGACAGAGACAGAGAGAGAGACAGAGAGAGAGACAGAGAGAGAGACAGAGAGAGACGGAGAGAGACGGAGAGAGACGGAGAGAGAGACAGAGAGAGAGACGGAGAGAGAGAGAGAGACGGAGAGAGAGACAGAGAGAGAGACGGAGAGAGAGACAGAGAGAGAGAGAGAGACGGAGAGAGAGAGAGAGACAGAGAGAGAGAGAGAGATGGAGAGAGAGACAGAGAGAGAGACGGAGAGAGAGAGAGATGGAGAGAGAGAGACGGACAGAGACGGAGAGAGAGAGACAGAGAGAGAGAGACGGAGAGAGAGATGGAGAGAGAGAGATGGAGAGAGAGAGAGACAGAGAGAGAGAGAGACAGAGAGAGAGAGAGAGAGAGATGGAGAGAGACAGAGAGAGAGACGGAGAGAGACAGAGAGGGAGAGAGAGAGAGATGGAGAGAGAGAGAGACGGAGAGAGAGAGAGACAGAAAGAGAGACAGAGAGAGAGAGACAGAGACGGAGAGAGAGAGAGACACACACAGAGAGAGAGACAAACAGAGAGAGAGAGCGAGAAAGAGAGACTGACAGAGAGAGAAACAGATGGAGAGAGAGATGGAGAGAGACGGAGACAGATGAGAGAGACAGACAGAGAGAGAGAGACAGAGAGATGGAGAGACAGATGAGAGAGAGAGAGACAGAAAGAGATGGAGAGCAAAAGCAAGAGAAAGAGAAGAGAGACAGAAATAGAGAAAGATGGAAAGACAGATGGGCAGAGAGAAACGGAGATAGAGACTGAGAGACAGAGAGAGAGAGTAGAGAGAGGGACAGAGAGAGACGAAGAGACAGATAAAAGAGAGAGAGACGGAGAAAGAGAGAGGGAGAGCAAAAGCAAGAGAAAGAAGAGAGACGGAGATAGAGAGAGACAGACGGAAAGAGAGAGACAGACGGAGAGAGAGAGAGGCAGGGACAGAGAAAAAGAGACAGACGGAGAGAGATACGAAGAGAGAGAGACGGGGAGAGAGAGGGACAGAGAGAGATGGAGAGACAGATGGAGATAGAGAGAGATGGAGAGACAGATGGAGATAGAGAGAGATGGAGAAAGAGAGAGGGAGAGAGAAAGCAAGAGAAAGAGAGAGAGGATAATGACAAAGTTTCACTCCAAATCAGAGGGTTTTTCTGAAAAGAGAAACCAGGACTAAACCAGGACTAAACCATTTTTAAACCTGGACTAAACCAGGTCTAAACCAGGTCTAAACCAGAACTAAGCCGGGACTAAACCAGGACTAAACCGGTTCTAAACCAGGACTAAACCACTTTTAAACCTGGACTAAACCAGGTCTAAACCAGAACTAAACCAGAACTAAACCAGTTCTAAACCAGGACTAAACTAATCCTACAGTGCACTCTTGTTTGGGGGGCTCAGTCATGTGACCCTGATCATGTGACCCTGATCATGTGACTCGCTTCCTGCCAAATCCGATGAGTCCTGGTCTTTAGGTTCGGATTACACCTGATGCCCTTCCCTCAATTTCACAGACACACGTTTTGTTTGATACAACTGAGGGGGGAGTACTTTTTTATGTACTTCTCACATTTCTCAGTACTTTTCACACCCAATACTTGTACTCTTACTCAGGTAATATATAGTATATAGTGTCACAGTACTTTTACTTTTACTTGTACTTTTTCCAAATACTTTTTTACCCTTCCTTGAGTAATTTGTTGAATCACCACTTTGTACTTCTACTTGAGTAAAATTATTTTGAAGAAAAGTTATTCTTATTATTTTTTTGGCTACTCTGCCCACCTGAGTAGTAGTAGTAGTATTTTTTCAGTAGTACTTACAGTTTTTCTAATTGTTTGTGTCTGTCCCTCTGTTTTGCAGAAGTAATATTATTTTGAAGTACCGTTTGTTACTTGAGTACTGTTTTTGGCCCTCCTCTGCCCTTATAGCCCTGATGCCCTCCCACACAGACACGGGCCTGTCCGCAGTCCTCCCTGAACCCTTTAAATAAAGGTGTTTTTGTGCCTCGGAGCCACGGCACATTCCTGAAGAGCAGCAGCCTTTCCACAAACTCACACTGGAATCACACGGGCTAAAGGTGCACTGTGGAACTTTCCTGGTGGAGGTTTTCTGGTCTCGTCTCCATGGAGATGTTACTGCTTTGTCTGCAGTGGTGGAACATAAAGTATAAGTAGTAAAGTACTCCGTGGTGGATAAAGTACTCAATTTTGTTACTGAAGTAAAAGTACAGACTAGAAAGTACAGGACTAAACCAGGTCTAAACCTGGACTAAACCTGGACTAAACCAGGACTCAACCAGGACTCAACAAGGACTAAACCAGTTCTAAACCAGGACTAAACCAGAAGTAAACCAGGAACATGAAACAAAAACTGACACAAAGTTCAGCCTCTTCTCTGTAAGGAGAAATAAAGGTTCAGTCCTGGTTTAGTCCTGGTTTAGTTCTGGTTTAGTCCTGGTTCAGTCCTTGTTTAGTCCTTGTTTAGTTCTGGTTTAGTCCTGGTTTTCTCTGTCAGGAGAAATAAACTAAAGTCACTTGATGTTTTCACAGCAGCTTCAGAAAGTGGAGCCGTTATTCAACCCTAAAGACGAGAGTGTTTCAGCTGAAACGACTTTAAACCAGAAGATCAACGTGACGAGTTTGTGGAGCTGAGCCCAAACAAAGAATAAGGAGAAACATTTGTGGATCAGAAGTTTGGAAATTTCTTCAAAAACTGACCCTTAACTGATATAAAATTGTGATAAATACTGACCTCAGGGACTCTCCACCAAACCAAGCGAGAATTAGAAAAACATGAAAACCGGTCACATGAGCTGTAAGGTTATTTTTACCTTAAAGGCCTTTACTGTGAAATCTCAAATGAAACGGCTGCTTCGCTCTTAATGGTCCTGAACACAGACTGTATAAAGAAGAGGCCTGAGCGACCGTGACGTGACCCACAGCGTTCGGCTTTCGTCAAATGAAGCTCATCGAGGGCAGCAGTCATATTGACGAATTTGGAGCTTAGTCCCGTATTTGAAAATTCGAGGCTGTGTATCATAGCAACCAAACAGCTAATCAGGAGCGAAGGTGTTGATGGTTACACCCCTTCCCGGCCACAGACGTAATTTTTTCAGACCTTTTTCACAATGACCGGAAGTCCTGCCCTGTAGGTTTGCAGAACTTCCTTATTAATGGTTTTCTGTGGCAAAATGTGCGTGGAAATGTCTCTCCTACTCTCCACCAGCTTCATAAATCACCAAATCTTCAACCAACAAGGTCCACAAGGATCTACAACTATCAAGGTAAGAAAGACGAAAGCTTAAAGGAGAACAACGACGAGCATTAGTGAACTACTGAGCAAAACTAACTTTATGGTATCCTAGAGATGTCTTGCATTCAAACTGCACAAATGTCTCTATGCTAATATCGACATCATGCAATTTTAATTCTAGAATCAGCCTCAATGAACAAGTTACTAATGTTTTATTCATTACTAACATTAGTTTTGCTGAGAAGTTCATTAGTTTTTCTCAGTATTTCTCTAACGCTCGTCGTTGTTCTCCTTTAAGCTTTCGTCTTTCTTCCCTTGATCGTTGTGGATAAATTCTTCATGAAGAATGTTTATCCTTTGTGGACCTTGTTGGTTGAACATTTGGTGATGGGGCAGATTTATGAAGCTGGTGGAGAAAACACCAGACATTTACACAAACGTTTTGCCGTAGAAAACCATTAACCGGAAGTTCCATAAACCTACAGTGCGGCACTTTGGCTGTTGTGAAAAAGGTCCATTTGTAGACGTGATGCTAATGCTGTCATCCTCTTAGCAACTCGGCTAGTCCGGGAAGATTTTGGAACAGCAGAGCCAGCGCCCTGTTTTTCCTTCTATAGCCGTTAGCATTAGCTGGTACCAACCATGGATCTATAATCAAAACTGGATAAGACATTCCCCATCTGCTTGGGCCAAGAAGAATTCTCCCATAGAGCGCAATGCATTTTTTGGGAATTCAAACTGCCCGTGTTCGGCTGACAGCTTATTTTAACTCCAGCTGTTAATAGATTGATTTCCACATTTCAGACAAAAAGCAAATAATCCAGTCAGTTTACGTGAAATCCAGCGTGTTATTAGTCTAAAAACACTCGTGCCAGTCTGATCTGATCTTTATTTATGACACAAATCAAGTTTTATTGGAGTTTATTGGACGTTTTTTCACCCAGATGCCAGAGTCACGTGACCCGACTGTAGTGATCTGCGTGTCTGAATCTCTCTCTGTGCGAGTGCACTGTAGGGGGCGCTAAAGAGTGCAGGCCTGTGTAGTGAATGAGGGTTAGGGACTAGGGGGCACATTCAGACACAGCCTCTGGTCCTGAGTGCTGTTTAGTGGAGCGTGTTTACAGTAAACTCAGTGTGGACTCAGGGCTCTTATGTAACTCCTCTCACAGCTCAGTGTTTACATTCAGCCTCACTCAAACACATAAAGGCGCACTGTGGAACTTTCCTGACCTGTCACATGCTTGTGTAACGCTAATTTAGAGGCTAGGCAGTATGACTGCGGCTAAAAATATTAGCCGGAACAGAAGAGCGGTTCGTGAAGGAGCCCAAGGTGTGAATGAGACATACAACTCGTTTGTAGTTATTATATATGTGTATTAAAGTGATATGTGATAAATTAAATAGAACAAAAACAATACAAAAAAGTTCAAAAGGTGGAAATGAGTCGAGTCCGTTAACCAAAAATATCCAAGTGTTCTCCACAAGGCTTCATTAAAGTTCATCCAAGTTATAGTTCACAGTTCGAGAATCGTATTCAGTATAAATCCACAGTTCAAGAGTCACAATTAATATAAATCCACGGCTCGAGAAGCAGCAGGGGAAAAGTTTGTCCTACCGCATAGTCGGTGTCTCGCCATCTGGTGGTTTGTTGGGTTCAAGTTCTTATTGTCCTTTTTGAAAGTGGATTCCATCCATTAAAAAAACCTGACCTATAAGGCCAAAAACACAAATAAGTATTTCGTTCAGGATAACCCAATTTGAACAAATTAAATCAATGCATGTGTAACATACATGGGAAAAAATATACATAATAAAGGCAATAATCATTAAACAAGTATGAATAATTAATATAGTTAATTACTCTTAATTAATATAATTAATTATTCATCCAAAAGTTATTTTGAATATTCTTAAATAAATCATATATCAATCAATTTACTATAGTAATCAAACATTCAATCAATTCATTAAAGACAAGTGCACTTCAAAATGTTCATTCCAAACGCTGGTCAAAATACTCAGAGTTCAGAATTCAAAGTGTTGAGCAACAAACAGGACAAAACATGTAGCTACATATAATATCAGTGGGTTTCGATGGCATACGAAACTTCTCAGACACTTTAGCGTTAGCCAAAATAAGTATTCAAAGTAGACAAAACCAATTTAGGGCGGTCTCATGAATTTAACTTTTAGTTAAATCAAAGTGTTGCCTACAATTCGGCTTCTTTACAAATAACAAATATAAAGACTGTAAAGTATTTACCTTGGTTTTCTCGGGCTAGCGCTACACTCCGCGCACGGCCCGACCGGTTAACATGTACGGAGGCGCTATGGGGGATTTGAACGGTGTAGTTAGCGACTTTGTTTGATACAACATTTTAGCGGCAGTTTACGCGGTTGACATTTTCTGTGATGGTTAATTATTTCATGGCAAAAGCCTCACCTTAAAATGCGAAGCGAAATACGTAGTTTGAGAGAGTTTAGGCACTTTGTTTGACGTTGCCGACAGACCCACGCCACAGCCACAGCGGAGGAGGGAAAGTAAAGTGCGTGAACTTAAAGGAACTGGAACAGGAAGTGGACCCACCAAAATAAAAGTCTCTTTTTATTAAATGCGGGTTACACTTGTCTCCATGGAGACCATATTGCTTTGCTTAAAATATTCCATACCATATCTTTTCAGTGTATTTTTAGCAATCAAAACAACTGTAACTGAATGAATCTAAGACAGAAAGGTTGGATAGAGCAGAGGTCTTCAACAGGAGGGTCGGTGAGGTACTGCAGGGGGGTCACGGAATCTTTGGTTGATTAGACTTTTTTTTGGTAATATTTCCTCATTTTCATGAAGTGGTTTTCAGTGGGTTCTGTCTGTTCGCACCTTCATCACGTCTGTCTCCCTCTCTCTTCATTCCCTCGTCTCTCGCTCCATCAAACTGCAAACACGTCAGCCCAGATTTTATCGTTTCTTCTCAGAGACATGTGAAGAGTTCCGTTACAGCTTCACTTTTACACAGGCGACTTCATTCCCCGGGCGCATTAACCAGGCTCGGTCCTTCAGCCAGACTCCTCTACCTGCAGAGCAACCGGGAGAGGAGGGGGAGCGACCAGAGAGGAGGAGGAGCGACCGGGAGAGGAGGAGGTGCGACCGGGAGAGGAGGAGGAGAGAACGGGAGAGGAGGAGGAGTCGTGTCTTTCCTCTCGCTCCTCAGATCAGAATGAGCGGAAAAGTTCAGTGTCTCAAATCAAACTCTTCTCCTTTTGCTGTGGCTCCTTTCGTTTAATCCGATCATTAAAAAAGTCACTTTGAGCTCATTTTCCGTGATGTCGTTGCTCCATAGATCCGACCTTCAGCTTCAACTTCAGGCCTGAGCTTTGGTCAGACTCAGGTTTATTTCTGTCATGGAACGAGTTGAGGCTTAAACTGGAGATGGAGCGAGTTTCAGCTCAGGATTTTAGGATAAGCCTGGACTTGAATGTACAATAACAGAGTATCTCTGTTCACACGACACTAGGCCCAATTTAATATAAAACACAATTGTCCATCCATTTTCTTCTGCTTATCTGGGGCCAGGTCGCGGGAACAACAGTCTAAGCAGGGATTCCCAGACTTCCTTCACCCCGGACACTTCCTCCAGCTCCTCCAGGGGGATCCCAAGGTGTTCCCAGGCCAGCCGAGAGACATAGTCCCACCAGCGTGTCCTGGGTCTTTCCCAGGGCCTCCTCCCAGTGGGACATGCCCGGAACACCTCCTGAGGGAGGCGTCCAGGAGGCATCAGGAACAGATGCCCTCCCCTCAGCTGCTCCTCTCGATGTGGAGGAGCAGCAGCTCTACTCCAAGCTCCTCCCGTGTGACTGAACTCCTCACCCTATCTCTAAGGGAGCGCCCAGACACTCTGCGGAGGAAACTCATTTCAGCCGCTTGTTTTCGTGATCTTGTCCTTTTGTTCATTACCCAAAGCTCATGACCATAGGTGAGGGGAGGAACGTAGACTGACGGTAAATCGAGAGCTTTGCCTTTCGGGTCAGCTCCCTCTTCACCACAACGGTCCGATACAGCGACCACATCACTGCCGGCGCTGCACCGATCCACCTGTCAATCTCACGCTCCATCCTCCCCTCACTCGTGAGCAAGACCCCGAGATACTTGAACTCCTCCACTTGAGGCAGGGACTCTCCACCCACCCGGAGAGGGCGCCACCTTTTTCCAGTCAAGAACCATGGCCTCGGATTTGGAGGAGCTGATCCTCATCCCAGCCGCTTCACACTCGGCTGCAAACCGCCCCAGTGCACTGGAGGTCCTGGTCTGATGAAGCCATCAGGAGAACATCATCTGCAAACAGCAGAGATGAGATCCTGTGGTCCCCAAACCCGAACCCCCTCCGGCCCCTGACTGCGCCTAGAAATTCTGTCCATAAAAACAATGAACAGAACCGGTGACAGGGCCAGCCCTGGCAGAGTCCAACATGCACCGGAAACAGGTCTGACTTACTGCCGGCAATGCGAACACAGCTCCTGCTCCGGTCATACAGGGACCGGGCAGCCCTTGACAAAGAGCCCCGGACTCCATACTACCAGAGCGCCCCCCACAGGACCCCACGAGGGACACGGTCGAATGCCTTCTCCAGATCCACAAAGCACATGTGGATTGGTTGGGCAAACTCCCATGAACCCTTGAGCACCCGATGGAGAGTATAGAGCTGGTCCAGTGTTCTGCGGCCCGGATGAAAACCACCCTCCTTCTCCTGAATTCGAGGATTGACCATCGGTCGGATTCTCCTCTCCAGTACCTGGAATAGACCTGACCAAGGAGGCTGAGGAGTGTGATTCTCCTGTAGTTGGAACACACCCTCCGGTCCCCCTTCTTAAACAGAGGGACCACCACCCCACTTTGCCAGTCCAGAGGCAGTCCAGAGGCATACTAAAACACAATTGCATGTCATATATATATAGCAGGGGGTCTCTGCTCCAGCTCTCCATCAGTTTGGGGGTCCCTGGCCTGAAAAACGTTGAAGACCCCTGGTATAGAGGATTTTCCAAGGAAAGAGAAATCCAGCGACTGTTTGGCCTTTTTCAGATGTTGTGCATGTGTAACTCCACCTCCTCCTCCACAGCTCCTTAAGTAGAAACACCTCCTCCACCTCCTCCTGACTCTATAAATCCTGTTTGTTTACAGCCGGTGCTCGTTCAGAATCACTGTTGAAGTTTCCTGTCCAGAAGTAATTTATCGACCAACGCGTCAGTCTTTAGACCCTTCGTCTGCTTCAGTGACGCCATCACTGGAAGGAATCTCCAAGAATCACCTTAGTTTGGCTTCGCTCCTTTCCCCCTTCTCTTCTTCTTTTAGCGACCTCATAAACGGACTTTCTTTTGTGGCTAACTGGTCGTGGATTCTCGTCCGCCATCGCAACAAACTTTGTGTAAACTGTGAGGAAGATACAGTTGGCAAAAGCCGCTAAGAACCGCTGCGTTGGTCGAGTAAACGGCGTCTTGTGTCTGTGGAATGTGCGAGAGGCGAACGTAAACCACGTAATCCCAGCGCGCCGGAGAGTCAGTTACTATAGAAACGTAGGGATTTTGATTGACGACCAAACAGCCAATAGATAAAGAATGTTTATCTGGACCCTCCACGTCCACAGGCGATGGATTTACATTGTTTTTTTTTATCATCATAATTACAAGGCTCCTGCATCTCTATAATGCTATTTTGAACTTTCATTAACAATTTGAAACAAACAAAAAAATCCTCCATACAACCTTTAATGCCGTACTGCGGAACATACTAGGCAAAGCAAAATATCTCCATGGAAACGATTACATTTATAAATTTCTACAATATTTCAGATGTTTACTCTGCTTTTTTCACATGTTTGAGCTAAATATGTCTTGCCTATAGACTGTATAGAAATGGACATAGCTAACCTGCTAGCCGCTGTGTTTCAAACAGGAAGTGAGCATGGTCGCGCCTGTGGCTCCATCGACTCTCACTCCAATTCACTTTCTATTGAAAAACCGTGGCCCCTGCCTCTGTAACTGCTGCTGTCAGACTCCTGATTTTGGTCTTAAAATGTTCGTATTAACCCGCACTACATGAGCCTGAGGTTTTTACACAGAGGGAGAGAGGGAGAGAGGGAGGAAGAAGGCGAGTAAAGGAGAAGAGGAGAGAGGAAGGAGGTGGAGAAAAAAGGAAAGAGCAGAGTAAGAGAGAAAGAAAGAGGGAGAGAGGGGCAGAGGAGGAGAGAAAGAGAGAGAGAGAGAGAGAGCGGGAAAAAGAGGGAAAAAGAGAAGGAGAGGGAACGGGAAAGAAGAGAAAGAGGGAGAGAGGAGGAGAGAAAGAGCGAGCGGGAGAAAGAGGGAGAGAGGAACGAGGGAAGGAAGGAAGAGAAAGAAGGGAGAAAGAGAACGATGGAAAGGGAGGAGAGTGGGAAGAGAGAAAGGGGGAAAGGAGAGGGGGAGAAAGAATGGTAGAGAGAGAAGAAGAGAGAGAGGAGAGGCAGAGGAGAGAGAGGACCCTCTGTGGAAAGAGGGAGATAGATGGAGGGAAAGCGGAGCCAAGGGTAGACGCAGAATGATCGATTTAAGGACAGACCCAGGAGGGAGAGGGGGATGGATAGTTACAGAGATAAAATGAGAGGCGGAGAGAGAGAGAGAGAGAGAGAGAGAGAGACAGAGAGAGAGAGAGAGAGAGAGAGCAATGGAAAAGAAGAGAGGGGAGACAGGGAGCGGGAGGGACGGAGGGAGAGAGGTGTGGGGGGCCGAGGAAGGGAGGAAGAAGGAGTGTAAAGGACAAGAGGAGAAAGGAAGTAGATGGAGAAAAAAGGAAAGAGGGAAGAAAGGGAGGGAGAAAGAGAGAGAGAGAATGAGAGGGGAAGGGAAAGGAGAGAGGAAGAGAGAAAGAGAGAGAGCAAGAGAAAGAAGGGAGAGAAGGAGGAGAGAGAGGGAAGGAGAAAGAAGGAGAGAGAAAGCAGGTGGAGAAAAACAGAAAGAGCTGCAGGAGGGAGAAAGAGAGGAGAGCGCATGTGAAAGGAGAGAGAGAGAGGGAGGAAGAGAGGAGGGAGGGAGAGCGGTGAGAGGAATGAGAGCGAAAAAGAGAGATGAAGGAGAGGAAAGGTGGAAGAGGCGATAAATCCACTGGTAAAATAAAGCACAGAGGAGATGACGTTCTGGGGACTTGTTTATTTTAACTTTTTATTTTTTTATTTTAGTTTAACCTTTTTCTACCAGAGCCGCTACAAAAGGAGAGTTTAAATCAAGTCTCTTCATGGACTGGACTTCACTCCCACTGCTACAAACTGTTGTTGTGTCCTTGGGCAAGACACTCGGTCAATGGTTCGATTCTTATACAGCACTTTTCCACCTTCAAGACACTCAAAGCGTTTTACAACAAGGAACCACTCACACATTCACACATTCACACACACATATTCACACACACAGTCACACACACATTCACACACCAGTGTATGCAGACACTGGGGGAGAGGGGGTTGAAGTGTCTTGCCCAAGGACACAATGACACATTTGTGCAGTTTGAATGCTGGAGATGTAACCTGTGAACATCTCTTCAAACTGCACAAATCTGTCTATACTAATATCGACATCATGAAATCGATTTTTAATTTTAATTGTAGAATCAGTCTGAGTGAACAAGTTCCTTCTGTTTTATTCATGACCATAACTTTAGTTTTTCTCAGTATTTCTCTAATGCTCGTCGTTGTTCTCCTTTAAGCTTTCGTCTTTCTTCCCTTGATCGTTGTGGATAAATTCTTCATGAAGAATGTTTATCCTTTGTGGATCTTGTTGGTTGAAGATTTGGTGATGGAGCAGATTTATGAAGCTGGAGGAGAAAACACCAGACATTTACACAGACTTTTTGACACAGAAAACCATTAACCGGAAGTTCAGCAAACCTGCAGCGCGGCAGTTTTGAAACTCGGTCTGTTAGCCTCATCAAATCTTTTGTTAAGTGTAAACCCCACCCACAGATGAGAACCATTAGGAAACAGCCTCCGTCCTCCTCACTCTCTCAGGATCGATTGCTTCTGCCTTGGCGTCTTGGATCTTTGCTGCGACACTCTGAATTTTGAAAAAGTACACTTAAAATTTCACCAACCAAAATTCAGAATAAAAATCATTCAGATATCTTTTTTGTGATAGTAGGATTCAGCAGGATTTAAAACTCAAAATCTGGAACAAATTCTCTTCCATACGTCTCCTAATGACCTGGAATCCTCGTACACGGTTTTCACGCGCCTGTTCCTCCCCCGGCCCGTTTAAACCAGCGCTGCGTGACCTCCATCTTCAAGAGAACCTGCTGAGGCGGCAGTTTGGCTGCATATACCTGAGCACCCGAGGGAGACCGGGCCAAATCGACCGCAACATCACAGCGCGCTAACAGCCACTAGCCGCTATTAGCAGCGCTCAATAATAACCGCTGCCGTAGACGTCCCCAGAGGCTAACGCGGCTAAAGTACAAGCTAACAGCTGTGTAAAACGAACAGCTCAGCTCACCGCCAGCTTTCAGACGACATCGCAGCATCCTGTTCTTCCATTTTAGCATTTAAAGGGCCCATATGACACTATTTTCTGATCTGTTCTAATGTAGTTTCCTCATGTTTACCCGGGACAGTCCCAGTTTGGAGTCCTGTGTCCCCTGTCCCTGCAGATTTATCCAAAACCAGTGATTTGTCCCAGTTTTACACAAGAAATGTCCCTGGTGTCCCTATTTTGACCTGATCTGTTCCCTGCCAACAGTAAAGAGAGGCATAAAGTGTCATTTGTTTTGGTAAAATACAGAAAAACTGCTTAAAAAATAATAATAATAATAAATCTTTATTTATAAAGTGCTGTACAAGCTGCAAAGAACAAAACAAAAAGCATAAAAAATAGCATACAGAAGGCTCGTTGTTTCAAGAGTTTTATCTCTATATTTTTAAGTATGCCCATGATATGATGAGATGGCCCTGTTTATGCACATATATTAGTAGATATGTGCACGCCGTGGTCTGAATGGTCAAAGGAGGGGGCTGTGAGCACGTGCCAGAGATTCAGATGCCCTCCCCGAGAGAGTGAAAAGAGCGAGGGGCCAGGGGTCAGGGGACGAGTGCTTCAGCAGACAGAACACAGATTTAGCATTTAACACATTAGACACATATCAGGCACTGTTACTCTGGGTCTTACCTCTGTGGGGACGCGAGTCCGGGTCTTACCTCTGTGGGGGTGTGGGTCTGGGTCTTACCTATGTGGGGCCTGGGTCTTACCTCTGTGGGGTCTGGGTCTTACCTCTGTGGGGCCTGGGTCTTACCTCTGTGGGGGCGTGGGTCTGGGTCTTACCTATGTGGGGATGTGGGTCTTGAAGGTGGAAAATCGCTGTATAAAAATTATTACTACCATTTTTTATTTTTATTTTTTATTCCCTAACATCTTTCCTTGTTGCCTTTGTCCTTTCCCAGCCGGAGTTCTCGGGAGCAGCGGTTCTACACGAGGCTCGCAGAGACCAGGTGGCAGAGACGTGCAGACTCCACAGCGCCTCCAGCAGGAAGAGGAGAGTACTGACCCCGGGGGACCTCAAACATCTGGTGGTGGACGAGGAGCATGAGCTGATCTACTGCTACGTCCCCAAAGTGGCCTGCACCAACTGGAAACGCGTCATGATGGTTCTGACGGGGCAGGGCAAATACAGGTGAGGACATGGAGACACTCTCCACTGATCCGAAGGTTGGAGGTTCGAATCCCGAATCATTGGTTCCAGTTCCCACAGATGTCGTTGTATCCTTGGGCAACACATTTAACTCACCTCGCCCCCAGTGTCTGTGTACTCCGGTGTGCGAATGTGAGTTGTTCCTTACGGTGGCTGACAGGGTCCAAACGCACTGCAACGGCCCAATGCGTCTCAGTTAGAGAAAACAGCTTCAAGTACAGAAACGATGCAAATTCACAAACTCAAATAAAAGTTTAAACGAGGTACAAAAAAAGAATGTGGTGCAAATGAAAAAAACGCACTGCAAGAAACAAAGACAAATGTGTCGTCATTAAATGCGCCGCAAATAGAGAAACGACACAAGCACAAAACGGTGAAAACCAAGAAAACACCTGCAAACGAAAAACGCTGCTCTAAACCTGCAGGGGGCACGGTCAGTGTAACAGCTCGATGGAGAGAGAGAGAAAATGGCCAACTGACGATAAACTACAGCGGGAACAAATGATTGTTTCGGCTAATCGACATCATGGATCTATTAAAATAATAATTGACATGCAGATGTGTCGCCTCGTAAAGTCTGGTGTGAAATATAATGATGTTCCAGGTTGTGCAGGTTGAGCAGGTTGTCAAATAAAAGCCACATTAACGTAACAAACATTGAGTTGTTACACTGACAGCGCCCCCTGCAGGTTTGGAGCACTTCCGTTGTGGTGACTCTTTTTGCAGCATTTTTCGTTTGCAGGTGTTTTCTTGGTTTTCACCGTTTTGTGCTTTGTGTCGTTTCTCTATTTGCGGTGCATTTGATGATTACACATTTGTCTTTGTTTCTTGCAGTGCGTTTTTTTTCATTTGCACCACGTTCTTTGTTTGTACTTCGTTTAAACTCATGTTTGACTTTGTGAATTTGCATCATTTCTGTACTTCAAGCTGTTTTCTCTAACTGAGACGCATTGCAGTGCGTTTGGTCCCCGTCAGCCACCGTAGTTCCTTGATCTAAAGCACTTTGAGTCTTGAAGGTGGAAAAGCGCTGTATAAAAATGTGACCATTTACCATCAGATTTTAAACCAGAACCTTACATTTGTTTCTTTGAAGAAAACAAAGTCAAATGATGTTAGTTTATGTCAGATCTAACCTTTTCTCTCTTTTTTTTTGCAGTGACCCAATGGAGATACCTTCAAACGAAGCTCACGTTCCGTCCAATCTCAAGACTTTAAACCAGTACAGCATCGCCGACATCAACCACCGCCTCAAGACCTACCTCAAGTTCCTCTTCGTACGAGAACCTTTTGAACGCCTGGTCTCCGCCTACCGCAACAAATTCACCCTCAAGTACAACTCCTCCTTCCACAAACGCTTCGGAACCCGGATCGTGCGGCGCTATCGCAAAAACGCCACGGTGGAAGCCCTGACCACCGGCGATGACGTCAAGTTCAGGGAGTTCGCTGAGTATTTGGTCGATCCCGCCACGCAGCGAGACGGTCCCCTAAACGAGCACTGGCAGACGGTGTACCAGCTGTGCCATCCGTGCCACATCCATTACGATCTGGTGGGAAAGTACGAAACCTTGGAGGAAGACGCTAACTACATCCTGCGGCTAATCGGAATGGGGAACGTGCTAAGATTCCCGAGCTACGCTAAGTCGACGCGCACAACGGATGCAATGACGGCGCAGTTTTTTAGCAATATTAGCAGCCAACAGCAAGTGCAGCTTTACCAACTTTACAAACTGGACTTTTTAATGTTTAACTACACCACGCCCAGTTATCTCAAGATCGACTAGCGCTTAGCATCGTTTTAAAATAGTCAGAACTGCTGTCTTTAATTTTCTTGTCTTTTTAGCGCAAGAAATATGATGTCGAATCCAATCTCTAGGTGACTTTCAGAGCACCGATTTTGATTGTGGAAAATCTTTTCGATTTTCTGGCTGAAGCAGGTCTTCATTGCGTTTCAATGTGGGGATAAATGCAACGAGAATGAACTTTCAATCTCTCACGCAATTTTTACCCCAAATATTTAAACAAAAACTGCAAATAACGATCAGACCAGCACGCGCCCTGACCCCAACGCTGGCTTTCTATACGTTTTTCCCATTTGAAGAACACTGCAAATTGTAAACAACACTTCGCCGGCCACCTCGGTTCCCCTCATCTTCACGCGCGTACATTTGAGACTCGTCTGAAAGGAACAACGCGTGGAGTTAAGTTTTAATGCGATGTAACGAGGGATTTTGCTGTATTTGTCGATCGAGAGTCACTGGATATTTGTCGCCTGGCAGCACCAAGCGTCCTTAACGCGGCGGTTATGTTGGAGTGGTCAGAAACAGCACAATGTGGATGTGATGGACTGGCGTTGTGCTCGATGGGGTCGGGTCAAATGTTCCATCAGTTTGTACAGGGTCCTCATATGTCATATTTTAAACCAGGGCTTAGCATTAACTCAGATTTTGGTCCATTTTAGCTGAACTTTTTTGTTTTGTTTTCTTTTGTTTAAGTCGAGCGATTCAGATTTGAAACTAGAGTTGTGTTTTGTTTTATTCACACCTACCTTTTAGTTTTTGTTTAGTAGAGATCGGCAATTCCAGAGCTGAAAATCAATCCAAATTATTTTAATGAAGGTGTGTGGAGTTTAAAAACACAGTGGAGCACTTCCTGTATTACCACATGACATTGCAAGGTGGAACAGAGTGTTTTAATTTGAGAAAATAACTAAATGTGCAGGGTTTGTGTGTTAAACGTGTGTGAATGAAACAAAACACAACTCCAGGTGTGTTTGTGATGAGGAAACGACATTAGAACAGAGCAGAAAACTGTGTAATATGGGCCGTTTAAGAGTAGAAATGAGTTTTTATTGTTTAAATGCAAAAACGTGGAGCCACAGATACTTATTCTCCAATCACTCTTCCACATTTAAGCTTTTATTTCCTGCCAACATCTCACAGAAGTCATTTTTTAACACTGAATATGAATCAATTGAATTTGCATACACTTTTTTGTCTTTTTTTTTTTTCAAATTTGCATAAACTTGAGTCAAAGCCGAGCCCTGAGACTGCGTAGAGCTTTCCTCAGACTTCAGGCTTATGTTTTATTTAATTGTAATGTTTAATATTATCATTGTTTTATGAATCGTTGCTGCAAGCGGCAATCCTGGAGTTTATTTAATAGCGTTTGTTCATGGGAGGAGAGAGATGCTGTGTTTTTGGAGACCTGCTGTTACTTCTGTCCATAGACTCACATACGGCTCCACCCACTCTGAGTCCACTCTGTTTGCGGGGGCTGCGCTCGGCTGAAGACGTGTGCTGACAAGCGATTGGTCGATTTAAAAAAGGGGCATGTATCTCTCTGTATCTGAGCCAAACTGCACAACAAGACTCCACCTGCAGGGGGCGCTCATCGAAAACTACTATTTATGCAGAAATAAAAGGACAAGGAAGCAGTGTATTTATATAAAGACAGATGAAACCTGTGAATCATGAGTTTAATCTGACTTTTTACAGAGAAATACCAAATGTTCAGCTCCCTCACTCTTCTTCATTCTCGTGTCGAAATCGTCGTCAAACTTTTGATCGATCGCAGACCTTCTGTTTACAACCATTTGCTTTATATTCTGTTAAAATCCATCATGAACCTTATGATTTAGGAGGGTTTAGAGCACAGACTGTTTAACAAAATGGACAAAGTGAATGTGACGTCGCCCACAGCGTTCAGCTCCAGTCAAATGAAGCTCATCGAGGCCTGCGGTAGCGCCTCCTCTGGAGACAGGGCCATAAAATGAATAATGAACAATGGATCAGTTTGATTTAGCGCGTTTCTGGACACTCAGAGACACTTTACAGATCATTATTTATTCACTCCACACTCGGTGGTGGTAAATTACTACTGTAGCCACAGCTGCCCTGGGGCAGACTGACGGAAGCGAGGCTGCCAATCTGCGCCATCGGCCCCTCCGACTATGATATATCGTATCATTTGTGATACGTGATGGTCCAGTATCGATATCAGGGGCTGCTGTATCGATATATCGCCAAGAGTATTTTTTGGTGTATTTTACTAAATTATTTTGTTACAGCTTCAGTTTTGTTGACGGAAACTCGTTTATGCGACAAATTTGACATTTTCAGTTTTCAGGATTAAAACGTTTGTGTTTCATATTCATTTTGCACAAGACGAGGTTTAACAAAGACTTTTAGTATCGCAGCCGTGATTTAGCCTTTATTTTTTACTGAACATATCGAATCAATTTGAAATAGATCGTATCGAATCATATCAAATCGAAAACTCACTGTATCGAGATACGTATCGTATCGTGGCCTGTGTATCGAGGTCTGTATCATATCGGCAACTTCTTAATGATACCCGGCCCTAACCAACGCTCACGCACACACCACTTTCATACTAAGCAGTGTAGGTGAAGTGTCTTGCCTAAGGGCACCATGACAGTTTTTGTGACTGGCGCCCCCCTGTGGCTCCTGATTTTCCCAGCGTCTCCCATCCAAGTCCTGCCCAGGCCCGGCCCTGCTGAGCCTCTGAGACGGGATCAGGCTTTGACAGCGGGTATGGCTGGTATATGTGGTTTAGCAGGGAGCGCTTAGCAACGCTGTCAATCAAACCTGTTGCTAGCGCTAGTGGGAGGGACCTCGGGGAAAGAACGCGTCTGATTGGTCTGTTATTAATGTTCATATCTTGATTTATGGACAAAATAATGAAATAAAAGCACCAGAATCATGTAGCGCGGGTTAATAAGAACATTTTAAGACCAAAATCAGGAGTCTGACAGCAGCAGTTGCAGAGGGAAGGGCCACAGTTTTTCAATAGAAAGTGAATTGGAGCCAGAGTCAATGGAGCCGAATCGCGCCCATGCTCACTTTCCTATTTGAACAGTGTATGGTCGGGAGGATTTGACCAGACACAGGGAGAACGTGCAAACTCCACACAGAGAGTCCGGGGACCTTGTTGCTGTGAGGCGAGAGTGCTTCATTATAGGTCCTGGTATACTAGTAGTCCTGGTTTAGTTCTGGTTTAGTGCTGCTATAGTCCTGGTTTAGGTCTAGGTTAGTTCTGGTTAAGTCCCGGTATACTAGTAGTCCTGGTTTAGTTCTGGTTTAGTGCTGCTATAGTCCTGGTTTAGGTCTAGTTTAGTTCTGGTTAAGTCCTGGTATACTAGTAGTCCTGGTTTAGACCTGGTTTAGACCTAGTTTTTGTTTAACCTTGTGTAATCCTGCTTTAGTTCTGGTTCAGACTTGGTTTTTGTCTTGGTTTAGACCTGGTGTAGTCCTGGTTTAGTTCTGGTTTAGTCCTGATTTAGGTCTAGTTTAGTTCTGGTTAAGTTCTGATATAGTCCTGGTTTATTTCTGGTTTATTTGAGTGACTCTTTTTGGTTTTCAGTTTAGTCCTGATTTAGATCTAGTTTGGACCTAGTTTTGAATCTAGTTTTTGTTTAATCTTATGTAGTTCTGGTTTAGACCTGGTTTAGTCCTGGTTTAGATCTGGTTTTATCCTGGTTTAGTCTTGGTTTAGTCTTGGTTTAGTCCTGCTTTAGTCTTGCTTTAGTCCTGCTTTAGTCCTGCTTTAGTCCTAGTTTGGTTCTGGTTGAGTCCTGCTTAAATCTTGGTTTAGACTTTCTCTAAGTTTTGGTTTATGGTTGAATTCTAGTTTAGTCCTGGTTTAGCTCTGGGTTATACTTGGTTTAGACCTGTTTTCGTGTAATCCTGGTTTAGTCCCAGTTTGTCCTGACTGAGTCCTGCTTCAGTCCTGGTTTAGACCTGGTTTAGATCTACTCCCAGTTTAATCTTCATCTCGGTTTTGTCCTGCTTCAGACCTGTTTTAGTCCTCATTCAAACCTGTTTTAGACTTAGTTTTTAGTAGTTCTGGTTTAGTCCAGGCTTTAGACCTAGGCCCGCCACTAGAAAAGTTACGTAATACACCTTTAAAACTGAACTGACTGGGCCGATCCATCTGCCACAAAGGCCCTTCCCCAATAACGTTCAGCCGTTTTCTTCGATCTGCCCCGTTCTCAGAGTGGAGTGGAGCCTCCGTGAACCCCTCAGAGACAAAACACCATCTTATTTATTTACTATTTATTTATTTTCACAAACTCACTTCCTGTTTCCTGAGTTTCCACGGCAACGGTACGTAAACAATCGGCTTTCATGTTTTTCTGTTTTGAAAGTTGGAGTTTTGGTGGAGTTGAGCGGTCGCTTCAGAGCCCGTTTCCTGGTTCTTCTGTTTCATCTTTTCACAATAAAAGCCCCCGAGAGTCTCTTTGTGTCGGTGTTTGATTCTGACATTGAGGCGGGACACAGCAGGGGGCGGACTTAGGCACAAGAGCAAAACAAAACATTAGGTGAAGGAGAGAATTAAAAAGAGGTTGGAAAGTAAGTTTTAGCTTTGCACGTGTTTTATTTTGTCTTATCTGAACAATATTCGATCTCCAACACTATTAGAGAGGTTTTAGAGTCATGTTTGAGTAATCTAGAGATCTCTCCTGGGTCCTATTCAAACCCCCCTTATGGTTAGCAGTACGAGTCTGTACGAGGCTCCGCCCACAAGCCCACCACACGACAATTCTCCACAAATATAGAAAAACATGACACAAAACTGTACACGGCAACTTGAAAAACCTGATGTGATGTGCAGGAGTTTCATTAGCGGGACGAAGCGCTCTGAAGGGGGAGTGACTTAGCGCGGAGAGCAAAGACAGAGGGGAACGCCGAAATACGTTGTTTTTGGCATACGCAGATTTTCAAAACAATCAGAGGGAACATGGTGATGTGGTACAGTTAATATCTCATAGAAGCCAAATACCCCCACTTTAAAGCTGCACTGTGTAACTTTTTGGCCCGTCACCTGTTTCTATGGATACGTCCCTGCTCTGTCTGGAATGTTCCACAGTGTGACATTAAACAGCTCTACTTTACATTTATTCAATCACAGGTGGTTTTACAGCTCAAAAATCCCTAGAAAAACAGACATTCTGACTGTGAGCGGGGTCGCCTCTCCACAGATCTGACTTGTAGCTTGGTCTGGTTTGGTCTCCATGGCGATAAAAAGGTTTAATGTCGTTCTGTGTGTGTGAGGTGAGGGGCTAACCACTCTGCCACTGTCTTCTGTTCTTCCATTAAACAAACTCCAACACGAGGCTGTGTCCTGAATCTTGATCACGCTCATAATTCATATCCCCCCGCCCTCTTTCTCTCCGTCTCTCTCTCTCCTTATCCCTCCATTCAGTCATCTCCTTTTCTCTGTTTCTCCTCTGTCCATTCCTCTCTCTCTCTCTCCTCTCTCCTCCCCTCCCTCCTCTCCTCTTTCTCTCCTTCTCTCTTCCAGGGGCAGGTGCATAAATCTGGTCACAGCTGCAGGTTTTTGTCACATCATAAAAAAACTCCATTTTTCACCGTCGAGACAAACAACAGCCTGACGGAGGAGAGGAGCGAGGGAAGAGAGGAGAGGAGTGATGGAGGAGAGGAGCGAGGGAAGAGAGGAGAGGAGAGGAGAGGGAGGAGTGGAGCGAGGGAAGAGAGGAGAGGAGAGGAGAGGGAGGAGTGGAGCGAGGGAAGAGAGGAGAGGAGCGAGGGAAGAGAGGAGAGGAGAGGGAGGAGTGGAGCGAGGGAAGAGAGGAGAGGAGAGGGAGGAGAGGAGCGAGGGAAGAGAGGAGAGGGAGGAGAGGAGAGGAGAGGGATGAGAGGAGAGGAGAGGAGAGGAGAGGAGCGAGGGAAGAGAGGAGAGGAGTGAGGGAGGAGTGGAGCGAGGGAAGAGAGGAGAGGGAGGAGAGGAGTGAGGGAAGAGAGGAGAGGAGAGGAGCGAGGGAAGAGAGGAGAGGAGAGGGAGGAGAGGAGTGAGGGAAGAGAGGAGAGGAGAGGGAGGAGAGGAGTGAGGGAAGAGAGGAGAGGAGCGAGGGAAGAAAGGAGAGGGAGGAGAGGAGAGGAGCGAGGGAAGAGAGGAGAGGGAGGAGAGGAGAGGAGCGAGGGAAGAGAGGAGAGGAGCGAGGGAAGAGAGGAGAGGGAGGAGAGGAGAGGAGCGAGGGAAGAGAGGAGAGGAGAGGGAGGAGAGGAGTGAGGGAGGAGAGGAGAGGAGAGGGAGGAGAGGAGCGAGGGAAGAGAGGAGAGGGAGGAGAGGGAGGAGTGGAGCGAGGGAAGAGAGGAGAGGAGAGGAGAGGGAGGAGTGGAGCGAGGGAAGAGAGGAGAGGAGAGGGAGGAGAGGAGAGGGATGAGAGGAGAGGAGCGAGGGAAGAGAGGAGAGGAGAGGGAGGAGTGGAGCGAGGGAAGAGAGGAGAGGAGCGAGGGAAGAGAGGAGAGGGAGGAGAGGAGCGAGGGAAGAGAGGAGAGGAGCGAGGGAAGAGAGGAGAGGGAGGAGTGGAGCGAGGGAAGAGAGGAGAGGAGTGAGGGAGGAGAGGAGAGGGATGAGAGGAGAGGAGCGAGGGAAGAGAGGAGAGGGAGGAGAGGAGCGAGGGAAGAGAGGAGAGGAGAGGGAGGAGTGGAGCGAGGGAAGAGAGGAGAGGAGCAAGGGAAGAGAGGAGAGGGAGGAGAGGAGCGAGGGAAGAGAGGAGAGGAGAGGGAGGAGAGGAGAGGAGAGGGAGGAGTGGAGCGAGGGAAGAGAGGAGAGGGAGGAGAGGAGTGGAGCGAGGGAAGAGAGGAGAGGGAGGAGAGGAGCGAGGGAAGAGAGGAGAGGGAGGAGTGGAGCGAGGGAAGAGAGGAGAGGGAGGAGTGGAGCGAGGGAAGAGAGGAGAGGAGAGGGAGGAGTGGAGCGAGGGAAGAGAGGAGAGGAGCAAGGGAAGAGAGGAGAGGGAGGAGAGGAGCGAGGGAAGAAAGGAGAGGAGCGAGGGAAGAGAGGAGAGGGAGGAGAGGAGTGAGGGAAGAGAGGAGAGGAGAGGGAGGAGTGGAGCGAGGGAAGAGAGGAGAGGAGCGAGGGAAGAGAGGAGAGGGAGGAGAGGAGCGAGGGAAGAGAGGAGAGGAGAGGGAGGAGAGGAGCGAGGGAAGAGAGGAGAGGAGAGGGAGGAGAGGAGTGAGGGAAGAGAGGAGAGGAGAGGGAGGAGAGGAGTGAGGGAAGAGAGGAGAGGAGAGGGAGGAGAGGAGCGAGGGAAGAGAGGAGAGGAGCGAGGGAAGAGAGGAGAGGAGCGAGGGAAGAGAGGAGTGGAGCGAGGGAAGAGAGGAGAGGGAGGAGAGGAGCGAGGGAAGAGAGGAGAGGAGAGGGAGGAGTAGAGCGAGGGAAGAGAGGAGAGGAGAGGGAGGAGTGGAGCGAGGGAAGAGAGGAGAGGAGAGGGAGGAGAGGAGCGAGGGAAGAGAGGAGAGGAGAGGAGAGGGAGGAGAGGAGTGAGGGAAGAGAGGAGAGGAGAGGGAGGAGAGGAGTGAGGGAAGAGAGGAGAGGAGAGGGAGGAGAGGAGCGAGGGAAGAGAGGAGAGGAGCGAGGGAAGAGAGGAGAGGGAGGAGAGGAGCGAGGGAAGAGAGGAGAGGAGCGAGGGAAGAGAGGAGAGGAGCGAGGGAAGAGAGGAGTGGAGCGAGGGAAGAGAGGAGAGGGAGGAGAGGAGAGGAGCGAGGGAAGAGAGGAGAGGAGAGGGAGGAGTGGAGCGAGGGAAGAGAGGAGAGGAGAGGGAGGAGTGGAGCGAGGGAAGAGAGGAGAGGAGAGGGAGGAGTGGAGCGAGGGAAGAGAGGAGTGGAGCGAGGGAAGAGAGGAGAGGAGAGGGAGGAGTGGAGCGAGGGAAGAGAGGAGAGGAGAGGGAGGAGTGGAGCGAGGGAAGAGAGGAGAGGAGCGAGGGAAAAGAGGAGAGGGAGGAGAGGAGAGGAGAGGGAGGAGAGGAGAGGAGAGGGAGGAGTGGAGCGAGGGAAGAGAGGAGAGGAGAGGGAGGAGAGGAGCGAGGGAAGAGAGGAGAGGAGAGGAGAGGGAGGAGTGGAGCGAGGGAAGAGAGGAGAGGAGAGGGAGGAGTGGAGCGAGGGAAGAGAGGAGAGGAGAGGGAGGAGAGGAGCGAGGGAAGAGAGGAGAGGAGAGGGAGGAGAGGAGAGGAGCGAGGGAAGAGAGGAGAGGAGAGGGAGGAGTGGAGCGAGGGAAGAGAGGAGAGGAGAGGGAGGAGTGGAGCGAGGGAAGAGAGGAGAGGAGAGGGAGGAGTGGAGCGAGGGAAGAGAGGAGTGGAGCGAGGGAAGAGAGGAGAGGAGAGGGAGGAGTGGAGCGAGGGAAGAGAGGAGAGGAGAGGGAGGAGTGGAGCGAGGGAAGAGAGGAGAGGAGCGAGGGAAAAGAGGAGAGGGAGGAGAGGAGCGAGGGAAGAGAGGAGAGGAGAGGGAGGAGAGGAGAGGAGAGGGAGGAGTGGAGCGAGGGAAGAGAGGAGAGGAGAGGGAGGAGAGGAGCGAGGGAAGAGAGGAGAGGAGAGGGAGGAGTGGAGCGAGGGAAGAGAGGAGAGGAGAGGGAGGAGTGGAGCGAGGGAAGAGAGGAGAGGAGAGGGAGGAAAGGAGCGAGGGAAGAGAGGAGAGGAGAGGGAGGAGAGGAGCGAGGGAAGAGAGGAGAGGAGAGGGAGGAGTGGAGCGAGGGAAGAGAGGAGAGGAGAGGGAGGAGAGGAGCGAGGGAAGAGAGGAGAGGAGAGGGAGGAGTGGAGCGAGGGAAGAGAGGAGAGAAGAGGGAGGAGTGGAGCGAGGGAAGAGAGGAGAGGGAGGAGAGGGAGGAGTGGAGCGAGGGAAGAGAGGAGAGGAGAGGGAGGAGAGGAGCGAGGGAAGAGAGGAGAGGAGAGGGAGGAGTGGAGCGAGGGAAGAGAGGAGAGAAGAGGGAGGAGTGGAGCAAGGGAAGAGAGGAGAGGGAGGAGAGGGAGGAGTGGAGCGAGGGAAGAGAGGAGAGGAGAGGGAGGAGAGGAGCGAGGGAAGAGAGGAGAGGAGAGGGAGGAGAGGAGCGAGGGAAGAGAGGAGAGGAGAGGAGAGGGAGGAGAGGAGCGAGGGAAGAGAGGAGAGGGAGGAGAGGAGAGGGAGAAGAGGAGCGAGGGAAGAGAGGAGAGGAGCGAGGGAAGAGAGGAGAGGAGGGGAGAAGAGGAGCGAGGGAGGAGAGGAGAGGGAGAAGAGGAGCGAGGGAAGAGAGGAGAGGAGAGGGAGGAGAGGAGTGAGGGAAGAGAGGAGAGGAGCGAAGGAGGAGAGGAAAGGGAGGAGAGGAGCGAGGGAAGAGAGGAGAGGGAGGAGAGGAGCGAGGGAAGAGAGGAGAGGAGCGAGGGAAGAGAGGAGAGGAGAGGGAGGAGAGGAGCGAGAGAGGAGAGAGGGAGGAGAGGAGCGAGAGAGGAGAGGAGAGGGAGGAGGAGCGAGAGAGGAGGAGCGAGGGAAGAGAGGAGAAACAACAGCCCTGCTCCTCTGACAGAGGAGAAGAGCGAGGGAGGAGAGGAGAAACAACAGAAATGGAGGGAGTTAAAGAATTAAACAGAATCTCCTAAACCCCGACACCTGCAGCAAAATGAACCCAGAGAAGAAACAACTTACCACAGAAAAGTCAAACTGAAAACACTCTGTTCCACCTTGTGATGTCATCATGTGGTGATACAGGAAGTGCTCCACTGTGTTTTTAAACTCCACACACCTTCACTAGAATCATTTGGATCATTTCAGTCCTGGAATTGCCGATTTCTACTGAACTAAAGGTAAAAGGAGCTGTTCACTTGAAAACTACCACTTGATGACATCACAAGGTGGAACAGAGCGTTTGGAGGTTTGGAGATGTAGACAGACTAATAATAAAGAGTTCCTCAAACATGTGAATGAAACAAACACAACTCCAGGTGTTTTTGAGGAGGAACATCAGAACACGACTTAAAGCTGCATTGTGGAAACATATTTTAATTTTCGACTCAAATAAAAATATTCCAAAGAAACAGATTTTTTAAATATGACACAGAAAGTGAAACATTTTATAGTGAAATCTTCTTATAAAATACAGTCGTTTTAGTAGAAAAGACGACGCACAGTGAACCTCAGAGGCACAAGGTCAAAGTTCAGACATGGAAAATCATAAAATCAAAATCATAAAATCATAAAATAACAAAATCCAGCAAAAAGTGAAAAACGAATCAATACAGGAACAATAAAGACGCTGTTTGAGCAGAAAGGGAGGAAGAAAGAGGGAGGAAGAGAGAGGGAGAGAAAGAATGCGAGGGACGGGGGAGGAGAGAGGGAAGGAAGGACGAGAGAGGAGAGAGGGGAGAAAAAGGGACGGGGAGAAAGGAGGGAGGGAGAGGGATAGACAGAGTGGGAGAGGAGGAGTGAGAAGAGATGGAGGAAGAGAAAAGGAGAGGTGGAGAAAGAAGGGGAGAGGGGGAGAGAGGGAGAAAGAAGAGGTGGAGAAAGGGGGGAGGGAGGGAAGAAAAGAGGGAGGGAGGGTGATAGAAGAGAGGGAGGAAAAGAGGGAGAAAGAGTGGGAGAGAGGGGGAGAAAGAGAGAAAGAGTGGGGAGAGGGAAGGAGAGGGAGGGAGTGGGAGAGGGGGTAGAGAGGGAAAGAGAGAGGGAGGAGAAAGAGGAAGGGAGAGAAAGAAGGGGTAGAAAAGGAGAGCGAGGAGAGAGGGGGACAAAGAGTCTGGGGGAGAGGGAGAGAAAGGGAGGAAGGGGGTGAAAGAAGGGGAGAGGAAGAAAGAAGAAGGTAGGGAAAGAGTGGAGAGAGGGAGAAAAGAGTGAGAGGAGGGGAAGGAGAGAGAGGGAGGAAGGGAGAGAGAAGGGGGGACAAGGAGAGGGGGGAGGGAGGGTAGAGGAAGGAGAGAAGGAGGGAGAGAAGGAAGGAGAGAAGGAAGGAGAGAAGGAGGGAGAGAAGGAGGGAGAGGAGGGAGAGAAGGAAGGAGAGAAGGAGGGAGAGAAGGAAGGAGAGAAGGAGGGAGAGAAGGAAGGAGAGAAGGAAGGAGAGAAGGAGGGAGAAGAGGGAGAGAAGGAAGGAGAGAAGGAGGGAGAGAAGGAGGGAGAGAAGGAGGGAGAGAAGGAGGGAGAGGAGGGAGAGAAGGAAGGAGAGAAGGAGGGAGAGAAGGAAGGAGAGAAGGAAGGAGAGAAGGAGGGAGAGATTTTTCCCCAGTAAAAATCAAGTACAGCGGCTTTAAGAAAGAAAAACAGGTGGGTAAAGTGTCTTGCTTATGGACACAACAGCAGAGCCCCGGTCTGAGCTTGAACCACCAACCCCGTGGTGAGCGGGCGAAGGGCGACACACGACGAAGACAAAGTGAAAATGTTTCCACTTTAAACTGTCTCGCCATTCACTAAAGGTGCATTGCGTAACTTTTCTGGCACAGGGTAAACAAAGACATGGTTATTGCTTTGCCCGGAAAGTTCCACAGTACGGAATCTCCCTCCCTCCCTCCCGCTCTCTCCTCATCTCTCTTTTTTCTCTTCTTCCCTCTCTCCCCTCTACTCTCTCTCTTCCTCTCTCTCTTCTTCCTCCTCTCCTCGCCTTTTCCCTCCATCCCTCTCTCTCCCTCCCTCGCTCTCCCCTTCCCTCTCCCGTCTCTCTCTCCTCCATCTCCCTCCCTCCTTCCTCTCCCCTTCCCTCTCTCTCCTTCTTCTTCTCTTCCCTCTCCCCCGCTATCTCCCTCCCTCTCTCCTTCTTCTTCTCTTCCCGCTATCCTCCTCTCTTTTTCCTCTTCCCTCTCCCCCTCTCTCTCTCCTCCTCCCCCTCTCTCCCTCCCTCACTCTCTCCTCATCTTCTCCCCTTCCCTCTCCCCCTCTTTCTTTCCTCTTCTATCTCCCTCCCTCTTCTCCTCTTCCCTCCATCTTCCTCTCTCTCCTCTTCTTCTCCTCTTCCCTCTCCCCATCTTCCTTTCCTCTTCTATATCCCTCCCTCTCTCCTTCTTCTCCTCTTCACTTCATCTTCCTCTCTCTCCCTCCCTCTCTCATCCTTTCCCTCCATCTCTCCGTTTCTCTCCTCTCTCCTCTCCTCCTCCTCCTTTAAATGCCGTTTTTGTGTCGTGTCTGAAATCAGTTTAAAAAATTGGAATATAAATAAAAAAAATTAGAATACAAAAATAGAATACAAATAATTAGAATAAAAAATTGAATTAAAAAAATAGAATAAAAATGAATAATAACAGAATAAAATAATTTGAATTAAAAAATAGAATAAAAATTTTGAATAAAAATAAATTAGCATAAAAATAATTAGAATAAAAATAATGGCAACCCAATATTTCCTTTAGAACAACACAGACGTCCAGAGTCTCCGGCCTGATTTAAAGGCGCATAACTTGGTCTGGTTTGGTCTCCTTAGCTTTAATGCCACACTGTGGAACATTTCAGACAAAACAATAATGCCCCTTTAAACAGTATTTTCATATCTACTTTGTATCTACTCGTCTCTCTCAATAACTTTATAAAACGTACATGTAAAAACAGGAAAACATGACAACATAAGCAGAATTTAAAGCTACACTGTGGAGCTTCTTTACCTGCTTGTCTCCATGGATACGTTAATGTTTTGAATGTTACACAGAACGGCATTAAACGTATCATCTAACCTGTTCCACTGCGGGTGTTTCATATCGGTAAAAATACTTCAAACAAAAACGTGAATTCTTACTGTAAGCTGCGTCGCCTCTTCACAGATCTGACCTGTAACTTGGCCTGGCAGCGTCGCCTGCTCGTCTCCGTGTGGACAGTCAAGTTTAATGCCATACTGTGTGACATTTCAAGCAGAGAAACGACTAAACGAGAAAAGTTACTAACAGTTCACAAGTTCATGGCTCTGGCCTCGGTGTGATCTGATACTTTGCAGTGACGTCGCGCTGGGGGGGGCCGCATGGATGTCTGTGGCAGAATGGTGAGCAGTTTCCATGGTGACCCAATGCACACAATAGCGAACTACCTCACCTGTTGTAGTTCAGAGTCAGTTATTAGTCAGTTATAAGTCAGTTCTTTCTTGTCAGATTGTGTTAAAATAAAGCTCAGATTAAAGTTTAACGTGAGCTTCAGACAGAACAGTGCTTCCAGTTAGCATCACACCCTCTGAGACATCAGCTGCAAAGGATCAATAGAGTTAAATATGTTTTATCATTATTATTTCTGATACACAATAAACTCTGGTGAACAACATCGTAAAGACACAACACAACGTTTGAAAACAGACGAGTTACAGATTCATGGACTGTTAAAGCTGCATTGTGTAACTTTTCCAGTGGAGGGTCCGTCAGACGCTTTTCTCCATGGAGATGTTGTTGCTTTGTCTGGAATGTTCCACAGTATGGCATTAAACCTTTCTATCTTCACGGAGACCAAGTTCCAGGTCAGATCTGTGGAGAGGCGACCCCGCTCACAGTCAGAATGTCTGTTTTTCTAGGGATTTTTGAGCTCTAAAACCACCTGTAACTGAATAAATGTAAAGTAGAGCTGTTTAATGTCACACTGTGGAACATTCCAGGCAGAGCAGTGACGTATCCATGGAAACAAGCACACCTACCTCACAGGAAAAGTCACATAGTACAGCTTTAGAACAAAATGAACTGTATGTTTTAAGGTGCTAATGTTTCGTTTTAGCGCTTTAGTTTAGTTTACAGCAGTTTAGCTTTAGTTTTACTCAAATCGAATCAAATTATCTGGCGGAAACTCAAATGTTTCTGAAGATTCGCTGGAGGACACAAAAACAAAACCATTAAAGGGCCTGTACCTGATTTTTTTTTCCCCATGTATTTGAACAAAACGTGTCTCTCCCAAGTACAGATATTTGGTATAAGCAGCTCTTCAGGTCAAAATAAATCCACTGTGTTCTGTCCACATCTGATTCTAAAGCGTTTTACTGTCCGAGAATCAGGAAGTGTGTGTTAGCCTGCTGGTAGTTGACGGCAAAACCCCGCTCGGGTCATTTAGAGTTGTGAAAAGTGCTTCTAAACTCATGGTGGTGAGTAATGAGGACGTTCTGAATGCAGAAGGGGAGTGAGGAAGAACTTTGGACCACTGCGAACAGTTTACAACGATTTAGTTCTGTTTTTCAGCTTTTTATAACAGTAAAAATCAGGTACAGCGAATTTAAGACCAAAAAAGACACGTTTAGACACAGTTCATGAGAGATATGAAAATGATATAACATAATAATAACAATAAAGGAATGGATTTGGCAGAAAAATGACACGGTGCTCAGTCTGTCACGCTTCGACCAAAACATACAGGCACGTTTCAGATCAAATCCCAGAACTAAATAATGAGAGTTGATTTTTACGTAGAATTGAAGTTATTTTGGAAGATGTTTACGTTTGTTTCAGTTTTTGTTTCGCGTGGACAGGTCCAGTAATTACAGAGATATTAAAGGGTCCGTATCACACTATTCTCTGCTCTGTTCTAATGTCGTTTCCTCATCGCAAACACACCCGGAGTTGTGTTTTGTTTCGTTCACACATGTTTAACGCACAAACAGTTCTTCCCTTTAAACTGAAATGACTCTGTTCCACCTTGTGATGTCATGCGGTAATACAGGAAGCGCTCCGGGAAGTGCTTTTAAACTCCACATACCTTCGCTAGGACCACGTGGATCGTTTCAGCTCTGGAATTATTATTATTATTATTTTTTATTTATTTGAATTAGGACGGTACATATTAATCAGTGCAACTACAAAAAGTTTCCACATAAATATGCCGGATCTCTACTGGACTAAAGGTAAAAAGGAGCTGCTTCATGACATCACAAGGTGGAACAGAGCATTTTGAGCTTTGGAGATGTAGACAGAAATAAATAAATAATAAACGTGTGTGAATGAAACAAAAACACAGCTCCAGGTCTGTTTTTGAGGAGGGAACAACATTAAAACACGACTTAAAGCTCACAAGAGTCCACTTTGTGTAAAATAGGACCTTTAAACATAAATCAGGTCAATAAATGTGCGATCTGACAGTTCCACTGTAGAATCCTGACCGGTCTCCAGCTCTGTTGTTTAAATTATACGGATTCTGGAATGCTGTGGCTGCATTCACACTTTACAGCCTTTCCTGCAAATTCCCAGATCCAAAAAATGCAGGTTTCTCAGTTCAGGCTCTGTTCACGCGTGACTTTGATCGGGCAAAATGCAGGTAAACTCGCTGAAGTGTTGTCACGATATTAAAAATTTCAAACCCGATTCCGATACCACGATGATAATAATAATAAAAGTTTAAAAAAATCAATTTAAGCAATAGAATGTGATTTTCCACATTAAACAGTGGAACTTTCTTTTCTATTCCCATGTGTCCTGATATCTGTGTAATCCCTCAGTGGTCCAGGACTAAACCAGGACTAAACCAGGTCTAAACCAGGTCTAAACCAGATCCATGGGCGTTTACTAGTCCATGTGCTCTTATACTTGTTCTGCTACAGCCCAGGATCTCATTGAATTCAGGAAAGGTTCATTTTCTGTCCTCTTTTCGTATCGATACCTGTGATAAATGCGGATCTAGTTTCGATACCAGTTTAAGTATCGATGAGTGTCTGATTTTCGATACAGAGAGTCAGAGTGCATGTGTGAATGGGGTTTTTTTTGGGGAGGTTTGGGGTATTTTTGGGGTATTTTTTGGGTTAGTCGCCCACGTCGCTGTCCTGGTCCCCGATGAGCCAGAGGAAGTGGAAGCTGAGGGCGAGCAGAGCGGTGCCCAGGAGGTCCCCCAGAGCCGTCAGGTACGGGATGGAAAAACTGTCCGGGTCTTTACCGCTACGCCACATGGAGTGAACCATCCAGTCTGAGATACACAACAACAGCAGCACCTGGAAGAGAAGGAGAGAGGGAAGGTTAAATATAAAATAATACATGAAAATAAACACAACAACGACCACAGGACCTGAAAGAGAGGAAGAAGAGAGAGAGAAAAGAGAGAGAAAAGAGAGGAGAGAGAAGAGAGGGAAGGTTAAATATAAAATAATACATGAAATAAACACAACAACAGCAACATGACTTGAAAGAGAGGAAGAAGAGAGAGAAAAGAGAGAGGAGGAGGGTTAGAATAATAAAACTATAGGAAATATTCAACTACACAGCAATAACAAGACCTGAAAGAGAGAAAGAGAGATGGAGAGAGAGAGAGAGAGAAGGATAGAGAGAAAGAGACGGATAAAGAGAGACAGAGAGAGAGAATAGAGAGAGATAAAGAGAGACAAAGATGGAGAGAGGGAAATGATAGAGAGACAGATGGATAAAGAGAGAAAGTGATGGAGAGAAACATGGATAGAGAGCGATAGAAAGAGTCAGGCGGATCAAGAGAGCATCACAACGCACTTAAAAACAGTAAAAATACATCAAATTGAGACACGACGGCCTTAAGTTTGCGCCTTAATCTGGACCGACACCCTCCTCCTTCTTCCACCACATCAAGACGCCATTTTAATTTGTTTAGATCAGACCTATTCGAAATGGACACAATTAGAACTTTTAATCGTGTCCTAGTCGTTTCTTCTCACTGACCATCTAAAGTTGGATTTGGAGTGATTCATGTTTGAGGAATCTTTAATCGCTTATTTCTACTATGCCATTTTGTCGATCTGCCCCCGTTTTCAGCTCCAACGGTACACGCTTCTTCTCCAGTTCGATGTTCTTCATGGTGATACTCGTAGGATTGGGCAGCGTCGCATCGTTGTTTTGGTCCAAATGTTAAAAAAACGCTCTGCACTCGTGCGACGTGCAGCGATCCACAGGAGGGGCCCATGCGGCGCTTTGTTGTGACGACGTTTACGGCCACGTCAGCTCCACTGGACTCCACAGTTTTCTAACGCAGAAGTCGGCGCATTTGTTTCTTTTATGACGTCGTTTTAGATCAAGATTGTGATTTAAAATGTCACAATTAGAACAGAACGATCCACGAGTGTCATAAATTATAAATATAAAGCACACACAAGCACTATACGTCTGCTTTAAAGGTGCATTGTGTAACTTTTTGGTTGAGGGTCCATCACCTGCTTGTTTCTATGGATGCGTCATTGCTCTGCCTGGAAAGTTCCACAGTGTGACATTAAACAGCTCTACTTTACATTTATTCAATTACAGGTGGTTTTAGAGCTCAAAAATACCTAGAAAAACAAACATTTATTGCAAAAAAGCTTGGCCAAAATAGACGATATAAACAATTAAATCTATCAGAAAATGACTTAAAAGTAGTGAAATGATCAGTCCATGCAGCAAGATCATTTTACTCGACAAGTTCTCTTCAAATAAACTCCCTCTACAGTCCCTGACAAAAGTCTTGTCGCTTATCCATTTTGTAGAAACAAAAGCTTATAACCTGACTTTAAATTAATCGATTGGTTTTAGAAATGTCTCATATGAAAGCTAAAACCCTCCCAAATTATGTTCAATATACTAAAATAAATTTGCTTCACTGAAGAAAGATTGATCATTTAATGAACACAGAAAGGTCAGATTTTGGCAAGACAAAAGTCTTGTCGCCTACAGAAAATTGAACAAATAATTTACTTCAAATACAAAAATATGTTGCATAACGTCAGTGAATTAAGTAGTGGTGCTGTGAGATCCATATTTAATATCTTGTATGACTTCCATGAGCTTGAAGGACTGCATCCATGCGGTTCGACAATGATTCATACAATTTGTTGATGAAGTCATCAGGAATAGCAAAGAAAGCAGTCTTACATGCCTCCCAGAGTTCATCAAGATTCTTTGGTTTTGCCTTCCATGCTTCCTCTTTCATTCTACCCCAGACATGCTCAATGATGTTCATGTCTGGTGACTGGGCTGGCCAGTCCTGGAGCACCTTGATCTTCTTCGCCTTGAGGAACTTTGATGTAGAGATAGAAGTATGCGATGGAGCACCATCCTGCTGCAAAATTTGACCCCTTTTATGGTTGGGAATGTAAGAGGTAGCTAATACTTCTTGATATTTTAGGCTATTGATATTGCCTTCCACCCTGCAAATGTCTCGCACACCCCCATACTGGATGTAACCCCAGACCATGATTTTTCCGCCACCAAACTTAACTGTTTTCTGGGTGAATCTTGGATCCATGCGGGCTCCAGTAGGTCTCCTGCAATATTTGCGGTGGCTGTGATGTAATTCAACCGAGGATTCATCTGAGAAATCCACCTTCTGCCACTTTTCCAGTGTCCATCCTTTTAGCAGGCTGTGGGCCTTGGCAAATGCCACATGGTTTTTTAATTGCCTTTTGTTTAGTGCTGGTTTCTGTGCACTGATTCGACCATGGAGGCCATTTCGAGACAGAATTCTACAAACTGTTCTGGTTGACACAGGGACTTGAGGTGACCAGGTCTGGTGGAGCTCTGCTGCAGTGAAAAAGGGGCTGGCCTTGGATTTTCGAATCAACAAACGGTCCTCCCGAGCAGTTGTCTTGCGGGGTCTGCCGGACCTGGGCTTGTCAAAAACATCTCCAGTCTTTTCAGATCTTTTTCTTATTCTTTGTACTTGACGCTGAGACACATTGAAGGTGTCAGCCACCTCAGCAGTGGATCTGGTCTTCAGCCTCTTGATAATTAACGCTTTGGTCTCAGGGTGGATCTTAGGCATGTTGTCAGAGGTCAAGTTGCAGTTGATGTGAAGGTCTGGTGTGCTGGGGTTCTTTTTATACACACCCACTAATTGATTGATCAGTAACTGATCACAGGTGAGGCTGTAATCTAGGATTGGGTGCATCATATGACAAGGCGACAAGACTTTTGTCTTGCCAAAATCTGACCTTTCTGTGTTCATTAAATGATCAATCTTTCTTCAGTGAAGCAAATTTATTTTAGTATATTGAGCATAATTTGGGAGGGTTTTAGCTTTCATATGAGACATTTCTAAAACCAATCGATTAATTTAAAGTCAGGTTATAAGCTTTTGTTTCTACAAAATGGATAAGCGACAAGACTTTTGTCAGGGACTGTAGACCAGAATGAAGCGTCTCTGAACTCGTAAGTCGATAATAAACTTGAAAACAAGACGAATAAACTGATAGAAGTTTTAAAATCTTGGCCAGATCAGAGAAATTTGCAGTGTTCTGGCTGTGAGCGGGGTCGCCTCTCCACAGATCTGACCTGTAACTTGGTTTGGTTTGGTCTCCATGAAGATAGAAAGGTTTAATGCCGTACTGCGAAACATCCCAGACAAAGTAATAACATCTCCATGGAGAAAAGCGTTTGACGGAGCCTCTACCAGAAAAGTTACACAATGCAAGGGGCAGTAACGAGGCAACCAACTTTTTTATCATTTTGTGTTGGAGACTTACTTTGACTGGGCAAAAGTAGTGCCCTAAAGTGTAAAGTCTATTAAAAGATAAGAAGGGGGCATGAATCAGTCTGAGGGAGCCGTCCAAAGCAGAGGACACGCCAAAAACAGGGACACAGGAGTAAACAGGAGCGATGCTAATCTCCAAAAGCGTGATTCAGATCTTAATACGAACCAGGAGGATTCAGGGACAAACAGAGGAACATGTTCGAAAAGTTCATACTCCTGGTTCAAAACATCGCCTGGAAAAGGACTGAGGGAGTGTGACGTCACCCACGGCGTTCGGCTCCGGTCAAATGAAGCTCGTCGAGGCTCGCGGTTACAGCGGTTAATCTGAAGCAGAGCAATCAAAGAGCCGTTCAGGAGCGAGGTTTTTGAAGGTACACGCCGTCAAATCTGTACCTGTAGCGGGAGTGACCTCGATGAAAGAAGCCGACTCATTGGTCTGCTATTAATGTTCAAATCTGGATTTACGGACAAAACACGGAAATAAAAACACCAGGATTATGTAGCAGGTTTGATGTGTTTACTAAGGATGTAACAATAACCGAAATATTGTCAAAAGTCTCTCAATAATATCGTGGGTCTTCACAATGTCGGATCTTAAGTCTCTTTGCTTAAATTCATCGATTCGGCGCAGCAACAGCAGTTTCCAAAGTGCTGCACAATACAAATTAAAACATATCCAATAGAAATATAAAATAAAGCTCTATTTAACTGCACTAGTCCTCGAAAATAAAACTAGTAAAATCAAATACGAGCAAGAGTACCAAAAAATAATAAAAAGGTTAAAGGTGTTGGGATGTGGGGGGCCAGAGCGTTCCAGAGTTTGGCCACAGAGAAGGCCCCGGCACCCCTGGTTTTAAGTCTCGTCTTAGGATCCACTTTAAAAAGAAGTTTAAATGTTTAACTCTGAGCAGATACATGAATTATGGAGCTTAGTTTGAGCTGTAGTACTTTGCTGTAGTGTTACTCACTTGTTTTCTTTTGCTGTGTTTATGAATGAACTGGTTTCAAGATGATGCTCTGACACAGTTATAAAGAGGAGGCATAATAAGATCAAACTTCAGCTGACACCTTTTCGGTCTGTGTATGTTAAATACGACTGTCTGTGAAATAATGTCAGAATATGTGACCAAAATAAATTAATCAAACGCAGAAGTCAGACCTCCGAGAAGTTCAAACGCTCGCATCAAACACACACCTACACAAAAACTACATCAGTCCTTTGTGCTTCATTTGTGCTGTAAAAAGTTTCGTTTGTGCTGCTTTAGTTTTGGAAATATTAACGATTCTTTTATAGGTTGAACTGGGTTAAAAATGCTCCAAAACGGCCCAAAATGGTGTCGATTATGGTTCTTAAGATATTAGCAGTTTTATTTTCGGCTGATGATGGTCTCCCTTTAATATTTAAAAAAGTAAAATATTAAAGGCACACAAGCGCACAAACAGAACGGAAAGAATTTATAATATAGTTTGCAATTTTTTAGCACGTTTTAACATTTTGGGGGGGGCTGGGTGACGTCATCGGCTGAAAATAAAATCGTAAATATCTTAAGAACCATAATCGCACAAACAAAACTTTTTGCAGCACAAAAGAGGCAAACGAATGACACCGTTTTGGGCCGTTTTGGAGCATTTTTACGCTTCCTGGGGGCCGGCTGACCCCAGTTCGACCTATAAAAGAATCGTTAATATCTCCAAAACTAAAGCGGCACAAGCGAAACCTTTTGAACGAAGCACAAACTATTGACGTAGTTTTTGTGTAGGTGGGCGTTTGATGCGAGCGTCTCAACTTCACAGAGGCGGAAGTCAGCGCGTTTGTTTCTTTTACGACGTCGTTTTAGACAATATTGCGATTTAAAATGTGCAAATTAAAACAGAATTCTCCACAGGTGTCAGAGATTAGAACTACAGAGCGCACACAAGCACTTCAGGACTTCTTTAAAGTGGTGTCAGGTTTCCGTTCGGCCCTGCTCCATCCTGCTCCACGTAAATCCCACATTCAAATTGACTTTGAGCTGTGCTGATGTCCGCAGAATGGAAAACACACTCTCGCCGTAGAGGTGACTTTATAAAAATACAATATACCACATTTAAACAAAACCGTAGTGACACCAGCCCAGAGTCCTGCACCTCGGTAATGCCATTGTGTAACATTACTGCGGTCGCCGTGGCAACTGGAGAGGAGAGAGTTTTGCACAGAGGAAGAGCAGAGGAGGTGCTGGTTTGGAGAATAAATTAAAGGGATTTTAAAGGGCTCATATTACGCCATTTTCTGATCTGTGTTACGTTCTAATGTTGTTTCCTCGTCCCAGACACCTGGAGTTGTGTTGTGTTTCATTCACACGTTTAACACACAAACCCTACAGGAAGTGCTCCGCTCCACACACCTTCACTAGACTCATCTGGATCATTTCAGCCCTGGAAATGCTGATGTCTCCTGAACTAAAGGTAAAAGGAGCTGTTCACGTCATGACATCACATGGTCGAGCAGAGCATTTTGAGCTTTGGAGATGTAGACAGACGTGTGTGAATGAAACAAAACACAACTCCAGGTCTGTTTTTGAGGAGAAAACAGCATTAGAACATGATTTAAAGCTTAAAGAGTCTATTCTGTGTAATATAGGACCTTGAAAAGAACTAGTAGAATGAGTCCTGCAGGTCAAAGCCACAGTGGAGTTCCAGCAGGACAGAGATGAGGGGACATCAACGGTAAAAGACTCACTACATAAACAGTTAAATGCGCTGTACCAGATTTTTTCGGTCTTAAAAACGTGAAAAACAGAAGTAGTTCAGTGTAAGATAAGATAAGATAAGATAATCCTTTATTTGTCCCACAATGGGGAAATTGCAGTGTCACAACGCAAGTTACAGAAACAGTAGGAAAATAAGAGCATCAAAATCAAGATAAATAATAATAAGTATTTACAATCAACTAAAAAACACAACACTGTAAGCTAAGCTAAAAGGCACAGTATTGCACAATAAGTGTTTTTGATTCTGAGATGATTGTGTACAGTGCAGTGATGGACAGTGGTGGGTAAATAAATAATAGCAGGTAAAGTGACTTTAAATAATATTGCACATTGTTATTATTACTATGGAGATGACACATGGTTGCTATGGGGATGACACATGACTAGCATTGTTCATTATACAGTCTGACAGCAGCAGGAAGGAAAGACCTGCGAAATCTCTCCTTTACACAGCGTAAACAGTTTGCAGTGGTCCAAAGTTCTTTCAGAGTCTTTCAGAGCGTCCTCATTATTCACCACGATGAGTTTATAAGCACTTTTCACATCTCCCAGAGACCACAGCGGAGTGTGGCCCACATGAAGTTAACAACAACTAGCATGCTAATGTGCACTTGTGACAATAAATAAATAAATAAATAAATAAAGCATTTTTTATTAATTAGAAACCAGGAAGCGACACAGGTTTTCCAGTTAGTGAAACGTGCTTATAAATTATGTTGAATGATGATGAACTAGTTGTGTTTTAAACATTTTAAAGTGGTATAAAAATGGGTATACAGTACTAAAGTAAAGGTGCATTGTGTAACTTTTTAGCTGGGGGCTTGTCACCTGCTTGTTTCTATGGATATGTCATTGCTCTGCCCGGAATGTTCCACAGTGTGACATTAAACAGCTCTACTTTACATTTATTCAATTACAGGTGGTTTTAGAGCTCAAAAATACCTAGAAAAACAGACATTCTGACTGTGAGCGGGGTCGCCTCTCCACAGATCTGACCTGGAACTTGGTCTGGTTTGGTCTCCATGAAGATCATACTGTGGAACATTCCAGACAAAGCAATAACATCTCCATGGAGAAAAGCATCTGACGGACCCTCCAGCAGAAAGGTTACACAGTGCAGCTTTACGGCTCTGGAGTTCCTTTAACACTGCGGGAAAATAACAACATTACACAATCCTCTTTCAGTCCCTTTGCTAATAAAGCATTTAAATATTTTATACTCTTTTGCTGCCAGCTCCTGTTTGCCCCTCAGTTCTCCCATAATGCACTGCGGTGTTGAGTGTTTAACGCCTTGGCAGGTTTACATTCTGTACCGTCCTCCATCTTGTTTGGCTCGCGAGAATCTTTTAGAAAAGCCTTCCAACCATTTTACGTCGTTTCTCTGCACAAACGGTCCAATTCCGGAGGTGCTTTTGCTTTAAATAGGACATTAGTGAAGCGTGCCAAGCTATTTGGGCTTATCACTGGTTTTAAAAGGCGCAGGGAGGAGGAGGACGTTCTGAAGGCAACGGTTTTGTACAAAAGCGGAGGCAGAAGACAGGCTTTTAAATGTGCAAGACGAAAAACACAGTGAAAAGTGGATCTATGGGTTTGTGTGTGAGGAGGACAGGGGACAGTAAAGACGCTCTGCTGGAGGGTTTACTGTTGTCACGATACTAAAATTTCAAACTCGATTTCGATACTAAGGAATAGACTTGATACTCGAACCGATTCCGATACCACGATGAAAGAAAAACCCTCTTTGTTTAGACAATCTCCTGTGATTTTCCACATTAAACGGTGGAACTTTCTTTTCTATTTCCATGTGTCCTGATTCTGTGTAATCCCTGTGGTCCAGGTCTAAACCAGGTCTAAATCAGGTCTAAACCAGAAGAAAAACCAGAACTAAACCATGTCTAAACCAAGTCTAAACCAGGACTAAACCAGGTCTAAACCAGAACTAAACTAAACCAGGTCTAAACCAGGTCTAAACCAGGTCTAAACCAGGACTAAACCAGGACTAAACCAAGTCTAAACCAGAACTAAACTAAACCAGGTCTAAACCAGGTCTAAACCAGGACTAAACCAGGTCTAAACCAGAACTAAACTAAACCAGGTCTAAACCAGGACTAAACCAGGTCTAAACCAGAACTAAACTAAACCAGGTCTAAACCAGGTCTAAACCAGAACTAAACTAAACCAGGACTAAACCAGGTCTAAACCAGGTCTAAACCAGGTCTAAACCAGGACTAAACCAGGACTAAACCAAGTCTAAACCAGATCTAAATCAGGACTAAACCAAGTCTAAACCAGGACTAAACCAGGAGTTAAAACCAGGTCTAAACCAGGTCTAAACAAGGACTAAACCAGGTCTAAACCAGGTCTATGGGCGAATCTGATTTTCAACACATTTAACATCCCAAGGAGCGGTGTACCATCTTCTTGTCTCCATGGAGATGCTGTTGCTTTGACTAGAATGTTCCACAATACGACGACACCAGGCCAATGACACGGAGTTAAAAATGCACCTATTACTATTTCGTGGTTGTATTTTATGTTTCATTATAGTTTATATGTGAATTTTATCATTTAGACGTTTTATTTTGAAAACCGGAAGTGCACGCTGCTCCTGTGTGTTTTATTTTGGTAGTATTTATGTGTCTGTCACAGGAGCAGTCTTTCATTTACAGCCTGACAGAGTTACAGGTCAGATCTGCGGAAAGGCGACCTCACTCACAGCAAGAGGCCGTGTTTTTTCAAGGCAATTTTGAGTCATAAAAACAATTATATATAGTTTAATGTCGTACTGTGGAACATTCCAGGCAAAACATACCATCTGCAGATACGAGACGCCACACTAGAAAGGTTACACAGTGCAGCTTTAATTTGTGAACTCCAGCTTTACTTAAATGTGTGGACCTTGTGTTTTATGAGTTTAGAGGAAAACTTAATTAGAGTAAGACGCGGAGGCTGCACTTTTCAGATCTGAGGAAGTGTGCTGCAATTAAAGCATTACCTGCCGCCATTTTGAGAGCTCCGAACAGCTGGTGTCTGTCTGAGGAACAACGCTCCAATCTGTTTCCTCCAAACTTAGAAATGTATTATTAGAACAGACTTTTAACAGTAAATCCTCTGCTCCTCTGACTCCCTCCTCTGCTCCTCTCCTCTCCTCCTCTGACCCTCTCCTCTGCTCCTCTCCTCTGCTCCTCTCCTCTCCTCCTCTGACCCTCTCCTCTGCTCCTGTCTCCCCTGCTCCTCTTCTGTCTCCTCTGTACCTGTCCCCTCTGCTCCTGTCTGCTCCTGTCTGCTCCTGTCTGCTCCTGTCTCCTCTGTCTCTTTCTTCTTGATTTGACTCTGTGTATTTCAAAGGGATTACTGGGTTATTAGATATTATAATTATAGTTGAACTCTGTTGTTTGCTGCTGGAGTCACCTTCATGCTAAAGCTGCACTTTATATTCTGTTTACGTCAGCATCACACACACACACACACACACACACACGCACACAGTCCAGAACCACCACCCCGGCCACAATCACATCAACCTCTGCTCTTACACACAAATACAGACACTTTAAAGGTCCTACGTCCTCCTCAAAAACAGACCTGGAGTTGTGTTTTGTTTCATTCACATGTTTGAGGAACTCTTTTGCAAGTGAACAGCTCCTTTTACCTTTTCAGTTCAGTCGAGATCGGCAATTCCAGAGCTGAAATTACCCAAATGATTTTAATGAAGGTGTGTGGAGTTTATAAACACAGAGGAGCACTTCCTGTATCACCACATGATGACATCACAAGGTGGAAGTGGAGTGTTTTATATTTGAGAAAAGAAGTCAGGCTAAATCTGCAGGGTTTGTGTGTTAAAAACGTGTGAATGAAACAAAACACAAGTCCAGGAGCTTTCTTCCATGTTCTAATGTTGTTCCTCATCAAAAACCTGCCTGAAGAGGTTTTAGAGTCATCCATGCATGTTTGAGTCATCCAGCGATCTCTTCCGGGCCCTATTCAAACCCTCCTTTCTGTTAGGTGTACGAGATCACCGGTCTTGTACAAGGCTCCGCCCACAAGCCTACGTAACCAGGAAAACAAACCGAAACCATTTCCGCTTGTAAATACGTTGTTTTTGGGTGAATAAATCATTTTCAAAACAATAAAAGAAACACGTGTAATGGGCTCTGATCATCGCGGGTCTGTTTAATGGACAGTTCTGGGTCAGTCCTGGGTTTAAACATTGGTATTTATGTTTAAGAGAATAAAATATGATCAGTGATTTGTTTTCATACGTGTTTCCACTGTATGTGTTAAATCAGTCAGATCAGTCAGAACGTTTTTCCAAGTCTGAGGATCTTGGTCAGGATTATTCAGATGGCCTCTCGCATATGTTCAAAGGGGAAGCTGAAATAATACGGAGGGTTTGAATAGTGCGACGGAGAGACGCTAGAACATGCATGGATAAAATAAAATAAAATAAAATAAATGTTTTTTATGAGAGAACAGCGTTAGAACATGGTAGAAAGGAAAAAAAAAAAAGCAGATTATGCAGAATACCTCCCTTTCATGGTAACTGGTTCACCTTTAAGGTTCAAAGAGCTTCACATCAAGGAACCACTCACACATTCACACATTCACACTCACATTCACACATTCACTTGCACAAGAACACAACATATTCACCTGTGGGAGCTGGAATCACACCATCAGCCTGTGGTCAGAGGGCAAACGCTCTACTAACTGAGCTTAAACTTAAACTTAAACAAACTTTACTGATCCACAAGGGAAATTATTTGGACACAGTCTCTCAAACATCACAATATAAAATAATAACAGAGAGGAACAAAAACAGATGGTGTAGTAAAAAAGAGCAAGAGACACGTGTCAAATGAGACATAATTATAAAAATAAATGTAAATGTACAAGTCAAAATAAAATAGAAAAATAAGTAATAAAATATAAAATAAACTATAAAATCACAGCTATAAACAAGAGACAAGAACGACAGTGTAAATACTCTGCTGATTGACAGGGCAGAAGGTTATCTGTTACTTAAGATTGAGTTGTTGTACAGTTGTAGGGAGTATTATCTGTTCCATAAGGGTGAGTTGTTGTACAGTTGTAGGGAGTATTATAGTATGAATGTAGTCCTGAATCTCTCACTGTTTGAGCGGAGCTGTAGGAGCCTGTTGGAGAATGAGCTCCTCTGTCCAGCGCTTTTGGTATGTTTGGGAGTCTGAAGTTAGAATGTTTTGAACAGAACTGTGTAAAACAACAAGTTTATACAGATTTGACCTCTGCTCCTCAGAGTGTGTGGTTGTGGTTGGGGGTTGGTTGTGTGGTTGTGGTTGGTTGCGTGGTTGGGGTCGGTTGCGTGAGAACTGGACTGACCTGTAGCAGAGCGGCTGCCAGGTACACGGACATGAAGATGGGGGTCAGGGTGGTGTGTCCGCTCTTCATCAGGTGAATGGTGTAGAGGAAGATGAGGTGCCCCGGGATCACCAGCAGGAGGAGCACCTGAGCAGAGCGGTGGTTTGCTCCTAACACAGAGAAAGCAGATGTCAAGATGGCGTCTGGGTGTGATCTCGCCGCGGCTCGACTATTCGCACTAATCTTGTTTTCTATAGCCAAGCCCTAATACCAACACCTACCAGAATCAATCGATCCTGTGTGATCCGATCGAACTTAGTAACAAACAGGAAATGGAGCAGTGAAGCGATCTGATTGGTCAGAATTCGCCTCATCAAAACCTCATCTCTTTTATTTAAGTGTAAACCCCGCCCACAGATGAGAACCATTAGGAAACAGCCTCTGTCCTCCTCACTCACACAGGATCGATTGATTCTGCCTTGGCGTCTTGGATTTTTGCTGCGAATCTTGACTGTTGAATTTGAGGCTTGAAAATATTTGTACTGAATATTTAAAAGGTGAAATTTTCATTTTGAATTTGAAACCTATTGCAAAAGCGCACTTAAAATTTCAGCAACTAAAAATCAGAATAAAAATAATTCAAACATCTTTTTCAGAGTTAAAAACATTCAGTGAGAAGTGAGAAATTCAAAATCGCGGACAAGCTTGAAAACACGAGCAGACAGATTCTTTCAAGCCGTCTCCCCTAAACTCTAAAACCCTAAAAATGAACATTGTTACGCTAATTTAAGGCTAAGGGAACACGACTGCGGCTAAGAACATCCGCAGGAACAGAAGAGCGGTTCTTTAAAGGAGCCCGAGGTGCGAATGAAGACCAGACAACAGTATTGTAGTTATTATATACAGTCCCTGACAAAAGTCTTGTCGCTTATCCATTTTGTAGAAACAAAAGCTTATAACCTGACTTTAAATTAATCGATTGGTTTTAGAAATGTCTCATATGAAAGCTAAAACCCTCCCACATTATGCTCAATATACTAAAATAAATTTGCTTCACTGAAGAAAGATTGATCATTTAATGAACACAGAAAGGTCAGATTTTGGCAAGACAAAAGTCTTGTCGCCTACAGAAAATTGAACAAATAATTTACTTCAAATACAAAAATATGTTGCATAACGTCAGTGAATTAAGTAGTGGTGCTGTGAGATCCATATTTAATATCTTGTATGACTTCCATGAGCTTGAAGGACTGCATCCATGCGGTTCGACAATGATTCATACAATATGTTGATGAAGTCATCAGGAATAGCAAAGAAAGCAGTCTTACATGCCTCCCAGAGTTCATCAAGATTCTTTGGTTTTGCCTTCCATGCTTCCTCTTTCATTCTACCCCAGACATGCTCAGTGATGTTCATGTCTGGTGACTGGGCTGGCCAGTCCTGGAGCACCTTGATCTTCTTCGCCTTGAGGAACTTTGATGTAGAGATAGAAGTATGCGATGGAGCACCATCCTGCTGCAAAATTTGACCCTTTTTATGGTTGGGAATGTAAGAGGTAGCTAATACTTCTTGATATTTTAGGCTATTGATATTGCCTTCCACCCTGCAAATGTCTCGCACACCCCCATACTGGATGTAACCCCAGACCATGATTTTTCCACCACCAAACTTAACTGTTTTCTGGGTGAATTCTGGATCCATGCGGGCTCCAGTAGGTCTCCTGCAATATTTGCGGCAGCTGTGATGTAATTCAACCGAGGATTCATCTGAGAAATCCACCTTCTGCCACTTTTCCAGTGTCCATCCTTTTAGCAGGCTGTGGGCCTTGGCAAATGCCACACGGTTTTTTAATTGCCTTTTGTTTAGTGCTGGTTTCTGTGCACTGATTCGACCATGGAGGCCATTTCCAGACAGAATTGTACAAACTGTTCTGGTTGACACAGGGACTTGAGGTAACCAGGCCTGGTGGAGCTCTGCTGCAGTGGAAAAGGGGCTGGCCTTGGATCTTCAAATCAACAAACGGTCCTCCCGAGCAGTTGTCTTGCGGGGTCTGCCGGACCTGGGCTTGTCAAAAACATCTCCAGTCTTTTCAGATCTTTTTCTTATTCTTTGTACTTGACGCTGAGACACATTGAAGGTGTCAGCCACCTCAGCAGTGGATCTGGTCTTCAGCCTCTTGATAATTAACGCTTTGGTCTCAGGGTGGATCTTAGGCATGTTGTCAGAGGTCAAGTTGCAGTTGATGTGAAGGTCTGGTGTGCTGGGGTTCTTTTTATACACACCCACTAATTGATTGATCAGTAACTGATCACAGGTGAGGCTGTAATCTAGGATTGGGTGCATCATATGACAAGGCGACAAGACTTTTGTCTTGCCAAAATCTGACCTTTCTGTGTTCATTAAATGATCAATCTTTCTTCAGTGAAGCAAATTTATTTTAGTATATTGAGCATAATTTGGGGGGGTTTTAACTTTCATATGAGACATTTCTAAAACCAATCGATTAATTTAAAGTCAGGTTATAAGCTTTTGTTTCTACAAAATGGATAAGCGACAAGACTTTTGTCAGGGACTGTATGTATATTCAAGTCAGAGGCAATTAATAGTGGCTTTTAAGATTTGACAAATTAAATTATAAACAAAAAAAGTAACACAAAAGTTCAAGTTCCATTTGTTGGGAAAATAAGTTAAGAGTCTTTTAAACACAAGAGTTCATCAGTGTATAATCACAGTTTGAGAGTCGCATTCAGTTTAATCCACAGTACGAGAATCGCAATAATTTATGATTCACGGTTCGAGAAGTGCAGGGGGAAAAAAACAAAAAAAAAACAGTTTGTCCTACCACGCAGTTGTTTAGCTCACCATCTGGTGGTTTGTTTAGTCCATTGAAAGTGGATTCATCCATAAAAAGGCTAAAGCTACACTCCATACAGTCCGACATGTACGGAGGCGCTTAAAATGCTGAGTGAAATGTGACGTTTTAGAGAGTTCAGGTACTTTGTTTGAAGTTTGACAGACCATACCACAGCCACAGCCGAGACGGAGGGGAAGGAAAATCCCCTCCTCACCTACGCTCTCTAGAATGTGTAGATGCTTTTAAAAAACAACTAAAAACGTTCCTGCCCCCTCAGGTTCAGGGCTGCTCTGATTTTATTATGTATCTCAAGCTGTTTTTTTTTTTTTTATATATTTTGTATGTGAAGCACTTTGTGACCTATATCTGTGAAAAGTGTTATATTAATAAACTTTACTTACTTATATTAAAGGTTCTATTTTACGCAAAATTGACTCTTGTTGAGCTTTAAGTCATGTTATAATGTTGTTCCCTCCTCAAAAACACACCTGGAGTTGTGTTTTGTTTCATTCACACAAGTTTGAGTAATTCTACATTATTAGTCTGTTTACATCTGAAGCTCCAAACGCTCTGTTCCACCTTGTGATGTCATGAAGTGGTGGTTTTCAAGCGAACAGCTCCTTTTACCTTTAGTTTTAGTAGAGTTTGGCATTTGGATTGTGTTTGTTGAGGAGGCAAAAACATTATAACATGACTTAAAGCTCACAAGAATCCATTTTGTGAAATATAGGACTTTTAAAAGCCGTCTCTGAAACTTTATAAACTGGTAATATTTTCATTTTTTCAAAGTCTGTCTGGAAAAATGAAGTCATGGAGAGCGTTTATGTAAGAGTAAACATTGTGCAGACCTGTGCCGAAGAAGGTGCGGCAGGGGTAGTAGCAGCCCTTGGCCTCGTCGGGGACCTCTCCTGGCGCACAGTGGAAGTGCAGGTGTGTGGAGAAGCGGCTGGACTGGATGGCCACCAGGTTTCCTCCGATCCCTGAGAATCACAATGAACAAAGAATCGTATTTTTGGATCTTAAATCAGACGTACAGCGCTTGTGTGTGCTCTATAGTTTTAATCTCAAACACTCATGGATCATGGGGGTGGGGCGAGACACAATTTCCACAAGACGAGACGAGATACGAGATCAGGTCCACGAGAATGAGACAAGATGAGATTTTAAAATAATTTCTAATATATCAATTTCACAGTGCAGTTTCCAATTTTGGTCTCATTTTTTTTTTTTTTTTCCATTCCAGTACTGCTTTTTGGAACTGTAAGAGATGGAACTCACCAACATGTGTCCCTTTTTTGTCCAATCTAAATGTAAACATAAAAAATCTCGATATTTGCCTTTTTCATTATTTTGTTTGGCAGCCTAAATATGCATAAAGAATAGATCCGTAAAGCTTTATTTGAACATTTCAGTCCAAAGACGGCGCAGCAAAATGTGACTCTACACAGTTTGTAGAAAAAGAAGGTTGTAAATGAGTTCGTACTAAATTTTCACTTCAAAAATGATCTAAATCGGCTCTATATATCGGCCCAAAAATATCGACAGACCCCATAGATCATTGGTTCCTCTGGATTCTAAACAATCGATATCGGCATCAGCCACGAAAAATTACATATCGATCGATCTCTAATTTTAAATCATAATATTCACCTAAAATGACTTAAAAGAAATAAGTGAGTAATTAAGTTTAATTCCGAATAATCATTTTCATTAGGAATTAAGTGTATAGATGATCTTTTTAAAGCGGAACAAATTTTTCTTCAGAATTAAATTAAATTAAAGCTGTCATGTAAACGTGTCAATTGTTAAAAAAAAGTAAAAGTAAAGTAAGTATCCTCAAAGTCATGTATAAAGCAAAGTGCAGTGTGTTACCAGTAAATATTTAAAGACTGAGATGAGAACAAGCCACGGCAATTTAAAAGGAACCAACATGTTTAAAAAAAAAAAAAAACAGATTCAGAACCAAGATTATGGAGAGAAGCATTGCGGAAAAGTCTTGACAAAGAAAACAAACGATCAAGAACAAAAACGGCATTTAAAAACACTTAAAACCCAGTGCAATATGTTTGTATGAAAAAGAAAACTAAGAAGTTGCAGCCCATAAAAGTGAAGATTTCCGTTTGCGATTGATTAATATTTGTGATTGAAATGAAAAGTATTGATTTGAAATGTTTTAAAGTAACTCTCAGTGTGGATGTGTCTGGAAAAGGGGCAAAACACATAAAATGACTTTTCGTTCTGCTCCTTTTCATTCATTTCTTGTTTAATATTAGGACACTGTTAATGTGTTTTTAAACTTTATGAATGAAATAAAAAAAATGTATATAAAACTCAAACACACACACGGCAACAGAAAATACAAAATAAAACCAGAAGTAAAAACTCAAGGAAAATGGCAGATCTGCAAAAAAACCCCAAAACCTGTCGTCTTGAAAATAAACGATTAAAGATGATTCAAACATGGACCAATCACTCCAAATGCAACTTCAGGTGTGTAAACAGTGAAGAAAAACGACTATAAGACGGTCGAAAGCTCTGAAAAGTCGATTTTGCAGCGTTAATCTACAATGTAAATATGAAAATGTCCAAACCTTTGACTGTACGTAACTTTGTACATGTGTTCTGTGGTAAAACAAGAAAAAGAAACAGGAAACCACCATCACTTGGACTCTGCTGTGTGCTTATTACACTCCATTTTACAGCTTTCTGACAATAAAACCGTCACTGTAATTACACCTTACGTAACTCCAAACACGGCGGACTTCGATAAAAAAAACCAGACTTATTTTAAAATCTGTTTACATTCTTTTCATTTATAGAAACAATATTTTTGGTTTGTGGTTGGGGAGAGTTTGGGGTTTCAACGGCTGCTGTGAACTTTTAGAAAATATTTACTTTACAAAAACACAAAAAAACAAGGTTAAGGTAAGACGCAGGGCTAGGCTAAGTTAGCATTAGCGGTGACTGGCAGTTAGTGAGATATAAAAAGTGTTTTCTTACATTATTTACAGATCTGACACCATTTGTGGTTGAGCAGACAGTTTTGAAAGGTAGACGTCTCTTGTTTGAGGAATAAGGAACGAAAACAAAGCTGGAAATCAGATGTGACGTTCCTGGTTGGACCCGGAAGTGATGTCACACATAATAATTGCATTTAACCTGAGCTGGAGACAGGTGAGACAGGCGAGACAGGTGAGAGTCTCAGGTGGAGTTTGCTGTGTAACTGTCAGATGCAGATTTGTAACCTGGTTTATGGTTCATATTTCTGTAATTACAAGGCTTATCCAAATTCTCTTGAAGCTGAAGCTAACTGGAGGCATTGGAAGAAGTACAGACCTGTAATATCTGCCGTCTTTTCACACAAAATAAAACATTTCCAACACGTCAACGGTTCCAACTCCATTTATAAACATTTATTTAAGTGACATACACAATATTAAATACTTGTTATTCAACACAAACGGATATTTCATACTTTTTTTAGCATCTATCATATTTGACATTTCTTTTAAACACTTGAATAGATTTTGAAGCATTGATTTTTTTCATTTAGACTTTCTGAAACCCTGTTAGTCAAATTAGACTTTAATCTGAGTTTTAACACAATCTGACCATAAAGAACTGACTTACCGTAATTTCCGGACTATTGAACATACCTGAATATAAAACGTGTCAACTAAATTTTAAAATATATATTATTTTTTAGATATATAGGCCGCATCCGTCTATAAGTCGCAGGTGTCCACGTCTTCAAGAACGTTTACAAGTTCGGGGCATCTGCTTTTATTGCCTATGAAAGCTTTTGTCGTCTTTTTGCGTTGAATCAGTTCGTCACGCTGCCGTCGCCAACGTCTCACCGTCGACTCAATGATGCCAACGTGCAGCAGCTCCATTTCCTTCTTCGACAGCCAGATCGATTGTCTTTATCTTAAAAAGCTGCAGCATTTCTTCATGTGTTTTCCATGAGGAGGATGTGAGTGTGAAGCACAAAATAATTGTTCAAAACACAATCAAACGAGCATTTTCCTCGGCGGTGATCTTCATCTCTTCACCTGTCTGTCTCGCTCTTGCGCCCCCATCACTTCTCGCTCTACTGCGCATGTTTCCTGCAGAAAGAGCCTCTGTCCTGTCTGGGATCACGTCAGTGTCTGTAGGATTTGTATCTGCTGTGTTCATGAACAAATAATCCGTCCATATACTAGCCGCATCGTTATATGAGCGGAAGTGACAACAGCTGACCACGCCTACAGGAAGTAACAACAGCTAACCACGCCTACAGGAAGTAACAACAGCTGACCACGCCCACAGGAAGTAACAACAGCTGACCACGCCTACAGGAAGTAACAACAGCTGACCACGCCTACAGGAAGTAACAACAGCTGACCACACCTACAGGAAGTAACAACAGCTGACCACGCCTACAGGAAGTAACAACAGCTGATATACGACACGTCACCACCAACACCGGGGACAGTCCTGAAGATGCAGCAGCTGAAACATGTCAACAAGGTAAATACACGATACTGTATTATCTAAAAAAAAAAAACAAGAAGTTAAAGTCCTTCTCAAATTACATTAAAGCCACACACCAGCTAGCATTAGCCAACAGTTTTTCATTAATCTCCTCTCAATTTTTTGTTGAAAATCAAACACCTAAACAGGACCATGAACGCTCGGACTGATCACAGGCTCCTGAAAATGTGCTCTTTAAAACCATTTCGATGTCGCTACGAAGTATGAATTCAGGGTAAAACTGGGACAAAAGCCAAAAGTCCACCTGTCAAATCCACCTGTCAATCACAACTGTCTGAACCTCGGGAGATAAGACCAGGACCCAGACTGCACTTCTCTGTGTGGACCCTTTAGAAGCCAGTGTCCTCAGAAAGTTCAAAATTATGGAACTTTCTGAGGACAGTTCAAAATCCTCAAGTGGAGGAAAGTGAAGCAGGTGAAACACGTAGGATTTGGTGGAAATTTTTGAAAATAAGTTGCTCGCTGGTGTAATCTGCTTCTCTGTGATCCAGGCCTCATTTTCTCCAATATTTTAGGAAGATGTGAGTCTGGTCACTGGTGAATCGCCCCGTTTTCAAAAAGCCGTGAGTGACAGGTGGATCAGCCAATCAGGGATACGCATGGTCCGCTGTATCGGAAAAAATACAGAAAAAATAGAACGGAAAAACATGGAGGATCTCTGCAGAATCAATGAAGCACTGAGCTCGGGTCATCTGAGGAGAGAAATGTGATACATGTGTGAAATGTGTGTGAGGTCTGAACAAGGACAGAACCGGGACTGAACCAGGACTAAAAAAATAAAGTCCATAATGGCCTGTTAAGAGCCCGTGTCCCGGCCCTCACCTCTTTCCTCTGAGCACTCCATCTTTGTGCGTTTGACAACAGCCTGGCGTGGATGGGAGGAGCGCCCTTGACTCTGAGCTTTATAAATAAACCAGGACCAAAGCACAGAGACACAAGAGCCATTTAAACGAGACGGACACGAGGAGAAGACCGGAATATTAAAAATCCAGATTACACGATTCCCTGATCTGTGTTCTAATGTCGTGTCCTCATCACAAACAGACTGAACCAGGACTAAACCAGGACTAAACCAGGACTACACCAGGACTGAACCAGGACTGAACCAGGACTGAACCAGGACTAAACCAGGACCAGGTAAATGAACTAAAGGTAAAAGGAGCTGTTCACTTGCAAAACTACCACTTCATGACATCACAAGGTGGAACAGAGCGTTTGGAGCTTTGGAGATGTAGACAGACTAATAATAAAGAGTTCCTCAAATGTGAATGAAACAAACACAACTCCAGGTCTGTTTTTGAGGAGGGAACAACATTAGAACATGACTTGAAGGTTTTATAGAGGATTTTCCAAGGAAAGAGAAACACAGCGACTGTTTGTCCTTTTTCAAATGTTCCTCATGTGTGACTCCACCTCCTCCTCCACAGCTCCTTAAGTAGAAACTCCTCCTCCACCTCCTCCTGACTCTAGAAATCCTGTTTGTTTACAGCCGGTGCTCGTTCAGAATCACTGTTGAAGTTCCTTGCCCAGAAGTAATTTATCGACCAACGCGTCAGTCTTTAGACCCTTCGTCTGCTTCAGTGACGCCATCGCTGGAAGGAATCTCCAAGAATCACCTTAGTTTGGCTTTGCTCCTTTTCCCCTTCTCTTCTTCTTTCAGCGACCTCATAAACAGACTTTCTTTTGCGGCTAACTGGTCGTGGATTCTCGTCCGCCATCGCAACAAACTTTGTGCAAACTGCGAGGAAGATACAGTAGATCATGATGGCGCTGGGATGCCAGCTGCGTGTAACAGAAGCTCTGAACCCCCTTTTCTTTCTTTTCGTCTATTTACTTGTACATAGACACTTTTTTCGTCTTTTCTTTAGAGTGGGTGAAACATCGTGCAGTTTCGCACATGGGAAACCTACTCTGACTACAGTTTTATTGCTCGCTGTAGTCTTTTTCACACTTTTTGGATCCGCGTCTGGGACTCCATTCAGCCACGGCTCGGAGCGCATCAAGTACGAACGTGATGAGCTCCTCGGTCTACGCGGCCCCGCTTTGCTCCACACCGGGAAACCCGAGGTCCCAGTGGAAATACAGAGGAAGAGAAGAGGGTGCAGAGGTGGACGGAAAAAACGGAGACCGTATCTGCCTTCGGTGGTTATGGGAAACGTCCGCTCCATCTCCAACAAGACCGAGGAGTTCACCGCACTGACCCGGCATCAGCGGGAGTACCGGGACTGCAGCGTGATGTGTTTTACGGAGACGTGGCTGAATGAACACATATCGGACTCTGTGATTAACCAGGACGGATTTACACTGAAGCGGGCGGACAGAACTGCCGCTAGGAGCGGTAAGAAGAAGGGAGGCGGGCTGGCGGTGTTTGTGAATGAGCGGTGGTGCCACCCGGATAACGTGTACGTCAAACAACAGCTGTGTACCCCGGACATTGAGTTGCTCGCAGTGGGCATGCGGCCGTATTACCTGCCGAGGGAATTCTCACACGTGATCACGTATTGTGTGTATATCCCCCCTTCCGCCGATGCGACGGCGGCCTGTGAACAACTCCACAACAGCGTAGCGCTGATGCAGACCCGGCATCCCAGAGCCCTGGTTTTAATCAGCGGGGACTTCAACCACGTCTCCCTGTCCGCCATTCTCCCCACTTACACACAGTACGTCACGTGCCCTACGAGAGACAATAGGACTCTGGACCTCCTGTATGCGAACATCAAAGACGCTTACACCTCCGTCCCCCTCCCCCCGCTTGGACGCTCAGACCACAACCTCGTCAAACTGCTCCCGCAATACACACCAAAGGTGCGAAGAGGACCTGCGCGGAAGCTGTCTGTGAAGCTGTGGACTGAAGAGGCCAATGAGAGTTTGAGGGACTGTTTCCAGACCACTGACTGGAACATGTTCAGCAGCTCTTATGGAGATGACATCAATGGCCTGACCCACTGCATCACGGACTACATCAACTTCTGCGTGGAGAGCACTGTGCCAACCCGGAGGGTACGGTGCTTCTCCAACAACCACCCCTGGGTCACCCCTGAGCTCAAAGACCTCCTGAACCAGAAGAAGAGGGCTTTCAACTCAGGGGACAGAGAGGAGCAGAAGAGGGTCCAGCGGGAGCTTCAGTGGAGGATTCGTCGGGCCAAGAAGGATTACGGGAAGAAAATGGAGGAGCAGCTGGCCCAGAACAACGTGCGGGATGTGTGGAGAGGTCTGAAGAACATCTCAGGATTTGGTCAGAACACCAGAGGGACATCTGATGGAGATCAGCGCTGGGCGGATGAACTAAACGTTTATTTCAACCGTTTTGATTGTCCCCCCATCCCCTCTGCCTCTTTCTCGGATCCCCCCTCTCCACACACCCCCAGGCCACTGGACACACCCCCCCTTCCCGGACCGACTGCACCCACCCCCCGCCCCCCACCACCCACGTCTCCAGCTCATTTCACACCGACTGTTCCCAGCACCAGCCCCCCTCTGCCCCCCACCCCCGGCAGTCCACCCCAGTCCCCCCCTTACTCCTCCGTCTACATCACACCGGATCAGGTGAGGAGAGAGCTGAGGCGGCTGAAACAGAGAAAATCTGCAGGACCAGATGGCATCTGCCCCAGGCTGCTGAGGACCTGCGCGGACCAGCTCTGTGAGGTTCTCTGCTACATCTACAACCTGAGCCTCAGCCTGGAGAAGGTCCCTGTCCTGTGGAAGACCTCCTGTGTGGTACCAGTTCCAAAAACAACACATGCCAGGGAACCGGCCCACTTCAGACCAGTCGCCTTGACCTCTCACCTCATGAAGACCATGGAGAGGCTGATCCTCAGCTACCTCCGCTCCGTGGTGAGCTCCACTCTGGACCCGCTGCAGTTTGCCTACAAGCCCAACATCGGAGTAGAGGACGCCGTCATCTACCTGCTGCAGCGGGCGCTCACCCACCTGGAGACTGCCGGGAGCGCTGTGAGAGCCATGTTCTTTGACTTCTCCAGCGCCTTCAACACCATCAGGCCGGCACTGCTGCGGGGGAAGCTGGAGGACGCCGGAGTGAACGGACATCTCGCCGCCTGGACCATCGACTACCTCACTGACCGGCCGCAGTATGTGAGGCTGCACGGCTGTGAGTCAGAGGTGGTTGTCTGCAGCACTGGGGCCCCACAGGGAACTGTCCTTTCACCCTTCCTCTTCTCTATCTACACCTCGGACTTCACCTACAACACGGACACCTGCCATCTCCAGAAGTTCTCTGACGACTCGGCCCTTGTGGGCTGTGTGTCTGAGGGGAATGAGCTGGAGTACCGATCGGTCATCAGGGACTTTGTGGACTGGTGTGAGCACAACCACCTGTGCCTTAACACCAGTAAGACCAAGGAGATGGTGATCGACTTCGGGAGAAGGACACTACTTCCCTCACCGGTGAACATCCAGGGACAGGACATAGAGACAGTGGACAGTTTTAAGTACCTGGGTGTTCACCTCAACAATAAACTGAACTGGTCCCACAACACTGACGCCCTGTACAAGAAGAGCCAAAGTCGCCTCCACCTTCTGAGGAGACTGAGTTCTTTTGGAGTGTGCAGGCCCCTGCTCAAGACTTTTTATGACTCTGTGGTGGCCTCTGCTCTCCTCTACGCTGTTGTCTGCTGGGCCCCGAGCAGCACAGAGCGGGACAGGAAAAGACTGAACAAACTAGTCAGGAGGGCCAGCTCTGTCCTGGGCTGTCCTCTGGAGTCTGTGGAGGAGGTGGGTGAGAGGAGGGTGCTGGCCAAACTCACATCCATCATGGCCGACACCTCTCACCCTCTGCACCGGACTGTAGAGGAACTGAGCAGCACCTTCAGCGGCCGACTGAGGCACCCTCAGTGTAAGAAGGAACGCTACCGCAGGTCCTTCATTCCCACTGCTGTCAGACTGTACAACTCCACTGTGTAACACATGCAATAACCTGTGCAATAACCTGTGCAATAGCCCGTGCAATAACCTGTAACCATGTCACCTCATCAGTAACCGCCTCCACTGTCCTCAGATTATATATTTATATATTTGTATATTTGTATCCTTTAACATATATATATATTATATAAGAGATATGTTTTATTATATATTTACATTTCTTTCACTCCCTGTACATAAGAGCTACCTGATGTTGTAAATATGTTAATATTTATTGTGATTTTTATTTTTATTTACTTATTGTTCTGAGTGTTTTGCACAATTTTTCACAACTTTTTGCACTATACTGTCCCCTGACTGTGAGCTTCTGTCACGAGTGAATTTCTCCTCTGTGAGATCAATAAAGTCTTATCTTATCTTATCTTATCTTGGAAAAAGTCGCTAAGAACCGCTGCGTTGGTCGAGTAAACGGCGTCTTGCGTCTGTGGAATGTGTGAGAGGCGAACGTAAACCACGTAATCCCACTGCGCCGGAGAGTCAGTTACTATAGAAACGTAGGGAGTTTGATTGACGACCAAACAGCCAATAGATAAAGAATGTTTAGCTGGACCCACCACGTCCACGTCATAATTCCAAAGCTGCTGCATCTCTGTAATGCCATTTTTAACTTTCATTGACAAACTGAAACATAAAAAAAATCCTCCATACAACCTTTAAAGCCTTCAGAACATGTGCGTAGGTCAAAACTTAAAGCTGGATCGTGTTACATCAGGACCTGCTTGTCTCGGTTCCTTCCTTGTTCGTAGGTGTTGTTTTGTTTTGCCACAGAAATACAATGCAGATCTGGGCGTGAGGTGTGTGCAGCTTATCTGACACAAACAGCGGCAGATCGGACGAGTGAGAGAACAGAGATTAAAGGAGCAGAGGCGTCAGAGCCAAACACAAGGAACATTATCACAAAAACAGAGAGGCTGAGAGATAGAGGCGTCCAACAGGGAATATATGTGTGTACTGGGCTTAGGTTGAAGGTGCACTGTGTAACTTTTCGATTGGGGGTCTGTCGCCTGCTTGTTTCTATGGATACGTCATTGCTCTGCCTGAAATGTTCCACAGTGTGACTTTAAACAGCTCTACTTTACATTTATTCAGTTGCAGGTGTTTTTTTTTTCAGCTCAAAAATACCTAGAAAAACAGACATTCTGACTGTGAGCGGGTCGCCTCTCCACAGATCTGACCTGGAACTTGGTCTGGTTTGGGATCCATGAAGATAGGAAGGTTTAAAACCATAGTATGGAACATTCCAGACAAAACAAGAACATCTCCATGGAGAAAAGCGTTTGATGGAAGCGTTTGACCTTCCAGCAGAAAAAGTTACACAATGCACCTTGTGTGTATGCCAGGTTTGTATGGTTATCTAATTTTGACTGAATTTGGTTGGGTAATACCTGTTGTAAATATAAATTATAGTTTCACACAAATTAAAACGCAATTTGCGAAGAAAAGTTGAATATGTTGAAAATTTCAGGAAGTGGACAGTCCTATTTTAGAGAGTCCAAAAGTTCGGCACAATTTAAACAAGAAACTAATTTTTCTGATACTTTAAACATGATTTCAACAAAATTAAGGCGTTTTTTTGAGTTTTTATTCAGCAAACAATCTCGGTGTACTTTAGAGTGGTTTTGGCCCAGTGTACATGATGATTGACAGTTAACAGTTATGGAATTCCTCTTTTCTGATGTCATGATTTCTGCCTAAAAGAACTAAAAAACAATGGCCAAAACTGGGAAAACAAAAGTAAAATCTTCAGTACAATCTTAAATATAATGATCTTAAAGTTGCATTGTGTAACTTTTCTGGCTTTCTCCATGGGGATGTTATTGCTTTGTCTGGAATGTTCCACAGTATGGCATTAAACCTTTCTATCTTCATGGAGACAGAGGTCAGATCTGTGGAGAGGCGACCCCGCTCACAGTCAGAATGTCTGTTTTTCTAGGGATTTTTGAGCTATAAAACCACCTGGAATTGAATAAATGTAAAGTAGAGCTGTTTAATGTCACACTGTGGAACATTCCAGGCAGAGCAATGACGTATCCATAGAAACAAGCAGGTGACGGACCCCTAATCGAAAAGTTACACAATGCAGCTTTAGTGAAATGTGTTGTCCAACCTGTAATAGGCACGTAAATGAATCACCTTCTGCCCGTCTGTCTGTGCCACACCACACCCACAGAGGGCGCTGTGTCTTGTCAAATGGGCCTCGTTAATGTGTTTAATTAGAGGCGTATGTGGTGAGACAGAGGAGAGGAAACGACAGCTTTATGGAGCAGACGAGGTTCGGCTGAGGTTTGGTCTTAAAGTCTTAAATATCACACTAAGTCAGGCATGTCCAAACTACAAATGTGGCCCTCAGACAAATTTTTCTTGGCCCTCAGGTTTCCAGGTGAATTGACCCAAATTACCTTGAGCAGTACTTTTGACTGGAAGGTTTTTGAAAATCTACCTTGATAAGACAATATTTAGTATTTCCTGTGTGGTTTTGAGGATCTTAGCGTGAATAAAGGACTGATCGCTCATTCTAACGTGTTAAACATGAATATTTCAATTAATCACTGTACTGAGCCCCAGTCTGTGGCCCTCGATCGGCCCTCTGCTTCGTCTGTGTTTAGATATGTGGCCCTTCATGAAAAAAGTTTGGACACCCCTGGACTAAGTTCTGATCTCTGTTCTAATGTAGTTTCCTCCTCACAAACAGACGAACAGAGGTTCTTTTGTTTCAATTGTGTTAATGAAAGTTCAAAATAGCATTACAGAGAAGCAGCAGGTTTGTAATTATGATAAAAAAAGAGAATAAAAATCCATCAACTGTGGACGTGGTGTGGCCAGATAAACATACGATAAAAATACGTCTCAATTAGATGTCCGTCTTGTCTATGTAGCACAATCACAATAGCATTCCACTGCGGTTTAAGTTACTGAATTTTCGTAATGCGTTTGTCTTTACTTATTCATATCAATATATTCAAAATTAGACCAGATCCCCAAAACTACACGTAGAAGCTTATGAAACAACATTAGTCAGAAACTTACCCCCGACAAAGTGCTGGCTACATCGCCAAGAGAAACTGATCCTAAATGTGTTATGTAGCTGTTTTTATCCCACAAGAAACTACAGAAAAAACTCTGTAGAAATAAAAGTTGAAGACTTTTTGAGGCAAATTCGACCAGTAAATAGATTTATTATTATAATATCGATTTATACGTCCAAACAGGATATGGACAGAACCGATATTTGGAAGCCGATACCCAGTCCTGCAAATCTTTCAGTATTTGCACCGTTATCTGATTCCACTATTGGTATCAGTATCGGTATCAGTGCGTCCCAGTTCCCCGTTAAACTCACCGTTGATGACCGGGGTGTACACCACGATTCCAGCCAAATTGGGGTCAGAGACGGTTTTGTCCAGAATGAGTCCTCCAATGCTGCGAAAACATTACAAGTCCAACATTATTTATCTCTGACACAAAAGAGCTGCAGCAAATTACAATCCAACAGAGTCAGCCCAACAAAAGGACATTTATCCAGTGAATATCGAGCGCGTTCACAGTTCTGTACTTCTCTAATCGACCAACAGACCGCAGGCATTTCAACAGCTGCAGAGACAAGCCTGTACACTCCCTTTGTTTGCCGTTTTTTAGTTTTTTAGTTTTTAATCTGGCTTTTTAAAGAGAGAGTATTGCACTTCTATGAGGTATTAACTGTAACACATCACAGACAGACAGACAGACAGACAGACAGACAGACAGATAGACAGATAGATAGATAGATAGATAGATAGATAGATAGATAGATAGATAGACAGACAGACAGATAGATAGATAGATAGATAGATAGACAGATAGATAGATAGATAGACAGATAGATAGATAGATAGATAGATAGATAGATAGATAGATAGATAGATAGACAGATAGATAGATAGATAGATAGATAGACAGACAGACAGATAGATAGATAGATAGATAGATAGATAGATAGATAGATAGATAGATAGACAGACAGACAGATAGATAGATAGATAGATAGATAGACAGATAGATAGATAGATAGACAGATAGATAGATAGATAGATAGATAGATAGATAGATAGATAGATAGACAGATAGATAGATAGATAGATAGACAGACAGACAGATAGATAGATAGATAGATAGATAGATAGATAGACAGATAGACAGATAGATAGATAGATAGATAGATAGACAGATAGACAGATAGATAGATAGATAGATAGATAGACAGATAGATAGATAGATAGACAGATAGATAGATAGATAGATAGATAGATAGATAGATAGATAGATAGATAGATAGATAGATAGATAGATAGACAGATAGATAGATAGATAGATAGATAGATAGACAGATAGATAGATAGATAGATAGATAGATAGATAGATAGATAGACAGATAGATAGATAGATAGACAGACAGACAGATAGATAGATAGATAGATAGATAGATAGATAGATAGATAGACAGATAGATAGATAGATAGACAGACAGACAGATAGATAGATAGATAGATAGATAGACAGATAGATAGATAGATAGACAGATAGATAGATAGATAGATAGATAGATAGATAGATAGATAGATAGATAGATAGACAGATAGATAGATAGATAGATAGACAGACAGACAGATAGATAGATAGATAGATAGATAGATAGATAGATAGATAGACAGATAGATAGATAGATAGATAGATAGACAGACAGACAGATAGATAGATAGATAGATAGATAGATAGATAGATAGATAGATAGATAGACAGATAGATAGATAGACAGATAGACAGATAGATAGATAGATAGATAGACAGATAGATAGATAGATAGATAGATAGACAGATAGATAGATAGATAGATAGATAGATAGATAGATAGATAGATAGACAGATAGACAGATAGACAGATAGACAGATAGACAGATAGATAGATAGATAGATAGATAGATAGAACATTTAAAAACAGACAGTAGACAAACAAAACAGTTCCTCCAGTGCCTCCAGAATTCAGAAGTGAATCTGACACTGCTCTGCTCAGGCGTTATTAAAATATTTATAATTTAATTTTGTGAGTCCTCGAGGCGCTTCATAAACACAAACTTCATGATAACGGGATTCAATAACGAAAACTATAATGAAACTCCTGCACATCACATCAGGTTTGTCCCATCGCTGTGTTCAGTTTTGTATCGTGTGGAGCCTGGGGGGACGTAGGCTTGTGGGCGGAGCCTCGTACAGACTCGTACTGCTGACCGTAAGGAGGGTTTGAATAGAGAGAGAGATCAGTAGATGACTCAAACACGCATGGATGACTCTAGAACCTCTTCAGACGTGTTTTTGATGAGGACCAACGTTAGAACATGGGAGAAAGCCAAAAAAATTGCAAAAAAAATTGCCTCTTTAAACACTTTTTATAAGATCCTATAAGTGAATGAAATGTGAGCGCTAAAATGATCATAACGAGGATTCCTTAAAGGTTCATTGTGTAACTTTTCTCCTGGAGGGTCCGTCAAACGCTTTCCTCCATGGAGACGTTATTGCTTTGTCTGGAATGTTCCACAGTATGGCATTAAACCTTTCTATCTTCATGGAGACCAAACCAGACCAAGTTCCAGGTCAGATCTGTGGAGAGGCGACCCCGCTCACAGTCAGAATGTCTGTTTTTCTAGGTATTTTTGAGCTCTAAAACCACCTGTAATTGAATAAATGTAAAGTAGAGCTGTTTAATGTCACACTGTGGAACATTCCAGGCAGAGCAGTGACGTATCCATAGAAACAAGCAGGTGATGGACCCTCCTCTCCGTCCCCCCAGCATCTTAATTATTCACCACGATGAGTTTAGAAGCACTTTTCACAAACGTCAGAGACCAGAGCGGAGTTTTGCTGTTACGGTAATTTAACAGCTAGCATGCTAACAGCGTACTTGGTGATTTACGGACAATAACAAGCTTAGATATATATTATACTTGTTCTGATGCAGCTCCAGATCGTTCTAAACATTCAGGAAAGGTTTTGCTCTGTCCTGTGAATGGGACTTTTTTAGTATCGACACCTGCGGAAAATGAGGATCTAGTTTCGATACTGGTTTTAGTATCGATTAGTGTCTGATTTTCGATATTTCTGACAATCGATTATAATGAGAAACACTAATGAGAGTCTTGTAAAGCCTGGTTAAATGTGTAAAGTGTTTTTATCAGAGTTTGTCCTTTACAGAGAGAGCGGAGGAGACCAGAGGGCGGTACTGACATTTGTACTGAGTGAGTCATACAACTGCAGACAATGAGAAGATAATTAGGAGAGGAGAGAAGGAGGAGAGGAGAGGAGGAGAGGAGGAGGAGGAGAGGGGGAGAGGAGAGAAGAGGAGAGGGGGAGAGGAGAGAAGGAGGAGAGGAGAGGAGGAGGAGAGGAGGAGAGGAGAGGAGGAGAGAGGAGAGGAGGAGAGGAGGAGAGAGGAGAGGAGGAGGAGGAGGAGGAGAGGGGGAGAGAAGGAGAGGAGAGGAGGAGAGGAGGAGAGGAGGAGGAGGAGAGGAGGAGGAGGAGAGGGGGAGAGGAGAGAAGAGGAGAGGAGAGGAGGAGAGGAGGAGAGGAGGAGGAGGAGAGGGGGAGAGGAGAGAAGAGGAGAGGAGAGGAGGAGGAGGAGGAGGAGAGGGGGAGAGGAGAGACGAGGAGAGGAGAGGAGGAGAGGAGAGGAGGAGGAGAGGGGGAGAGGAGAGAAGAGGAGAGGGGGAGAGGAGAGGAGGAGAGGAGGAGGAGAGGAGGAGGAGGAGAGGAGGAGAGAAGAGGAGGGGGAGAGGAGGAGAGGAGAGGAGGAGAGGAGGAGGAGAGGAAAGGAGGAGGAGAGGAGGAGAGAAGAGGAGGGGGAGAGGAGGAGAGGAGAGGAGGAGGAGAGGAGGAGGAGGGGGGAGAGGAGAGAAGGAGGAGAGGAGAGGAGAGGAGGAGGAGAGAAGAGGAGGAGAAGGGGAGGAGAGGAAGAGGAGGGGGAGGAGGAGAGAGGAGGAGGAGAGGAAGAGGAAAAGAAGAAGAGAGGGGGAGAGGAGAGAAGGAGAAGGAGAAGAGGAGGAGGAGGAGGAAAGAGGAGAGAAGAGGAGAAGAGAGGGAAGAGGAGAGGTGGAGAAAGAATGAGAGACGAGAGGATAAGAAAGAAGGAGAGAGGCGGAATGAAGGAGAGAGGAGAAGAGAGAGGAGAAGACGGACACTATAAACCCTGAGAAGAGAGGAGCACATCCCTCTCATGTATTAGAACACAACAGCCAGGTTCATTCTGGTTTATGAAAATATTCTGTTTTTACACATTTATTCTGACTTTTCACTTACTCCATTTTCTTTTCTTTTTTCATTAATTAGTCCCACTGAGATTTGGAGGTTTTTACGTCAGATCCTCTCCATTTCACAACAAATAAACAAAAATATAAAACCATTTTTGTATTATTATCCATGACAATATTGCGTATTATGTCTCCACTCCACAGAGCTGACCTGTAACTTGGTTTTGGACACACGCAGGTGGCAGCTGAGTAACAGATTCTGAAACCACAGCGATAATAAAAACCCTCTTTAGACAACTGGGTGTGATTTTCAACATTAAAAACTGAACTGTCTAACTTTTCTGGCGGAGGGTCCATCAAATGCTTTTCTTCATGGAGATGTTATTTCTTTATCTGGAATGTTCCACAGTATGGTATTAAATAGGGCCTGACCAATATATCGGTTGGCCGATATCGGATATCGGCCTAAATCTTGCCGATATGGGCCGATAGTTTTATAATGAGGTATAACATGCCCACGTGGACTAAGTCTCTATATTACGTCAATTTAATCCAATTTACAGATAAATGTCCGAACATGTGGCGTGGCATCAGTATTTATCAGAGGAGTCGTGTGTCTGTGTCTGTGACGTCGTATGGCCCCTGAACGCACCCCCAGAGTCACATGACTCACGGGCTCTTGTTTACACCAGTGGATTCTGAGGCTGCACTGGGGCGCCGCTTTAAACCCTCCTGTGGCTGATCCACGATACTGACGATAAATAAAAGTGAACTTCAGTTTAGGACAGCAACAGAGACAGTCCTCTGTCCCACAGACAGTGGACTGTCCCACAGACAGTGGACTGTCCCGCAGACAGAGGTCTGTCCCGCAGACAGTGGTCTGTCCCACAGACAGTGGTCTGTCCCACAGACAGTGGACTGTCCCGCAGACAGAGGTCTGTCCCGCAGACAGAGGTCTGTCCCACAGACAGTCCTCTGTCCCACAGACAGTGGTCTGTCCCACAGACAGTGGTCTGTCCCACAGACAGTGGACTGTCCCGCAGACAGTCCTCTGTCCCACAGACAGTGGACTGTCCCAGAGACAGTGGACTGTCCCGCAGACAGAGGTCTGTCCCGCAGACAGAGGTCTGTCCCGCAGACAGTCCTCTGTCCCACAGACAGTGGTCTGTCCCACAGACAGTGGACTGTCCCACAGACAGTGGACTGTCCCGCAGACAGTCCTCTGTCCCACAGACAGTGGACTGTCCCAGAGACAGTGGACTGTCCCGCAGACAGAGGTCTGTCCCGCAGACAGAGGTCTGTCCCACAGACAGAGGACTGTCCCAGAGACAGTGGACTGTCCCACAGGCAGTGGACTGTCCCACTGTCACAGAGGACACATGCAGCTGCTGTCAACATACTGGATCAAATTCTTTTTATGGACGATGGTTTTGAGCCGGGATCAGAAGGACACTTATTAGTGAAGCCTTGTAATCTGGGAGGTGCCTGTGGAGCGGTCAGTGTTGCAAATGTGTCGGTTTTGAAGCTACTTTTGGTTCTTTCTCGTTGGTTTGAGCTGAGCTGCTGTAGCTCCACACATAAACAGCCTGTTTTCTCTCACAATGGTGTGAAGTGACTGTAGTGACTGTACAGATGTTACTGGACCCTGGACCTGACTTACTGTAGTCCTAGTTTGGACCTGGTTTAGTCCTAGTTTAGACCTGGTTTAGACCTGGTTTAGGTTAATTTCTGTCCTGTCAGTGGGACTTTTTTAGTATTGATACCTGTGAAAAATGAGGATCTAGTTTCGATACTGGTTTTGGGATCGATTAGTGTCTGTTTTTGGATCGTTGTGACCGTGGTGTGCAGAGACTGACCTGCTGATGACCATGGCGGTGATGACGGGCTCCCAGCCTGAGTACAGCAGCGTGCGGGAGGCCGGGTGTTTGGAGGAGACCACGATCCAGAGCGGAGTCAGGCTCATGAAGAAGGCACAGACCAGAGACGATACGTACGGATACGGATCTGAGCAGGAAACAACACAACAAGGTTAAAGACAATATTCTTGATTTGTACGGTCTTAAAAACATGAAAAACAGAAGTAGTTCATTTTAAACAGTTTGCAGTGATGTTATCGCTTTGCCTCTAATATAAAATTAATGAGATGAAGGTTCAGTTATGGGCCCCTAAAACCCTGAGGCCCTGGGACAACAGGCCCCTCTGTCTTTAGGTCCCAGTGAGTAAATGTGTCTGCTGCATTTGACCCATCCTTCAGTGCCTCTGGGTGAAACTGGTCAGGAGGGATAAGATAATGAAATAACAGAAGTTGCATCCTTTGCTCCTCTGACCATCTCCTCTGCTCCTCCGACCATCTCCTCTGCTCCTCTGACCATCTCCTCTACTCTGCTCCTCTCCTCTGCTCCTCTGGCCATCTCATCTGCTCCTCTTCTCTTCTGTTCTGCTCCTCTGCTTCATCTGACCCTCTCTTCTGCTCCTCTGCCCCTCTTTTCTACTCCTCTGACTATCTCCTTTGCTCGTCTGATCCCTCTCCTCTCCTCTGCTCCTCTGACCATCTCCTCTCCTCCTCTGACCATCTCCTCTGCTCCTCTGACCATCTCCTCTGCTCCTCTCCTCCTCTGACCCTCTGCTCTGCTCCTCTGACCATCTCCTCTTCTTCTCTGACCATCTCCTCTGCTTCATCTGACCCTCTCCTGCTCCTCTGCCCCTCTCCTCCTCCAACACTCTTCTCTTCTCTTCTGACCATCTCCTCTGCTCTTCTCCTCTGCTCCTCTGACCATCTCCTCTTCTCCTCTGACCATCTCCTCTGCCCCTCTGCTCTTCTCCTCTGACCATCTCCTCTGCCCCTCTCCTCTGACCATCTCCTCTGACCATCTCCTCTTCTCCCTCTGACCATCTCCTCTGCCCCTCTCCTCTTCTCCTCTGACCATCTCCTCTTCTCCTCTGACCATCTCCTCTGCCCCTCTCCTCTGACCATGTCCTCTGTCCCTATCCTCTGACCATCTGCTCTGACCATCTCCTCTGTCCCTCTCCTCTTCTCCTCTGCTCCTCTGACCATCTCCTCTACTCCTCTACTCCTTCCCTCTCCTCCTCTTCTCCCATCCATCATCTACACCAGCTGACTCCACTCTTCCTGGGAAAACCTCCAAACCTTGAGTACTATCAGATTCTAAAGTGGTCTTTTCATTAGCGCAGCAGATCTGGGTCCCACCTGGATCTTAACGAGGAACTGGAGCACAAACCCAACCTGCTACACCCCGCTGCTTTCCTCTTCAGCCTGCGATTGTTCTGAACGAGGAAAACGCCCAGAGAACGCAGCAGACTCTGAACAGATGTTTTTAAAAAGGTTTTTATCAGCTCAGAGGAACAAAAGCTGCTCCATTCATTATGCAGGTAATATAATGAAGGAGAGGGATAGAAATAGAACAGAAGGGGAATTTAATGAGCTCCAAACGAAACAAGAACAGAAAGTTTGTTGTGCTTTTGGCAAGACATTCACCTACCAGCAGATGTGGACAGATAGTCAAAAACTTGTGAAGTTAAAGCAGTTACAGTTTTAGTTGTTTCTCTTCGCCGTTTACTCACCTGAAGTCGTATTTGAGTGATTTGTGTTCATTCCTGTTTGAGTCATCTTCAATTGCTTATTTTCAAGACCCCATTTTGTCGATCTACCCCAGTTTTCACCTTTACTTACTATGTTTTATTTTTTAACGTGAAAGTCAGTGCACTTGCTTCTTTCATTAAGTCGTTTTAGATCAATATTGTGATTTAAAATGTCCGATTATAACAGAATCATCCACTGGGGTCATAGATTGTAACTACAGAGCAGATACAAGCGCTATAGGCGCGGATTTAAAGGTCAAAATACGTCCACTGTGCATCTGGTTATAAAAGGAGGTGAGGAGAGGCTAAAATCTACCACCAAGCTTCAAATCAAACTAACAGGTGTGTGTGGGACGTTTTATTGTCCGATAATCAGGATTAGCATGCTAGTTGTTAGCTTTACGGTCACTGCAAAACTCCGCTCTGGTCTTCTGAGAGTGCAAAAACTCATCGTGGTGAGTAATGAGGACACTCTGAATGCAGAAGGGAAGTGAGGGAGAACTTTGGACCACTGCAAACCTTTTAAAATGGGTCCATCACCTGCTTGTTTCTATGGATACGTCATTGCTCTGCCTGGAATGTTCCACAGTGTGACATTAAACAGCTCTACTTTACATTTATTCAATCACAGGTGGTTTTAGAGCTCAAAATACCTCGAAAAACAGACATTCTGACACAGATCTGACCTGTAACTTGGTCTGGTCTCCATGAAGATATAAAGGTTTAATGCCGTACTGTGGAACATTCCAGACAAAGCAACAACAATCTCCACAGAGAAAAGCATCTGACGGACCCTCCACCACAAAAGTTGCCTTTAAATAATAGATTTTGATTTGACAGAGATTAAAGGTGGAGCCTTGACTTACACAGCTGCTGTCTGCATTTACTACACTTAACATTATTTATCAAGTCTTAAATTATGAAAAGCGGTATGCGGGTGTATTCTGTGTGCATACATTACAGTCACAGGGGTCCTGATGCCAAAACGCTGCTCTGAAAGATGGATGTGCACAGATACAGGAAGAAAAACTCATTTAAAGCGCCATTTTTCATCATTTACCACAACGTCAGGAAGAATCCTCAATGCATAACTGCAGAAAATAAAAATAAAAATCTGTTGTGGTTTGTTTAAGGGTGCATTGTGTAGCTTTTCGATTAGGGGTCCGTCACTTGCCTGTTTCCATGGATACGTCATTGCTCTGTCCTGGAATTTTCCACAGTATGACATTAAACAGCTCTACTTTACATTTATTCAATCACAGGTGGTTTTAGAGCTCAAAAATACCTAGAAAAACAGACATTCTGACTGTGAGCGGGGTCGCCTCTCCACAGATCTGACCTGGAACTCGGTCTGGTTTGGTCTCCATGAAGATAGAAAGGTTTAATGCCATACTACGGAACATTCCAGACAAAGCAACAACATCTCCATGGGGAAAAGCATTTGACGGTCCCTCGAGCAGAAAAGTTACACAATGCAGCTGTGAACTGTGAGTTTATTTTATGATGGCTATTGCGATTGTAGTTTGATTTTTAAATAAATTTCATGTTTATACTCCCTACAACTGTACAACAACTCAATCTTAAGTAACGGATAAGCTTATGCCCTGTCAATCCTTAAAAATGGGAGAAATTGAACTAGTCTGTGTTAAAAGTTCCGTATTACGTTATTTCTGAAGTGTTTTAATGAAGTTTCCTCAATCACAAACAGACCTGGAGTTGTGTTTTGTTTCATTTCAAACATTGAGTTCTTCTCTCAAACTGAAACACTCCAACTTGTGATGTCATGTGGTGATACAGGAAGAGCTCCACTGTGTTTTTAAACTCCACACATCTTCACTAGAATCATTTGGATCATTTCAGCCCTGGAACTGTCGATCTCCTACTGAACTAAAGGTAAAAGGAGCTGTAAAAGGAGGGTGCGCTTATGGACCGCTCAGTCTGATGCAGCCCTGGACTGAAATAAACATGTGAAGAGGGACCTCTGCTGGCCAGAATGAGGCAACTGCTACTTGTGAAGAATTTAAGATTTATTCAGTTGTAAAGCTCTTCTCACAATAGTGTTGCCCACGACACTAAAATCTCAAACCCAGTTTCAAGACTCAATACCGGACTTCAATACCACAGTGATATTTTAATAAAAACCCCTCTTTCTTTAGACAATCTCCTGTGGTTTTACACATTATATTGTAGAACTTTCTTTTCTATTCCCATGTGTCCTGATATCTGTGTAATCCCTCAGTGGTCCAGGTCTAAACCAGGTCTAAACCAGGTCTAAACCAGGTCTAAACCAGGTCTAAACCAGGTCTAAACCAGGTCTAAACCAGGTCCATGGGTGTATTCTAGTCTCTGTGCTCTTACACTTGTTCTGGTCCAGTTCCAGTTCGTTCTAAACCACATTCAGGAAAAGGTTCTGCTCAGGTCAATGGGACTTTTTTAGTATCAAACCTGTGAAAAATGAGGATGTATTTTCGATACCAGTTTTGCATCAGTTAGTATCTGATCTTCAATCCTTTTGAGAGCCGTACCTGGACGTCTTATTCCGAGTTTGTGAAATATTAATTGCTGAGGTTGGCTCTGCTCCTGCTTCACTGAATGAGCTTCAGTGAGGGCCGAGAGGGAGACACTGCACCCGTCCCCACAGACGCTCTCAAGAGAGGACTGAGGGAGTGTGACGTCACCCACAGCGTGCAGCTCCAGTCAAATGAAGCTCACCGAGGCTAGCAGTTATAGAAGCGAAACTGGAGCAGAGTTCAGTATTTGAAATTCTGATTATGAGTATCATAGCAACCAAAGAGCCAATCAGGAGCGAGGCTGTTGAAGGTAACGCCCCTTCCCAACTGCACCGCTGGTTTGGCAGTAAGCAGGCAATTACCAATGCTGTCAGTCAAACCTGTTGCTAACGGTAACGGGAGTGACCTCGGGGAAAGAAGGCGCCTGATTGGTCTGTTTTTAATGTTCAGATCTTGATTAGGGACCAAAATAAAACAAAATAAAAACCCCACGATCATGTAGCGCGGGTTAATATGAACATTTTAAGATCAGATAGACGGATGGTTTTCAATAGAAAGTGAATTGGAGCCAGAGTTGATGGAGCTGGAAGTGCGCCCATGCTCACTTCCTGTTCCCCCCACAGAAGAAGGATCTGATCTGACTTCTTCTCCCCCGTGTTTAATAATGTGCAGTCCCTTCTCAAATAAATACATAAAAATAACCTCCCAAACCTCTTCTAGTGCGAATGTTCCAAAGTATGGGCATTAAATTCACGCTCCATTCTGATTCAATTTATATTATGCAAATGTGCTGTTTAAATCCATTTGGTATTTTTTGAGTTTTCAGACGATCTTTAAACTTGTTTTTTTGACAGTGTTTGCTCACATGTGCATCGTGTCACCATGGTAAATAATGTAGATTCAGCACGCACATCCATGTAGAACACCCCCACCATGAGGTCACTGCACAGTATCAGTATCAGAGTGGTATCCTGGACTCACCGAGGCAAGTTGTAGAGGCCTTGGCTGATCCAGGCCAGAATGGCGAGAGTGATGAGGTCACCGAAGCTGGCGGCGATGGGCGTGGCCACGTTATCCGGGTTGATCCAGTTTTTTTGGGAGCCCACAATCACGCCGACCATAATGATACCTGCACACAGAGGGGCGGAGCCTGTGACAAACCCTGTTATTAACACCAAACCCACAGAAGAACTTAGAGAGACATGGAGTGCTTGTGTGTAACCTGCTCACAGCAGATCTGTGTATCTGAACTGAGAGCGACACATTCTCCATCTGAACGGCTCTCGCTCAAAGTGTTTAGAAAAAGGAAGGACGCATCCAGGTAAAACCAAAACAAGTGTCGTGCTGGAGAAGGGAAGATGTCTATAATCCAATTTATCTGTTTTGTGCAAACAGATGTTACGATGTAACGCATGAAGGCGTTATAAGCCTCCATCGCCGTCCGCTGCCGCCATGTTTGTTTTTCTCCGTATAGACCATAGACCAGACTGGGGCACTGTCCAGCTCCAGGGACACATACGGCCCTTTGACTGACTCTGACTCTGATCGGCCCGTTTAAAATCATTTGGAGTTACAAAATAAACATATTTTATCATTTTACCTCATGCCTGGACTAAAGCTGCATTGCTTTTATTTTAGAGGTGTTTTTTTAATTACATTTTTTGGAAGGCAGCCTCACTTTTTCATTGCTTTAGTCAGAACATAAACTCTTACAGTCCCACCAGGCGCATCAAAACAATCTATTTACTGCTTTTTATAAAGAAATACAATTAATATAACAATATAACATTCTGGGAGAAACAGAAAATATTTATACATTTTCTGTTTCTCATGTGCTCCCATGGAAAAAAATAATGCGTACCCGTGCCATAGACTATATATATAATATATATAGTGTATTGTGCAGGTCCTGAGGAGCTACACCTCAGCTGAACCCACACCTGGGGCTGTGGGTTCATGTTGTCTGAAACTCCTCCCCCGCCATAGAAGCTCTGTGGACCCACCACTGCTCGGGTCCAATATAAAACCGTACAAGTGGAAGCATCTCAAACTGGTATTCTCATGAGTTTGTGAACTCACAAATATCGTGAGAATCCACCTTCCCGCGCACGGTT
>CM057085.1:41990366-42032866 GCA_029959045.1 Taenioides sp. WSHXM2023
AGAAGGATGTTAAGGCTTTGGTTTAAATTGTCCAGTCGTCCTTCACTCTCTCCTCGCGCTTTCAAACGTCATAATACCAAACCCATATTGGCCATATTTGGATGTTCAGAGGGCGTTTCTAACCAAATACTTATTAATTTTCTATGTAAATGAAACGTAAATGAGCGCAGAGGTGTTCAAAGCTGGATGTTGGTGAACTGAAGGAATTTGTCTGCTTAAGAACGTTTTGTGAATCTGGCATAAAGTTCTCTCAGTATCTTCTTAAAGGTTGTATGGAGGATTTTTTTTGTTTCAAATTGTCAATGAAAGTTCAAAATAGCGTTATAGAGACACAGCAGCTTTGGAATTATGACGACCAAAAAAAAAATGAAAATCCATCAGCTGTGGACGTAGCTACCTCATTATCTATTGGCTGTTTGGTCGTCAGTCAAACTCCCTACGTTTCTATAGTAACTGACTCTCCGGCGTGCTGGGATTACGTGGTTTACGTTCGCCTCTCACACATTCCACAGACGCAAGACGCCGTTTACTCGACCAACGCAGCGGTTCTTAGCGACTTTTTCCAACTGTAGCTTCCTCACAGTTTAAACAAAGTTTGTTGCGATGGCGGACGAGAATCCACGACCAGTTAGCCGCAAAAGAAAGTCCGTTTATGAGGTCGCTGAAAGAAGAAGAGAAGGGGAAAACGAGCAAAGCCAAACTAAGGTGATTCTTGGAGATTCCTTCCAGCGATGGCGTCACTGAAGCAGACGAAGGGTCTAAAGACTGACGCGTTGGTCGATAAATTACTTCTGGACAGGAAACTTCTGCTCATCATTTGAAAACGTACAGTAGAGTTACAGCAGCAACAGCGATTCTGAACAAGCCCCGGCTGTAAACAAACAGGATTTCTAGAGTCAGGAGGAGGTGGAGGAGGTGTGTCTACTTAAGGAGCTGTGGAGGAGGAGGTGGAGTCACGCATGAGGAACATTAAAAAAAGGACAAACAGTCGCTGGATTTCTCGTTCCTTGGAAAATCCTCTATACAACCTTTAAAGTGGAAGTTAAGAAAATTTTTTAAGAAAAGATTCATGAATGAGGCCCATTGTGACCAGTATAAATCCAAATTTCACAGTTTTATGCAGCTCTTTACCGCTATCTCTGTTGCACGTCTCACCTGTACGATGTCCAGGACCATCCCAGCAGACACCGTGCCAAACCCGGCCAACAGAAATGGCACCAGGATCTGAAGAGCCATGGCCAGAGGAGACTCTTTGGGCAGAGCCGACCCCAGACCCCCTCCTCCTCCTCCTCCTGCCTGCTCCTCCGTCTGCTCCTCGGCCTCGTCCTCCTCTCCAGACAGTCTCCGCTCAGACAGCATGGGGTCCGTCTCCGAGTATGAAACATCTCCACAGTCGGATAAGCTCAGGGAGGAACGGGAGGCGCGCTCTGTAATTCTTCTGCCCTCAAGGTGCGTCGTCTCCTGCCTGAACCCGTTCTGGATCAGGGACAAGTCTGGTTTGGCTCCGAGGTCCACCATGGCCAGACGGTCCTCCTGCAGAAGTTTGGTGTAACCTGCCAGAGGAGAAGATTTAGGGTTAAAGGTCTTATATTACGCAAAAATGGACTTAAATGCGCTTTAAGTCTTGTTCTAATGCTGTTCCCTCCTCACAAACAGACCTTTATTATTAGTCTGTCTACATCTCCAGAGCTCAAAACGCTCTGTTCCACCTTGTGATGTCATGAAGCGGTAGTTTTCAAGTTAACAGCTCCTTTGCTTTAGTTCAGTCGAGATTGGCAATTCCAGGACTGAAATGATCCAAATGATTCTAGTGAAGGTGTGTGGAGTTTCAAAACACAGTGGAGCACTTCCTGTATTAAAACATGACATCACAAGGTGGAACAGAGTGTTTTCCGTTTGAGAGAAGAACTCAGCCTAAATAAATCTGCAGGTTTGTGCGTTAAACATGTGAATGAAACAAAACACTCTGTTTGTGTTTGTGATGAGAAAATTAAATTATAACAGAGATCAGAAAATAGCGTAATATGGGCCCTTTAACGTGTGTATTTCTACTTAAAGCTGCACTGTGTAACTTTTTGGTTGGGGTCCGTCACCTGCTTGTTCCTATGGATATATTATTGCTCTCCTTCAAATGTTCCACAGTGTGACATTAAACAGCTCTACTTTACATTTATTCAATCACAGGTGGTTTTAGAGCTCAAAAATACCTAGAAAAACAGACATTCTGACTGTGAGCGGGGTCGCCTCTCCACAGATCTGACCTGTAACTTGGTCTGGTTTGGTCTCCATGACGATAGAAAGGTTTAATGCCATACTGTGGAACATTCCAGACAAAGCAATAACGTCTCCATGGGGAAAAGTGTTTGACAGACCCTCCACCGGAAAAGTTAAATCGTGAAACTTTTTTGACTCTGTTTGCTAATGTGTCTGTTTGCCATGGTAACTGCTGAACATTCTGCCATAGAGATACATGTAGAACACCCCCAGCAATTGCCCTAATCCATATAAATATACATAACACACTGATCCGTACCTGTGGGGACCATGTTTTGCAGCAGAGAGGAGAGTCTCCCAGAGGACACAGGCCTGCTCCAGCTGCTCATGCGCACAGACAGACTAGAGCCCACAGACTCCCCAAGAGCGCCCCCTATACTCCGGATGCTCATGGTGCGCCTGTCTCATCTCCTGTGCTCAGGACGGGAGCAGTGGAATCAGCTGCTCCGGAGGGTCACGGCCATTTTAAACACTGAGGCAAACACAGGGCTGTATCTGGAAGAAAAAGTACACAGGGTGAAGTACGTCTGGAACTGCAGTACATTTTGAAGTACAATTTATAAATAAACAAAACCAGAGTTGTCAAAAATGTTTAAAATATATGTCCATACTTAAAGGGCCAATGAACAAAAGGTAAAAGGAGCTGTCAGCTTGATGCGGGAGCTCGAAAACTACAGCTTCATGACATCACAAGGTGGAACAGAGTGTTTGGAGCTTTGGAGATGTAAACAGACGAATAATAAAGAGTTCCTCAAACATGTGAATGAACCAAACACAACTCCAGGTCTGATTTTGAGGAGGGAACAACATTAGAACACGACTTAAAGCTCAAAAGAGTGAATTTTGTGTGATATGGGACCTTTTTGTGTTATTATATTAAACCTGAAATCAGATCTTTGGCACATCTGGAACATATTGTACAGGCTTTTCACTAATATTATAACCTCGTATCTACCAAATAAACGGAATAAAAGCATAAAAATAATCGATCGTTTGTTTTGTGAGAACCGTTTGTGTCTCATTCCAAAACAATGTGGCCAGACTAGAATTTATAAAGTACGCATTCTGAATTTTGATTTGGAATGGTGATAAGATAGGCCTGTAACTGCAGTACATTTTGAAGTACAATCTGTACCTTAAGAACACTAGTTGTGAAAATAAAACCAAAGACGTTCATTTTGTCTTCTTATGTACTTTAACTTCATGGGTTCTTTTTAAAGACAATATAGGAGGAAGTGTATTTACCTTGTTGACGTGTTTCAGCTGAGCTGCTGCATCTTCAGAACTGTCCCCAGTGTTGGTGGTGACGTGTCGTATATCAGCTGTTGTTACTTCCTGTAGACGTGGTCAGCTGTTGTCACTTCCTGTGGGCGTGGTCAGCTGTTGTTACTTCCTGTAGGCGTGGTCAGCTGTTGTCACTTCCTGTGGGCGTGGTCAGCTGTTGTTTCTTCCTGTAGGTGTGGTCAGCTGTTGTTACTTCCTGTAGGCGTGGTCAGCTGTTGTTACTTCCTGTAGGCGTGGTCAGCTGTTGTCACTTCCTGTGGGCGTGGTCAGCTGTTGTTACTTCCTGTAGACGTGGTCAGCTGTTGTTACTTCCTGTAGGCGTGGTCAGCTGTTGTCACTTCCTGTGGGCGTGGTCAGCTGTTGTTTCTTCCTGTAGGTGTGGTCAGCCTGATGGACCTGGCAGGTCGCTCAGACTGACCCTGCCTCCCGTCGCCTGGTGCTCTCTGGAAGAGGGTGTCCCAGGTGTGTGAAAAGAGGAACGCTCCGTCATCTCGGTTAATGCTGTCCGTGCCTCGTTTCCTGATTTCACTGTCCTCCCTGATCCAGAGTTTGAACTTGTTGTTTTCCGATCCAATGACCCGAGCCCCGTCCCAATCCAGAATGTGGTTATTTCTTTTACACTGGTCTGATATGGTGGAGTTTAGGTTTTCCTGCAATGTTTTGTCTTTTTGTGTTCTGGTGAGTCGCCCTGATGTTTCCTTTTCACATTCCTTTTGGAACAATAAAAGGAATGTCAGGTGTGGTAAGTCTGAGCGTCCTGCCAGGTCCATCAGGCTGACCACGCCCACAGGAAGTAACAACAGCTGACCACGCCTACAGGAAGTAACAACAGCTGACCACGCCCACAAGAAGTAACAACAGCTGACCACGCCCACAGGAAGTAACAACAGCTGACCACGCTTACAGGAAGTAACAACAGCTGACCACGCCCACAGGAAGTAACAACAGCTGACCACGCCCACAAGAAGTAACAACAGCTGACCACGCCCACAGGAAGTAACAACAGCTGACCACGCCTACAGGAAGTGGGCGTGGTCAGCTGATATACGACACGTCACCACCAACACCGGTGACAGTTCTGAAGACGCAGCAGCAGCCGAAACATGTCAACAAGGTAAATGTATTGTTACTGTATTGTCTTTAAAAAGAAGCCAAGACGTCATAGTTGTGAAAATGTTTAAAATATATGCTGATACTTAAGATTTTACTACAAAAAATGCAGTTTTTGCCAGTTTAAATCATGACATCACATTCGAGGTTGTGCTAAAACTAGCCCAATCAAACCGGAGTTCGCTCCTTTTACTTTGGATCCTGTTGTTTGGAGAAATGGTGAGGTACATTCAGTCAAAGAGTGAGTTTGATGCTGAACTGGCGGCAGGCGGGGATAAGCTGGTTGCGATAGATTTCACAAAATGCAAACTGATCTCTCCTGTATTTAAGAACCTGGCAGAAGAGTTCAAAGATTGTGTTTTCCTGAAGGTGGATGTCGATGAAGCTGAAGAACTAACTGGAGGATGTGAAATGAGCAGCACGCCAACATTCCAGTTCTACAAAAATGGCACAAAGGTTGACCAGTTTTCCGGTGCTAACGCTGCTAAACACAAGGAAACTATCGAAAAGAACTCAAAAAATAAAATCAGATCATTGGGTTATAGTCTGTGTAAAAGATCTGGCATATGTTGAAATTTGTCAGCTATACACTATGCAATAAAAACGTGACGAAAAAAAAGACAAAAAAAAACAATCAAACCCAAGCACAGATAGCCCCTAAAGCTTTGGTACGATTGTCCAGTGTGAGCGCACGGTTGGGACGTTGGCGCGGTCGGAGGAGGTTGGCCAAAGCGGTCGGGTTACGGACACGCCCGACTTTACTCCAAAGGCGCCCTGATGTTACTCACACACCGTTTTCCTCGCACGAGTAACATCAGAAGCTCAAGAATGGAATTATACAGCAAAGAAACAAAAGTTAAATCACTTTTTCTTTTTTTTTTTTTTATATGTTTTATATTCAAATCCTCAAATTAGCCACTCTTTGCTACACAATTAAATATATCTTACTTTGTATAACCCTTAAAGAAGAAAATATCATCACTCACTGTACACACAAAATGTAAAAACTGAAAAACTTATTAATTTATTCATACTTCTTGGCAAATACCATATTCACAGAGCAAAATTCTCAAAATCTAAAACTTATTTTCAGTTTCCGTTAATCAAAACAGACTTGGACTTTATAGATCCACAGCAGCTCACACATCACAATATATTAGAATAACAACGAGTATTAGAGTATTTAAAAAATGGTAATGAATAAATAAGTAAGTAAATAGTAAATAAATCTTTACTTTCAATCCATTCACCACTTATCCGGTAAAAGCTTTATCAATAACCAATATTTATAAAGACATAATTCAGAGTTAGACGACGTCCCCCTCCCTCAAATCAATCACTGATGTTTCCTAAAATTACGTGTGGAACGCTTGTGTGGCTATTATTCAGTTTCCTTCATTAGTTTTGATTGACTTTATTTGATTTGATTTTATCTTTCTGAATTTTTCTACCCTGTTGCAAGTAAGGGTGTGCAAAAATATGGAAATATCAATATATCGTATCGTTTAATGTGATGGTCCAGTATCGATATCATGGGCTGCTGTATCGATGTATCGCCAAGAATATTTTTTGGTGTATTTTACTAAATTTTCTTGTTACAGAGCTACAGTTTTGTTGAAGGAAACTTATTTATGCGACACATTTGACATTTTCACAGTTTTGAGGATTAAAATGTTTGTGTTTCATATGAACTTTGCACAAGACGAGGTTTAACAAAGACTTTTAGCATCGCAGCCACGATTTAGCCTTTATTTTTTATTTAATCGTATCAAATCGATTTGAAATATATCGTACTGAATCGAAAGCTCACAGTATTGTATCGTGGCCTATGTATTGAGGTCCGTATCGTAAGTCAATTCTTCATGTTGTACCGTGTTCTGACTTTGTGCTGATGTCGCGGAGGTGTGTTTTTTTGTTTTTTTTTGGTCCTGGTCCCACATAAAGGATAGTTTAGCATCATTTTTTTCTCCTCTCCCTCTCTTCATGTTATGCTGCATTGTTTTTCATCCTCTTCCTACCCGTCTTCTGGTCCGGTCCATGTCTAGCACCCAGTCCCGCTCCCCGTGTCATACTGTACTGTGTGTTTGTGGTTTGTGTAACGTACGGACGGGGTGATGTGTCCCATTTCGATTCCTTTGTATGTCTAGTCCAGGGGTCGGCAACCCGCGGCTCCAGAGCCGCATGTGGCTCTTTCATCGTTCTGTCGTGGCTCCCTGTGACTTTGGAAAATAATAATGAGTATTTAATTACATTGTATTTTTACTTTAGTTTGTTCGTTTTTAAATGTAAATCTAAAACTGTAGATAATGGTAATCTTGTAACATTTAAATAAAACATTTTAAATATTTTTGTCGCTCAAAACATGCGTCAAAGTCGCCGATGTGCGTCACCCGCACACACTGGCAGCCCGGACTTACCGCACCTACATCAGCAGGATGATTTTCAGCCCAATGATGATAAATCCAAGAAAAGAAAAGTTTGTGAAGAAAACAGAACGCTTAATGCTACGTGGGCAGATTCATTTGCTTTCACGGCTGATGAGACTGGTACACGCGGTACACGCGACAGTGGATAATTTATACAGAAGCGAAACTTAAAACCACATGGCTCATTTGCATAAACTAGAAGCTGAAAAAACAGCTGCTCCTTGTGCCGCTGATGCGGTCAGCTTCTGTCGGACTAAAGGGCAGGACTCAGTGGAATATGCGTGTTCTTTCTGTGACTGAGGGATGTTCTGCCTATGGTGAGTCTGTTCTGTGCTTCTATCGCGTTGGAGATGTTCATGTTAAACTTTTCAGAGATTATACGTGTGCAGGTCGTACGTGTGCAGCGCAGTTCTTTATTTCACTCATGCACTTTATTTATGTTGCTACTGTTGTGATGAAAAGACTGAAAGGTGTAAATAATTCTCTTAAGACTCGCTCTTATGAGCTGTAGTGAAGGATGGAGCTTGTTGTAGTCCGTTTTCTGGGAGTTGTAGTTTTGCCTGTAGTTCCTCTGGTTAGCGCTGGTTTAGAGTCAAAAGGGTTTTGTGGCTCCGGGTGTTTTTTTTTCTGCGGGACACAGTCCAAATGGCTCTTTGAGTATTTGAGGTTGCCGACCCCTGAGCTAGTCAATGTGAATAAACTGACAAATAAAAGGTATTCAGATTTTTCTCCATCTATGTTATGAACTTGAATGTCTGCTTTATATGTTTGTTGTAGCTACTCTGGTTTTCTTCATATAAAACGACTTTACGCTCCGGATTGATGATCACGTGTGTCAATATTTATTCTCTTTATCCTCAACTTTATTAACGTCGTGAACACCGTGAAAACTAAAATAAAGACAGAGAAAATGGCTCAGCTTTACATACAATACCTTTAAATAAATACAGAATACAAAACAACACATTTACCGCGTTCGCCTGTACATTACCAGCGGTAGTTTAAGTCGCATTTCTTCAAGTTCTGCGTATTTTCTTTACACTTTCTCTGCGTTTCTCTCTATCGTCTTTTCTCTCTTTCGCAGCTACGCTTTTTCTCTTTATCCGTTTATTTCCAGGGCAAAGTAAAAGTCACATGACTCAAAGGTAAATATTTTTACAAATAATAAAAATATATGAAAATGAACAACAGTGGTGTTCTGACACATCAACATCCGAACAACAGAGCGACAATGACTTTAGGACTTATTACCATGGAAACAGATGTACTAACACCATCATCAGCTGCATTTATATTGTATTATATTGTGTGTGTGTATATATATATATATATATATATATATATATATATATATATATAATCATATACATTTATATAATTATGCCTTATCTGAATTATGCCTCTTACTATCTTTTTTATTATTACAATTTATATTTGTGATGTGTGAGCTGCTGTGTCCAAATAATTTCCCTTGTGGATCAGTAAAGTTTATATATGGATTATAATTAAATAAAAAATACAAATAAAAAAAATAAATACTGTGTTTTTAAACTCCATGCACCTTCACTGGAATCATTTAGACAATTTCAGCTTTAGTAAAAAAAAAAAAAAAGGTAAAAGGGGCTGTTCACTTGAAAACTACCACTTGATGACATCACAAGGTGGAACGGAGCGTTTGGAGCTTTGGAGATTAGACAGATTAATGATAAAGGGTGTGAATGAAACAAAACACATCTCCAGGTCTGTTTTTAATGAAGAACATGACTTAAAGCTCACAAGAGTCACTTTTGTGTCATTTAAAACCTTTAAATTGTTTTTTTCCTATTGTGTTATTTTATTAAACCTGAAATCAAATCTTTGGCACATCTGGAACATATTGTACAGGCTTTTCACTAATATTATAACCTCGTATCTACCAAATAAAAGGAATAAAAGAATAAAAATAAGCGATCGTTTGTTTTGTGAGAACCATTTGTGTCTCATTCCAAAACAATGTGACCAGACTAGAATTTATAAAGTACGCATTTCACTAAGTAGAATCTTAAATTGTGTCATGTTACAAGGGAATTCTCACGCTTTATGCCAACAATTTTAATCTATACTTTTAAAACAGATGACAGCTTTATTCTTACTGTGATAAAACTAACAAATTGGTGGTAAAATTGTAATAATACGTTGGCTGGAGCAGATCGTGGCTATAAGCTAGCTCTGCAAACAGTAGTAACACGTCTCCTTACGAATCGCAGCTTTTTATAGCAAAATGACATACAAAATAAAAATGTATAGGAGGTGTTATGATGCCAGATAAGTATAGGAGTTAATAAAACGCGGTATTTTAGTAATATTTGTTGTGTTTACCTGTTAAATGTCCATTGAGAGAGATGCCAGACGTGTTCCTTGACAGCGACAAAACTTAGCCCGAAGCTCACCTCAGCGGTGCAACGTGCCACTCCGTACACACAAAATCACTTCGTAAATCTATTCTGTTCTCACTGACATAACTCTGTTTTACAACTGTAGTGTATATGAGGCGTGTAGATAAAAAACGAATCTTAATTAATGCACAACAGAGCGAACTTGAGTGAATTTTGTGGGTATTAAATCAGAGTAAGAGTTCTTCAAACATACAGAAGCTAAGACTGAACCCAAAGCTCGTTTCTGTAACATAACGTATCACAAAGTAGATTTAAACCGCTAATAAAAAAAAGTTTTATTCTCACAATCATGGGTTTGCATCACTTTAATTTAATTTATACCTGTGATTTATGTAGTTTGTGTGTAAATAATGAAAGAATAAAGGAAACGTACGCTATTTGTATTGTTAATAAAATACAGTGAGGCATCTTGTTGCACACGGGAGCTAAAAGTGCCACACAAGTGTATTTTGGTTTCACTACGCATGCGCAAACTCACAATATTTCACATAAAACCAATCAAACTTTAAATTTAACATATTTTATTATTATTATTTATGAAAGTAATTTCTCTCCTGTTATTTCGTCATAGAAATGCTTTTACGTACAAAACCACAGCTTGTCCAGCAGAGGGCGCGCTAAAATTACGAGTCCGGTTTTGCTTTTGACCTTTCACCCGGATGTTATCGTCCGGAGAAACACGTGAAAAAAATAAATACGGCGGGTTCGTGAAAAATGGAGCTAAACTCCTCAAAAACGAGTTCAGATGCGTTATTGAGCTGTGGCAACGAGCGAGGTCAGTTTTACGTCTTTATTTCTATGACCAGTTAAAAAGACAATGATAAAAAATGGAAATTAAAGATATAATTTGACGTAAAGCGTGTGAGCTGCAGCAAAAAGAACAGATCACGTTGGACTTTTCTTGTAAATAATGACTAGACTACATGTTGTTGGAGTAGATACGTGTAATAAAGCCAGTGTTTTTTCTGCATTGTCTCAATTTTTATTATTTTGTTAGGAAAGATTTTTATTTTTAAGGTTTCAACGATATCAAATTTATGTTTCGAATACTTTAAAAACACAATCAGTACAATCTAGAACAACTAATTGCCACGGAGAGTAACAAATTATTGGAGCATAAAAGGAAATGGAATATTTGCTCACTGGTTTTGTAGATATAGTAACAATAATTTTCATTATTGTTATTGTTTATTTCTTGTGTTCTTTATTTTAATTTTTTATTTATTTATTTTGAGCCCTTTGCTGAGTTGCTTATACCTTTTTAGTTTTTAATTTGTGCTTATTATTATTATTATTATTATTATTATTATTATTATTACTAATTCTTTCAATCTGTATTAAATTAAGTATGAGTGGGTGTGGATGTGATGTGTGGGTGTAATAAATAAATAAATGTATTTTTTAAAAAACAAGCTTAAAGGTCCTGTATTACTCAAAACTCTTTTGCGCTTTTAGCCATTTTAAAATCTTATAATCTCCTCAAAAACAGACCTGGAGTTGTTTTTTGTTTCATGTTTGAGTAACTCTTTATTATTAGTCTGTCTACATTTAGGGTGACTAGACTTTCACAATCAAAAACTGGACCAGATTCCGGTTGGGATGGTTGTTGGTATAAATAAATATGTGAAAAGAGCGTGAAACATTGTCCATTCTCCACTCACCTGTGGGTCTGTGTACAGGACCGACCCGAGGGACTAAAGCTGGTGCTTTTTTTTTTTTTTTTTTTTTTTTTTTTTGGCCTTATGCTCATTTTCAGGCTCGGTTTTCTGTATTTTAGGTACCGTTAAACAAATGACAATATATTCCCCTCTTCACTGGTATTCATCCAGACATCGCTGAAAATAGGGACACCGAGGACAGTTCTTGTATAAAACTGCGACAAATCAATAGTTTTGGATAAATCTGTAAATCTGCTAGGACCGGGGACACAGGACTCAAAACTGGGACTGTCCCGGGTAAATGGGGACGTCTGGTCTCCCTACGCTACAGCTCCAAAGCTCCAAACGCTCTGTTCCACCTTGTGATGTCATGTAGTAGTAGTTTTCAAGTTAGCGTCAACATTTTACTTTTAGTTCAGTAGAGATGGGCAATTCCAGGGCTGAAATGATCCAAACTGTTTTAGTGAAGGTGTGTGGCGTTAAAAAACACAGCACTTGGAGCACTTCCTGTATCACCACATGACATCACAGGGTGGAACTCGGCGTAAATGTGCAGGGTTTGTGTGTTAAATGTGTGAATGAAACAAAACACAACTCCAACGACATTAGAACAGAGATCGCGTATGTACTGCTCGAGTTGGGTTCAATAGAAATATTAAAACAAATTAAGACTAATTTGATTGTTTTTTTATGTTATTTTTCCAGGTTTCAGTGAGAAGTTGCTGCTCAAACCAAAACCCAGCGGACCCCAGACCGAGAGAGTCCCGAGGAGCAGCGGTGAGAACAATGTTTAACGTAGAAACTTAAAGCTGCATTGTGTAACTTGTCTGGTGGAGGCTCCATCAGACGCTTTTCTCCATGGTGATTGCTTTGTCTGGAATGTTTCACAGTGTGGCATTAAACCTTTATGGAGACCAAACCAGACAAAGTTACAGGTCAGATCTGTGGAGATGCCTGTTTTTCGAGGTGTTTTTGAGCTCTAAAACCACCTCTGATTGAATAAATGTAAAGTCGAGCTGTTTAATGTCACACTGTGGAATATTCCAGGCAGAGCAATGATGTATCCATAGAAACAAGCAGGTGACGGACCCCCAACCAGAAAAGTTACGCATTATAATGTCACCGTTGTCAAGTTTCATTTCTCTTTCAAAGCCTGGACTGATGGGTTTGTTGTACGTTTTTCCTCTTTAGTCCTGGATCGTCTGCAGAGCTTCCTGCCTCAGATGGCGGCGGCCAATCAGAAGCTGCAGAGGGAGATGGAGGCGGGGTCAGTGGAACAGTTCGACATCGAGAACGTGGACGAGGCGCCAAGGGTCATCGAGATGGTGACGGATTTACTGTATTTAATAGTGTATTACAATTGTACAAGTTCAAACTTTACTTTATTGGTGAAAAAACTAAAGTGCAGCAGCAACAGCGATTCTGAACAAGCCCCGACTGTAAACAAACAGGATTTTAGAGTCTGGAGGAGGCGGAGGAGGAGTTTCTACTTATGGAGCTGTGGAGGAGGAGGTGGAGTCACACATGAGGAACATTTGGAAAAGGAAAAACAGTCGCTGGATTTCTCATTAAGTCGTTCTAACGCTGTTCCCTCCTCAAAAACAAACCCGGACTTGTGTTTTGTTTCATTCACATGTTTGAGTGACCCTTTATTATTAGTCTGTTTACATCTCCAAAGCTATAAACACTCTGCTCCACCTTGTGATGTCATGAAGTGGTAGTTTTCAAGTGAACAGCTACATTTTTTTACCTTTTGTTCAGTAGAGATTGGCAATTCCAGAGCTGAAATCATCCAAATGTGGTGCACTTCCTGTTATTACTCAGCCTAAATCTGCAGGTTTGTGTGTTAAACATGTGAATGAAACAAAACACAACTCCAGGTTTGTTTGTGACGAGGAAATGACATTTGTACATTATAACAGTAAAATAGTGTAATATGGGCCCTTTAAAGTGTCTGTACCTAATTTTTTCCATCATTAAAACATAAAAAAAAAACAGATCTAGTTCCTTTTTAAACAGTTTGCAGTGGTCCAAAGTTCTTCCTCGCTTCCCTTCTGCGTCCTAATTATTCACCATGATGGGTTTATAAGCACTTTTCACAACTCTCAGAGATACTAATAATGACCAGCCTGCTAACCGCACACTTCCTGGTCCTCGTTTCCCTTCAGGACGTTGCGTTGGTGGAGCTGGACGGGTCGGACAGCGGCTCAGAGGAGGAGGATTCTGGGTCTGGTTCTGGCTCTGAAAGTGAAGAGGAGACAGAAGTGACTGAACTCAACATGAAACTGCCCGGACACAAGAGGAAGGCCCAAATACAGGTCCTACCGCCGACTGAATGACGACGTCTCCACACGTTTACAGTTTAACACGTTTGGATCTTTAACTTTTGCAATTTTTTGACTTTTTTTTTTTACTTTTCGCTAGGCAAAATGGACTTTTCACCTTTTAACCATGTTACTGGAGGCTTTCACTTAGTAAATCAGTTCTTTCTGGCCTTTCTGATCATGTTAAAAAAAAGCTCAAGTTAAACTTGAGTTACAGAGCTTCAGACAGAGCAGTGCCTCCAGTTAGCATCAAACTACTTTGCAGCTGCTAAGTATCAACTGTGTTCACAACAAACAACAAACACATGGTTCTATTACATCTAAAGTTCTCTTTGGAAAACGGAGGTGTCGTTTATGAAGAATATTTTCCAAAACCAGATTTTTATTTTATTTTAAAGCAGCACTGTGTAACTTTTTTCTTGTGGTCCATCACCTGCTTGCTTCTATGGCGATGTCACTGCTCTGTCTGGAATGTTCCACAGTGTGACATTAAACAGCTCTACTTTACATTTATTCAATTACAGGTGGTTTTAGAGCTCAAAAATACCTAGAAAAACAGACATTCTGACTGTGAGCGGGGTCGCCTCTCCACAGATCTGACCTGGAACTTGGTTCGGTTTGGTCTCCATGAAGACAGAAAGGATTAATGCCATACTGTGGAACATTCCAGACAAAGCAATGACATCTCCACGGGGGAAAAACGTTTGACAAACCACCAGAAAAGTTCAGTTTTTTCTTGCTTTATGGACGAGAGACTGAAACATCACATCTGCAGAAGACGAACAGTTTAAGAACTGAAGTGACTGACCGATGTTTGAAAGTGGATCGTGCGGCTTAAATAAATACAAATAGTTTTTATATTTGATTTATGTTTAAAGAAGGGGTATTACGTTATTTTTTTTTTTGTATCTTCTCCCATGTTCTAACATTGTTCCCTCATCAAAAACGCGTCTGAAGAGGTTTTAGAGTCATCCATGCGTGTTTGAGTCATCTAGAGATCTCATTCCCTATTCAAACCCTCCTTACGGTCAGCAGTCTGTACGAGGCTCCGCCCACATGCTCCACACGACAATTCTCCATAAATATACAAAAACGTGATACAAAACTGAACACAACGACTGGACAAACCTGATGTGATGCAGGAGTTTTATTAGCGGGACGCACGCTCTGAAGGGGGAGGGAGTTAGCGCAGAGAGCAAAGGCGTGAATCAGTTGTCTTCGGTGAATATCGTATTTTGAAAACAGTAAAAGGAACATGGTGATCTAAATATGTGGTGTGTTACAGTTAAACCCCAGAGAAGTGTAATACTTCCTCTTTAAAAACAACACTAAGTTGGTGTATTTTTGTTAACTCTGAACGATTAAACACAGAGCCACTTTTGTAACTGAAAATGTGCAGTGTGCAAAAAGTGAGAGTGATTATCATGAAAAAAAATATATTGTTTATTTTTTGATTAAACACGTTTTATTGTAATAAAGTTTTAATGGTCGTGAAACACAGAAATGGAAAACTTTTATTCAATCACAATTTCAGTCACAGAACACTTAACTGGCAAAGCGCTTTCTGCTAACGACATTATTTGTTTTGCGAATGTAGATTTTAAGGAAATTCTGCTGAAATCCAATTTAACTAAACGAGGATTAAGTGAATTTAAAGGTGCTGTATGACACAGAATGGACTCTTGTGAGTTCTTACACCACGGTCGGTGAGAATTCCATTTACTAACTTCGTGCGTTAAGTAAGAATTGAACAACGAGGAGCCGCATGTTCTGCAATTTCTTTCTTGCTTTTGGACCACTACCCAAAACGGTTGCCAGCCCAGGTGCTTTTTCTGTAAATATCTAACTGTTTTTTCTTGTTGTAGAGTGGGCTGATCTCACCTGGGCTGGCAACCATTTTGTTTCCTGTGGACCAAATAAAAAAAAACAAAAAAAAAACCTTTTGGACGTCGGCCGTCTGAGTGCGCTATGGATTTTTTCACTTTTAAATTGTTGCTCCTCGTACTTCGGTATGCGTGACTTTAAACATTTCCATCTCCATTTATTCATTACGGGTGTTTCTGTTGCTCAAAAATGCAATAATTCCTTCTGTGGACAAGGACGCCTCTCCACCGATCTGACCTGTAATGTAAAGTAGTGCTGTAACCTCGGTTTAATCTATACCGTGGAACATTCCAGACAAAGCAAGAACATCTCCATGGAGACAAGCAGGTGGCAAACCCTCCCTGCACCTTCAGAAAAACAATTCTTTGCACCTAAAATAAGAAACACAAAGTAATGTTGGTCGAATTAAGAAAAACACATTTATTCCATTTACTTCAAGTTGAATCTACTCAAATAAAGTCAGATGTTTAAAGCTGCACTGTGTAACTTTATGTTTGAGGGTCCATCACCTGTTTGTTTCTATGGATACGTCACTGCTCTGCCTGGAATGTTCCACAGTGTGACATTAAACAGCTCTACTTTACATTTATTCAATTACAGGTGGTTTTAGAGCTCAAAAATACCTAGAAAAACAGACATTCTGACTGTGAGCGGGGTCGCCTCTCCACAGATCTGACCTGGAACTTGGTCCGGTTTGGTCTCCATGGAGGTAGAAAGGTTTAATGTCATACTGTGGACCCTCCACCAGAAAAGTTACACAATGCAGCTTTACCTTGCCTAGATATTGTTTTTACAGTGTGTTTATAATGAGGACACAGGCTGGACAAATGCAGACGAAACTTTATTCACCGTTTCAACTGATCTGAAACAAAACTGTCCCGTTTTGCATTTTGACATTTTTAAAACCATTTCAATCAACTCCTTTCACGAGTCTGTTCACTTCTGTCGCTTTCAGATCCATTTAAAATTTTACATAAGGCGGCCATTTTACCATCTTGTGTCAAAAATTTACATACAACAACATTATTTCCCAGTTAAAAACATACTCGCGTACAGAAGAATCGTGTTGAATCGGGTTTGAAGGAGGTGGACCAAAAAATAAAAATGAAAATGAAAATAAAATGAAAGAGCGAAAACACAGCGACAATGGGCTCTACAAAACCGGAAGACGTTTGGAAACATGCGGACGACGGCTTCTGGCGAGTTCTATTGGCGATAGTAGCTCTGTAAAGCACTAGGGGGCGCTGTAAGACTTTGACCTGCTGCAGGGTGTCCACACAAATGTCTTTAGTATTGGAAATTTATTTAAGTATTGAGGGTTCGAATGTTGGTGCACATGAAAACAACCAAAAGGAGTCCGGAAGAGGCTCTCACTAAATACTCAGCCAACTTAACACGTCCTCTTCAGTCGGAGTCCATCTTTTCTCCGCTCCCCGTAACCCGACCACAACCCTGTAAAGACAGAGTCACATGGGTGGAGCCAGAGTTCTGATTGGCTACTGGAGAAAACTAAAAAGTGAGACAAATGCTGCATTCTATTGTGTTCAGGACTTGGGGAAAACCGACCTCCACCTCGAGAAAGTGCGATGGAACGGCCAAATCAAGGTTCTGAAACACAAACTCGGTTGGATTTACGTCACAGCAGAAATATCAACGCGCACGGTAAACGGGGAGAAATGTCTTTTCATCATTTTGATCTGTTCAGTCGTGTTTGTGTAGAGAAATTGTCTTCTAAAAACTTTGTAGTGACATTTAGACTTTTTCACATCATTTGACAGAAGACAGAAGGTTTTTTTTTCTGAACATGTAAGAGTCAAACTGAGTCGCCGACAGCTAACTTTAGCTAACAGACTCTTTATTAACAGGAACAAGCGATACCTGACGTTACATTAAACTTTCTCAGGCATCCATATTTTCCCCAACTGTTCCAATGGAACGCGTTTACAACGGATGTCGGGAGAACTGACTCAGATTTATCGAAGGACTATTGAATATCGATTACCGACATTCAACAGAATGCGGCAAAAGCTGGAGAGAAGTAGAAAGTGAGACAAAGCCTGCACACTTACTCCCAAACTGCCTTCAAGGAATGACGTTTCGATCAGTGGATCTTCAGGTCATGGTTCTCTTTGTGTGCCATTACACGGATCAATAACAAAGATTTCACACGGGTAATCAACCTGACAGACTGAGACCAAGTTATTCTAATAATTCTCATCCAAATCTTATGGCTAAAAACGAAAACTTATGTTTAACTTTTGCAAAACAAAACTGTTATATTTCTGCGATACATCTAAAATAGGCTAAATTACCTAAAGTTTCAAAATCAGTGATGAGATATGCATTATTAATTAAGTATTTTTAAATTGATAAGGGATTACATTTACGAAGGACACTCGGGTTCTTTGTTCACGGCCGATCACCATAGAAACGCGAGCTGCATTTGTGGGCTGCATGAAATGGGAGAGGCCTTGTCGCGCCGGTCGTGACGTACACGACTGAAAGTGTAGCTGACGAAGGCTGCAGCTCTCGAATTGGGACACGGCTCACATGCCATGACCTGACGAAGATCCACTGATCGAAACGTCATTCATTAAAGGCAGTTTGGGAGTACGTGTGCGCACTTTGTCTCACTTTCTATATGTTCACTGTAGTACCTTGCAACAGCGATGTGCGTTTACCTAAACCTTTTATGGTCTACTGGAGAAAAGTGTCAGAAAAATGTGAGAATGCTGGTGGGCCTTTTCAAAAGACAAAATCTGAGAAAACTGAGAAAATGTCCCGGTTTTCTTCATCTAGATGTCAATGTATTCTTTCTTTTTTCCTTTGATAAATCACCTATTAATTTGTGGATTATAGTTTGTCTAATAAAAAGAAGAAGAAGAAGACGTCAGTGTAGAGTTCCGTTATCTTCGGCAGATCAACAGTTCCGTCCAGCCGCCTGTGAGTGAAATCGAAGACACAATTAAGAGTCCCGTCCTCCATGAAAAGCTTCGGCAGGTTGTGAAGACGCTGCTGCTGAATCCACGGTTTTACTGTTTTATCACATGCCCAGAATCGGGAACTACGCCGGAAGTCGCCATCCACATTTTCAAACGTCTTCCGGTAAGCGTGAATAGAGCCCAAACAAACGTCCAACCACAACTTCAAGACTTCTCCCACACTTTTTCTTGATGAAACACTGGGTACATTAGTATTAAGTGCTTTTAGGTCATCTACAAAGGTATTTTCCATATTTTATTCCTTAAACCTTTTAAAATAGTAAAAATATTAAAACCAACTCTGCTTTTTTGACAGATTAAAGGAGCTGTATGCAGCCTGCGTTCTTACTGCGTGAAGTTACTGATTCACTGATTCATGATCGACTGCAGGTGCTGGGGTTTAGGGAGTGACCGTTCAGATCAGAGAGAGACATTTTAGGTTTAAACACACTGGATTTCAGCGTTAAACCTGGCAACCCATCATTCTGCTTTCTGATTGGAGAATCGTCTGGAACCAAAACACCAAATTATGACAGAAAGTCTCATTTCTCTTTCCTCGTTTCCTTCTCCTCGATTCCTCTCCTCGATTCTGCAGGAAGTGGGTGAGGAAGTCCCGCCCACAGAGGAGACACAGCGAGGAGAGAAGATCTAAACTCCTCACTGAGACCAAGAAAGTTTGATTCTTTTCTCTGGCGTCTGCTCCTGAAGCCTCCCTCGGGTTTACTCCTTCATTCCGTGGTTTTCTTTGGGACACCACTTTTGATTGACAGCTGAAAAATGGAGGATCGAGGAGAGGAATCAAGGAGAAGGAAGCGAGGAAAGAGAAATGAGACACATCCATCATGTCCAGTGTTTTTGTGATTATGAATAAATCAGCTTTACAGTTGTTATCAGTAAAAGTTCTGTTTGATTTGAACCCGTTTACCTCATATCTGGGGATGAAATTTAAAACCAAAATCTTACATACAGTTCTTTTAATGGGGTTGGCGTCTAAACATCGGCGTGACTCATTTACCGTATTTTCCGGACTATTGAGCGCACCTGAATATAAGCCGCATCAACTAAATTTTCAAAGAATTTTATTTTTGTACATATATATAGGCCGCACCTGTCTATAAGCCGCAGGTGTCCACGTCCTCAAGAAGTTTTCAAGTTCGGAGCATCTGCTTGTATTGCCTCTAAAGCTTTTGTCGTCTTTTTGCATTGAGTCAGTTCGTCACGCGCGAGAGTCGCTCTGGCGCTCTTCTGCGCATGTCTCGAGCAGAAAGAGCCGCTGTCCTGTCTGGGATCATGTCAGTGTCTTGTATCATGTCAGTGTCTTGTATCATGTCGGTGTCTTGTATCATGTCGGTGTCTTGTATCATGTCAGTGTCTTGTATCATGTCAGTGTCTTGTATCATGTCAGTGTCTTGTATCATGTCAGTGTCTTGTATCATGTCAGTGTCTTGTAGGATTTCAACAGGATTTGAGGCTCTCCCGGGGGTCGGGGTTAGTTGTATCGATCATGTATGAGCGGATGTCCAGCTACTGAAGTTTGAGACGTTTCGTCTCGTCATTTACGCCTCACCTGCATTTAACACATACGGGTCATTAAGACGTATCCACCTCACTAATGTTCATTTAGCAGCAGAACTTATTTTATCACGCAGCGATAAACTGTTTTAGTGCTGACAACAGCGCTAGCGAGTGTTCTAACTAACCCTAACCCATGTTCACCGCACAGACAGCGGCGCTTTCTGCACTCAAGCTGCGCGCACATGCGCTGTGTTCATAGAAGAATAATATATTAGCCGCATCGGTGTATAAGCCGCAGGGTTCAAAGTGTGAGAAAAAAGTAGCGGCTTATAGTCCGGAAAATACGGTATTTGCCAAATTGTTGCTATAACTTAATATAAATAAGATGTGAAGATGCGTCCACTTAAAGGTCCTGTATTACACACAATTTACTCTTTTGAGCTTTAAATCGTGTTCTAATGATGTTCCTCCTCAAAAACAGACCTGGAGTTGTGTTTGTTTCATTCACATGTTTGAGGAACTCTTTATTATTAGTCTGTCTACATCTCCAAAGCTCCAAACGCTCTGTTCCACCTTGTGATGTCATGAAGCTGTAGTTTTCAAGTGAACAGCTCCTTTTACCTCTTTTTATTTCAGGGGAGATCGGCGATTCCAGGGCTGAAATGATCCAAATGATTCTAGTGAAGGTGTGTGGAGTTTAAAAACGCAGTGGAGCACTTCCTGTATTACCACATGACATCACAAGGTGGAACAAGGTGTGTGAATGAAACAAAACACAACTCCAGGTGTGTCTGTGACGAGGAAACGACATTAGAACATCAGCGAATAGTGTCATATGGGCCCTTTAAGATTACTACATTTAAGACTTCATTAGGACAATAAATAATATTTGAAATAAACATCTCAAGATTCAAAACAAGATTAATTTTCTTAATAAAGTTATTTTTATCCATAGGTTTCAGAACGATGCAAAATTAGGACCGTTGTCATGGCAATTAAAGGTGCTGTACCTGATTTTTACCATCTTAAAAACGCGAGAAACCGTTTGCGGCGGTCTGAAGTTCCTCCTCATTTACTTTACGCATTCAGAGCTTCCTAATTACTACCACGCAGAGGGCTTATTTTGACCTCAAGAAGGGAAAAGTCAGGTACAGGGCCTTTAAAACGATATATTATATTTTTTTGAATGGTCAGCCATCCTCAAAATGGCGCCTTGTGAACAGGAGGCTGAAACCCGTGAGCGGAATTTCCTTTTTCCGTAATGCGTTTTGTTCTGACGAGACACAAAAAGGCGGATTGTGGTTTTTTGTTGTTGTTGTTGTTGTTGTTGTTGTTGTTGTTGTTGTTGTTGTTGTTGTTGTTTCAGTCCGGAGAGAAGCACAGAGACGGACACGGGGGTTTGGCACAGCGGGCGTCTCCTCGTCCAAAAACATGTCTGTTACCATGGCGACACACGCAGCCGCCATCTAAAGTCTGTGTGAGAGTTTATAACAGCTCCCCCGGTCTAATACTCCACTGTGACGGCTTTGGTCTTGAGGTATTCAGAAAGAGCGTCCTCCCCTGGAAACAAGAGACATTACAACATTAGTGAGAAAAGTGAACAGTGATTATGGGCTGTGTCCGAATGTCTCCCCCAGCCCCTAACCCCTCACTCACTACATACTCCCACACTCTTTAGCGCCCCCTACAGTGCACTCGCTCACAGACAGATTTGGACACGCGGCTCACTACAGTCGGAAAAAAGTCTGCTTAAGTCTGATAAAACTTGATTTCTGTCATAAATAAAGATCATATGAGTTTTTGTCACGGACTGGATTATTTGATTTTTGTCTGAGATGTGGAAATTATCGCATTTAACGGTTTATTTAGTCGCGTTTTATTCAGAATCAGGATCTACAGCTCCATAAACCAGCGCTTTTCTCTGCTTCATTCAGTCGGGTGAGTAATAGTACTATAGTAGTAGTACATGAGTATAACAGTAGTAGTATTTGTAGTACTTTCAGTCGGTTGTGTCCAGTTAAACTCCTGTCGCTGTAGCCGTTGTTTCCCCGACTCTCCCAGTGCATTGTGGTCTATATTGACCGCTCCAGTGACCACCGATGACCTCTACTTTTCAAGGTGCATTGTGGGAAATTTTGAGTGCACGACTTTTTCACCAACTGGACATTCGGACGCCTCTAAAAATGGCGTGAGGACACAGACATAGTGTTTTCAAAGGTCCTACAATCTCTTCAGACCCTGTGTCCCCAGAGTCTTCACCTGCAGACAGAGACACGTCCTACAGAGACACGTCCTACAGAGACACGTCCTACAGACAGAGACACGTCCTACAGAGACACGTCCTACAGAGACACGTCCTACAGACAGAGACACGTCCTACAGAGACACGTCCTACAGACAGAGACACGTCCTACAGAGACACGTCCTGCAGACAGAGACACGTCCTGTGTTTGTCTCAGTCTCAGTTTCTGGACAGGCTCATGTGAAGCTCAGAACCTCCAGAATTCCCTCCCTGAGCTGCAGAGGCTGCACTAGCACTGACTGTGGATTGGTGCAGGTGCTGGAGTTTAGGTAGTGGTGCTGCTTTCCAACTGGATAATCGTCTTGAACCAAAACACCAAATTATAACAGAAATGTCTTGTTCTTGTCCATCAGGTCCAATGTTTTTGTGATTATGACTCAGTGTTACAGTTGTACAGTTGTATAATTGTCTTCAGTAAAAGTTGTATTTGGTTTGAGCATGTTTAGCTCATATTACAAATATCAGGTCATTTATGTGCAATGGATAACGCGTCTGACTACGGATCAGAAGATTCTAGGTTCGACTCCTGGCTAGCTCGCAACTAGTTTGTCACTTTAACTGCTGTTTGTTCACTGCTCAGAATCAAAGACACTTATTGTGCAACGTTCCTGTGCCTTTGAGCTTTACACTGTTGTGTTTTTTAGTTGATTGTAAATACTTCTTATTATTTATCTTGATTTTGATGCTCTTATTTTCCTACTGTTTCTGTAACTTGCGTTGTGACACTGAAATTTCCCCATTGTGGGACAAATAAAGGATTGTCTTATCTTATCTTATCTTATAAAATTTAAAATCAAATCTTACATACAGTTCCTTTAAATATGACTTCAGCTTTTGCGTTGATGTTCTGTCCATACTGTATGTCTCATATTTAACACAATATTTAGCTCAAGTTTATTCTAATGATTAGATTTTTAAAGAGAAGGACTAAGTGAGTGTGACCCACAGCGTTCAGCTCCAGTCAAATGAAGCTCATCAAGGCTAGCAGTTATAGGGGTAAATTTGGAGCCAATTTCCATATTAGGAATTCTAGCTGCGAGTATCATAGCAACCGAGAGTTGGGCTGAATCCCATTACTCCCCTTGGCCAGACCACTTTCCCGTACCCCTCCGTTTTGTGCGTTCTCGTGTAGGGGCAGGGGTGTCCCAGTTCCCGTTATGGCGGGGGGTGGGGTAAAGTGGTAGGGCCGTATCCCCCTTCAAACGAAGATTTTTCAGAGGCACGCTCCAAACGGAGGGGTACGAGCAATTTCCCAGAATGCCTTGCGAATCACCAGTAAGATGGCTACCACGACCACAGAGACCAAAGAAGTAGACGGCATGTTGGATTTGTGGCAAAAGCTTGTCACGTCTGCTTACGTAAAAGTTGGCGGAGACGACCTACCCCTCGTTGCTCAGTTTCAAGGGGCCAGGGGTAGAAATTAGAAATGGGACTGGCCCTTGATCAGGGGCCAGGCTGTTGAAGGTAACGCCCCTTCCCACTCCGCTGTTTTTTTCAGGGAGGTTTAGCAGTCAAACCTGTTGCTAACGCTAGCGGGAGGGACCACGGGGAAAGAAGGCGCCTGATTGGTCGGTTATTAATGTTCATATCTTGATTTAGGGACAAAATGGTGAAATAAAAACACCAGAATCATGTAGAGGAGGTTAATACGAACATTTTAAGGTCAGATTGACGAGTTTGACAGTAGCAGGTACAGAGAGAAGAGACGTTTTTCAGTAGAAAGTGAACTGGAGCCAGAGTCGATGGAGCCACTTCGCACCCATGCTCAGTTCCTGTTTGGAATGTGGCGGCTAGCGGGATAGCTATGTCCATTTATATAAACAGTCTATGGTCCAGACATTTAAGCCCCTCTTACTTCTTTAGTCATTTCTTGATCCACTACTTTGTACTTGTACTTGAGTAGTAGTATTCTGAAGTAACAGTACTTTGAGTATGAGTAACATGAGTACTACATGTCAGCATGAACACATCAGTATGAGAGTGTAGTACTGACCCAGGTCTTTTCCGAATCCTGACTGTTTGAATCCTCCGAAAGGCGAGGCCACGTCTGTTTTGTTGTACGTGTTCACGAAGACGGTCCCCGCCTCCAGACGCTCGCTCACGTACATCGCTTTGTTTATGTCGCGCGTGAAAACTCCAGATGCCAAACCGTACTCTGTGTCATTGGCTCTGCGCAGCACGCCGTCCACGTCTCTGAGGAGAGAGGGATATGAGAGAGGAGAGAAAGAACGCCGTCCACGTCTCTGAGGAGAGAGGGATATGAGAGAGGAGAGAAAGAACGCCGTCCACGTCTCTGAGGAGAGAGGGATATGAGAGAGGAGAGAAAGAACGCCGTGCACGTCTCTGAGGAGAGAGGGATATGAGAGAGGAGAGAAAGAACGCCGTGCACGTCTCTGAGGAGAGAGGGATATGAGAGAGGAGAGAAAGAACGCCGTCCACGTCTCTGACGAAAGAGGGAGGAGAGAGAGGAGAGAAAGAACGCCGTCCACGTCTCTGAGGAGAGAGGGATATGAGAGAGGAGAGAAAGAACGCCGTCCACGTCTCTGAGGAGAGAGGGATATGAGAGAGGAGAGAAAGAACGCCGTCCACGTCTCTGAGGAGAGAGGGATATGAGAGAGGAGAGAAAGAACGCCGTCCACGTCTCTGAGGAGAGAGGGATATGAGAGAGGAGAGAAAGAACGCCGTCCACGTCTCTGAGGAGAGAGAGACAGACAGAGATGTGAGACAGGAGAGAGACATGAGAGAGGAGAGAGAGAGGAGGGAGGAGAGAGAGACATGAGAGGAGAGAAAGCTCGATGAACACCAGCCCAGTCACGATGACACATTTTGAAACACGGTGTGTCACTACAGAGAAACGATAAATAATAATTAAACCTAGTTTATGTCAGTGACACAAGCAGGAGAATCCCACTGAATCATTAAATAAACTGTGTCATTAAAAAAGGCCTGAGCTGCAACAAATAAATCACAGAATGAAACAATAATTCAGCATTAAAGTGATTTATTGAACTCTCTACAGCTCAAATCTTTACCTCAACACATTTGTTGTCGCACACGACAAACAGGCCTGTAAAGACAGTTACTATTTTGACTTATTGTTCATTATATAAAAGCTGTGTGCAGTGTCTTGTGTACAGTTTCTTTGTTAAAGTGGGGAGATTTGGGGTATTTTTGTTGTAATACGATAAGATTTGAGCTGTAAAAGGTTGAAGTTCATTCTTGTGTTGTAGCTCAGGCCTTTTGATGCTGCGTATTTTTAAAAAGTGACTCAGATTCTCCAGCTTTAGTCAGTGGCATAAAGTAGTTTCAGTATTATTATTTATCAAGTATTCCTCTGTAGCGATAAACGTTTCATGCTTCAAATGTTGTTATCATGTTCTCATGTGTTGTAATAATTACAGTGACAGGCCAAAGGGGGGCAGTGTTTCTCACCCGTCCTTAAACTTGGACACGACCATCACAGGACCAAAGGACTCCTCTTTGGCGATGAACATGTGATCCTCAACACCTGTGAACACGGTGGGCTCCATGAAGAAACCTGGACAGAGATGCAACAATAGGACTGATTATGGTTTATTATAACTTATTATTACTTATTATGGTTTATTATGGTTTATTATAACTTATTATTACTTATTATGGTTTATTATAACTTATTATTACTTATTATGGTTTATTATGAGTTATTATGATTTATTATGGTTTATTATTACTTATTATGGTTTATTATAACTTATTATTACTTATTATGGTTGATTATGATTTATTATTACTTATTATGGCTTATTATTGTTTATGATGATTATGATTTAATAATGGTTTATTATGTTTTATTATAGTTTATTATGATTTATTATGGTTTATTATTATTTTGTATGATTTACTGTGATTTATTATGATTTTCTACGATTTATTTTGTACGATGTATTTATATATTTATTATGATTATTACTTATTATGGTTTATTATGTTGTATTATAGTTTATTATTATTTATTATGGCTTATTATGTTTTGTATGATTTACTGTGGTTTATTATTATATTTGTACGATTTATTATGATTATTATTTATTATGATTTATTATGACTAAGTATGTGAATGTTCAGCAGCCTCCCCCCGTACACCAGATGCCCTCCCGCACACTCACCTGGCCTGTCCACCTGCCTGCCCCCGTACACCAGCGTGGCGCCCTCTTTCACCCCGATGTCGCAGTACTCGAGTAGTTTGTCCAGGTGAGCTTTGTGGTTCTGGGGGCCGTGGTCTGTGGAGCGGTCCAGAGGGTCTCCGATCTTCATCTTCTTTATCTCCTCCACCTGGAAATAAGAAAATGCGTTTAAGTCCTGTCCTCACATCTGCAGGGTTCACCACAACGAGTACCCTGTCAGAGGGTAATCTTATTATACCAGATGCCCTTCCTGTCAAACCACAAAGGCTGTAATTATTTAGGTAATACTACATCCCTTTTACCCTGTAGTTTAGGCCTCTACAAACATCCCTGTGTGTCAGATGCCCTCCCTGTGTGTCAGATGTCCTCCCTGTGTGTGTCAGATGCCCTCCCTGTGTGTCAGATGTCCTCCCTGTGTGTGTCAGATGCCCTCCCTGTGTGTCAGATGCCCTCCCTGTGTCCCTGTCCCTTATTCTGTGTAAAAGATTCTATAATCCTGAAGGTTCGACCTCTAAAAAACATGTTCTGAAATGTCCTTGTGTGTCAGATGCCCTCCCTGTGTGTGTCAGATGCCCTGCCTGTGTATCAGATGCCCTCCCTGTGTCTTTTTCTGTGTAAAAGCTGCTAATCCTGTAGTTTACAAATTCTGAAATGCCTGTATTATTCTTGTATTATTTAAACTTCATATTTCAGTCTCTCTCAGATGTAAAAGGTTCTGGACGTGTTTAAAATGTGAAATAAATATTGTGATAAAAATGTTTATGTTTTTCTTTTAAACGATCGCCATGGTCGGTGTCTATGCGCTCACCACTCGGCTGATGTACTCGTCGTGGATGGACTCCTCCACAAACAGACGTCCAGCGGCGATGCAGTTTTCTCCTTTGTTAAAATACACCGAGCTCATGCCCTGAACACAACAGTCTACATGAACATCGACGCACAAAAACACACCAATATACAAAACATACACCGAGCTCATGCCCTGAACACAACAGTCTACATGAACATCGACGCACAAAAACACACCAACATACAAAACATACAGAACACACATAAAACAAACATACTAAAAAAAGGTGATTGTTTTGTTGCTAATAATGCTAAACATAGACGTTTCTCAGCTCATCCAAAGCTGCTTCTTCAGTTCTGGTCAGACACTGCCTGATATCTGCCTGAAGGGGGCGCTAAATGTCCAATACACTTTATTTCTATAGCACATTTCATAAACAAAGGCTGTTGTGCTGTACAAAAACATCTACAATTTAATACAATAAAAACAAATTAATAAAACACTAAAATAGACCCATAAGAATAAATACATAAAATCAATAAAACAAAACGATAAAAGAGAACAGGGGGCAACTTCAAGAGAGCTATTTTTGGAAGCAATTTCTTTTAAAAAATGACAAAAGATAAGATTTACTAAAAAAGAACATTTTGGAGTTCGGAGACGATCCTCAGACTCACCATCCTCACGGCTTTGTCCATGTCACAGTCGCTGAAGATGATCAGAGGAGACTTCCCTCCCAGCTCCAGAGAGACCTTCTTCAGGTTACTGAGAGCACAGCTGCGCACACACACACACACACACACACACACACACACACACACACACACACACACACACACACACACACACAGGTTAAACATCACAGGAATAAACGCCGTAATAAAAGCCAAACTCGTGCTGCGAGCCAATTCTACCTCTTCATGATCTGTTTGCCGATGGGCGTGGAGCCGGTGAAGCCCAATTTACGGATGTCTGGGTGATCGGACAATCTCTGCCCCACCATCCCGCCTGAAAACAACCAGAACCAGAACCACAGCCAGAACCAGAACCAGGGTTTAGAACATACGGATGACAATAACAGCAGTTTCTGTACAGATGGATCTCTTCAGGTCAAAATAAATCCACTAATCCATCTAATTATTACGTGTTTTATTGTCCAAGAATTTTATAGCAGTTATTTATATTAACTACGGAAAAAAATTCTACAAATAAACGTATGTATAAAAAATAAATAAAATAAATAAATAAAAATAAAAATAATAAAGCATCAGTTTTATAAGGCGTTTTTCTGGACTCAAAGATGCTTTAAAAAAACAAGTGTGACGTCACCCACAGCGTTCGGCTCCAGTCAAATGAAGCTCATTGATGCTAACGGTTAGCAAATTTGGAGCCAGGATCTGTATTAGGAACAGGAATTTTTTTATCGGACAAAATAGCTGGAAAAAAAAAAACAAAAACAGGATCATGTAGAGCGGGTTATTAAGAACATTTTAAGACCAAAACGACGAGGCTGCAACAGCAGGTACAGAGAGGAGCCACAATATTCCAATGTAAATCAAAGGGAGCCAGAGTCACAAGGAGCCAGAAGTGCCTCCACGATCACTTCCTGTTTGGAACGCGGCGGCTAGCGGATTAGCTACGTCCATTTATTTAAACAGTCTATGGCTTCGACTAGTTAAGTTATTATTACAACGATTTAGATCTCCAACCATGATCCGATATTTGGAAGCCGATATCCGATTCCGCAAATTTTCCAGTATCGGCGCCAATATCCTGTACTAGTATCGGTATCGGTGAATCTCTAGTAAAACTATGATAAATACAGTAAAGACCACAGGGACTATCCACCAAAACATGTCAGGATTTTAAAAAAAAACAACGTAAAAACCTGAGCTTTAAAAGTGTATCGTGTAACTTTTTTGGTGGAGGAAATGTTCCACAGTGTGACATTAAACAGCTCTACGTTACATTTATTCAATTACAGGTGGTTTTAGAGCTCAAAAATACCTAGAAAAAACATCTTCATGGTTCGGTCTCCATGAAGATAGAAAGGTTTAATGCCATACTCTGAAACATTCCAGGCAAAGCAGTAACATCTCCATGGAGAAAAGCGTTTGACAGACCCTCCACCGGAAAAGCTACACAATGCAGCTTTAAGTGAAACTAAAGCCACAGATGCCCTCACCGGATCCAGGTAAGATGTTGATGACTCCTTTGGGGATTCCAGCTTTGGCAGAGAGCTCCGCAAACTTCAGCGCCGTCAGAGGAGTCACCTGTTTCCACGGAGACAGAAACAGGAAACAATGAACAAGGTTATTTGCTTTGCAGCGACATCACGCTGGGGGTGCTCTACATGTTAGTCCAAGGCCCCTTCAGATTGGAACAGAGGACCCACACCTTTAAGAACTTTAACTTCTTTCAATTCATTTAAATCCTCTTTGTTTTCATGTCTCAGAATTCCTTGTTTGTTTTTAGTTTGTCTTTTTTTTTTTAGTTTCTTCTTTTTTCAGTTTGTTCTATTCTTATTTTTCCATTTGTTTATATCGTTGTTATATAATATATACTCTATTTTATTATTATTATTTTTTTTTTTTATAAATCAAGTAGTGTTGCAGGAGTTGGCAGGAGCACACACATTTTATTTATTTATTGTTCTTTTGTTGTTTGTTGTTGTGTAGTTGTTGTTTTTTTTGTTTTTGTTTTTTTTGTCATTTTGAGGGAATGGAAACCCAGCACATTAATAACAAAATAAACAGAAGACATAACAAAAATAAATAAATAAATAAATAAACAAATAATGGAGATGCAATGGACAAATTAACAATTGGCGAAATTACTGTCAATTTTGTTTAAGACTGTATGAAAAAAAATACAAAATGGATTTAAAGAGCGCGTTTTTTTCCTTTGCCATGGATTCTACCTGCCCGACTGAAGGATTTTACATTCACCTGTCCGTTCTTTCTCGTCAGATTGTGTTAAAACAAAGCTCACATTAAGGTCTAACTTGAGTAACAGAGCTTCAGACAGAGCAGTGCCTACAGTTAGCATCACACACTTGAGCTGAGACAGGTGAAACAGGTGAGAGTGTCAGGTGGAGTTTGCCGTAACTGTCAGATTACAGATTTGTTGACCTGGTTTATGGTTCAGATCTCGGTAATTCCTGCGCCTATCAAACAAAAACTGGCACAAAGTCCTGGTTCAGTCCTGGTTCAGTCCTGGTTCAGTCCTGGTTCAGTCCTGGTTTAGTCCTGGTTCAGCCCTGGTTCAGTCCTGGTTTAGTCCTGGTTCAGTCCTGGGGTCATTTTCAAGCACGTTTTTTCGTATTTTGGTGACATATTGTCCCCTTTACTGTTGGCAGGGATCAGACTGGTCAAGAATAGAGACAACTGGGACATTTCATGTATAAAAATGGGACAAATCAGTGGTTTTGTATAAATCTGCGGGGACAGGGGACACAGGACTCCAAACTGGGACTGTCCCGGGTAAACAGGGACGTCTGGGATGCCATTTTGAGGAATTTTGACCACTCAGAAGATAGAACAATGTGTTTTGAATTGCCAGTTGCTATGGTAAATCACTCTGAAAACCCTTTTAATTCTCTAATACCGTGAACAAAACTTAAGCTAAACATATATTCTACTCTTTGCCTCCATTTTCCTGCCCAACAGCGTCTCCGTGTACATTCGGGTTTGGAGAGGTGAGTTTTGGAGACAGTCCAGAGGGTTTACACAGAAGCAGAGTCTGAGAGGGACAGAAACGAGACTGTTTGTAACACAGAGGTCCAGTCTGAGGTGAGCGCCAACGGAGCTCGTAACAGCACCAAGAGTTTTATTTATACTTCAGTTTTACTCACTCATACATTCTGTCGTAAAAGCTCCCAAAGAACTGTTTAAAGGTGCATTGTGTAACTTTTCTGGTGGAGGTCAGTCAAATGCTTTTCTCCAGGGCGATGTTATTGCTTTAACGGATATAAAGGGGCATCCGCTGAGTGTGTCGACTCCTATAAGGATCTCGAAACACTTGTTGATTCTAAATTGAGCTTTGACGACTGTACTGCAGTGTGTAAAAGAGTTCACCAACGCCTTCATCGCCTGAGGAATTTGTCCTTCTACCGTGTCGACCGAACCATGAGGACACTTTTCTATGAAACGCTTATGGAATCAGGTTTAACTTTTTCACTGGCCTCATGGTTTGGAACCATCCATCCATCCATCCATTTTCTTCCACTTATCTGGGGCTGGGTCAGGGGGGCAGCAGTCTAACCAGGGACTCCCAGACTTCCTTCGGGGGGACCCCAAGGCGTTCCCAGGCCAGCCGAGAGACATGGTCCCTCCAGCGTGTCCTGGGTCTTCCCCGGGACCTCCTCCCGGTGGGACATGCCCGGAACATCTCCCGAGGGAGGCGTCCAGGAGGCATCCGGAACAGATGCCCGAGTATCCTCAGCGGCTCTACTCCGAGCTCCTCCCGTGTGACTGAGCTCCTCACCCTATCTCTAAGGGAGCGCCCAGACACTCTACTGAGGAAACTCATTTCGGCCGCTTGTATCCGCGATCTTGTCCTTTCGGTCATTACCCAAAGCTCATGACCATAGGTGAGAGGAGGAACGTAGACTGACGGTAAATCTCTTGGAGCGTCACTTCCAAAAATAAGACCTCCCTGAATCAGTTGGTTAAATGGAGGTGAGGTGATGGTCCGTCCTCAGAGCCGCCTGGACTCCCTGGACTCAGGACAGTCACAGCGGATGTCCCAGAGGATTCTAAAAGAAGTTCAGCTTCCTCTAAACTCAGAGTTTCAGTTGCTTCACTCTGGTCTGAAGCTTTTAGTCCCAAGATCTCGAACAAATCGTTTTAAAAGGAGCTTCGTTCCAGCTGCTGTTGTCCTTATAAATAAATTGTAATCTGTTTATCTATCGATTTTAGTACTCTGTCTTGGAAAATTTTTAGCAAAGCGTAATGAATGAATGAATTATTTACGGAACAAAACCATTCTGCGCTGGAGCTCTGTAACACTTTATTTGTAATTGTGTTTTTATTTGTGTTTATTGTCTAGTGTTTGGATGAATGAAACGTGACATGTGGGACCAGCTTCTCAAATCTGAAAAACAAATACGAAGTACGAATAAAGCCACCTAACATAACCTAAATTAAACCTTTCTATCTTCATGGAGACCAAACCAGACCAAGACCAAGGTTCCAGGTCAGATCTGTGGAGAGGCGACCCCGTTCACAGTCAGAATGTCTGTTTTTCTAGGTATTTTTGAGCTCTAAAACCACCTGTAATTGAATAAATGTAAAGTAGAGCTGTTTAATGTCACACTGTGGAACATTCCTACATTTATTTTGTGGTCTATGGCTCCTTTTTTAAGACGAGCGCAGGTGCATCATGGGAGCGTGGAGTGGTGGAGCAGTTTTTTGACCTCCTGTCGCCTTTTACCTGTTAAAATTCCCTTTTTGTACGTTTTGTTTGACCTCAACTATACGTGAATCCTCCGGAAAGAGTTTTTTACCGCACTTGGATCGCACTCTGTGAATTTATTTCACTTTTGAGGCGTTTTAAAAGGTGGAACAAGTGGCACAGTGCATCTCTCCTTTTCAGGTTTGAGTAAATAAAATAAATAAAAGGGTTGTACCTGAGCGGGTTTGAGCACCAGAGTGTTCCCGGCGGCGAGGCAGGCGGCGCTCTTCCAGGCCAGCATCATCAGAGGATAGTTCCACGGGATCACGATGGCGCACACGCTGGATCACACAGGAGTGTTCATGTTTAAACCTGACCGTGTTTTTAATGTTTGGAGGAGTTTGAAGTGGCCGTACCCCAGAGGCTCCTTCTTGGTGAAGGTCAGGTTGCGGTTGGGTCTGGCCTGGTTGATGGGGATAGTCTTGCCCTGTTGAAAATACGATACAGATGTTTGTCGTACTCACTTTAATGCCTCACATTTACGTTCATGGGGAAAAGGAAAGCTAATGTTTGTGAAATCTTACATTCAGTTCCTTCAAAGGGTCCTATGTCACACAAAATTTATTACGCCGCTGTGACCAGATTTTCAAAACTCAAAACTGGGACTCGCCTGGGATGGAATGGTTGGAATAAATAAAATAAAAAATAAAGAAAAGAGCATTGCATTGTCCAACATTCTCGACTCACTTGTGGGTCAGAGTATAATCCATCGGACTTCTGTTGGTGCATTTTTGTATTTTTGCTAAACAAATGGTGACATATTGTCCCCTTTACTGTTGGCAGGGATCAGACTGGTCAAGAATAGAGACACCTGGGACATTTCATGTATAAAAATGGGACAAATCAGTGGTTTTGTATAAATCTGCAGGGACAGGGGACACAGGACTCCAAACTGGGACTGTCCCGGGTAAACAGGGACGTCTGGGATGCCATTTTGAGGAATTTTGACCACTCAGAAGATAGAACAATGTGTTTTGAATTGCCAGTTGCTATTGTAAATCACTCTGAAAACCCTTTTAATTCTCTAATACCGTGAACACAACTTAAGCTAAACATATATTCTACTCTTTGCCTCCATTTTCCTGCTGTGATTCAGTCTGTTAGGTGTTGTTGAAGCTGGTTGAGAGTCGAGCTGCAGGTCAGTTTCTGGTTAATCCTCGCTGTTTATTACATAATTCTGTCTGACATTTAATGAGTAATATCACACCTTTACAGGAGCCTTCTATCGCGTACCAAACTTGTGTTAAAGGGCTTGTATGCAAGGCGTAGTCCGCGGAAACTGGCCAGGTTTCTACCCCCGATGGCTGTTGCTGGATTCTCGATATTTGCTGTTATTTGTTATTGTGCCTTGGTTGATATTGATATTTAAACTGTTATTACTGACTGGCCATTCACACTGAACTGTCTGTTACATGTTTGTATGTCAGTCACTCTTTAATATATGGTACCAAACCAAAAGAAACCTCAGCCTCCTGTCGCTCCCTCCTAGAGTTGGATTCTAGTCTTCTGGTCATTTTATTACCGTGTCCCATTGTATTTATACTATATCCTGTGACACAGGTGTTACATTTGAGCTTTGGAGATGTAGACAGACTACCGTAATTTCCGGACTATTGAGCGCACCTGAATATGAGCCGCATCAACTCAATTTTAAAAGAAAAAAAAGTACATATATGGGCCGCGGGGCTAGGTGTATCCATCAGGTGTGAGTGGGGGCGGGGCTAGGTGTATCCATCAGGTGTGAGTGGGGGCGGGGCTAGGTGTATCCATCAGGTATGAGTGGGGGCGGGGCTAGGTGTATCCATCAGGTATGAGTGGGGGCGGGGCTAGGTGTATCCATCAGGTATGAGTGGGGGCGGGGCTAGGTGTATCCATCAGGTGTGAGTGGATGTCCCGGGGTTAGTACCAGAACTTTCTGCACTTTCTGCTCTCGGGCTGCACATCTGCTCTGCTCATAAACAAATAATCCGTCTGTAAATTCGCCGCATCGTTGTTTAAGTAGAGGCTTATAGTCCGGAAATTACGGTAGTCTGTCTACATCTCCAAAGCTCCAAACGCTCTGTTCCACCTTGTGATGTCATCAAGTGGTAGTTTTCAAGTGAACAGCTCCTTTTACCTTTAGTTCAGTCGAGTTTGGCAGTTCCAGGACTGAAATGATCCAAATCAGGGATCTCCAACCTGTAGCTCAGGAGCTACCAGAAGTTCTCCAGCCCCTTCAGAGCAGCTCGCCAAGGGATTTCTGAATTCTATGTTTTAATAAGTCAAATTTGATTAATTACCAATGTAAAGGTGTGTGGGGTGTATTACAACATGACATCACAAGGTGGAACAGAGTGTTTTCTGTTTGAGAGAAGAACCTAAATCTGCAGGTTTGTGTGTTAAACGTGTGAATGAAACAAACACAACTCCAGGTGTGTTTGTTTGTGTTGAGGAAACGACAGTGTGACACGGGCCTTTACACACAAACACACACCTGGATCTTGTCGCACCATCCGGCGAAGTATCTGAACGTCTGGATGGACATGCCCACGTGAGTCTTCAGCGCCAGAGTGTACACAGCCCCAGAGTCCAGGGCCTCGATGGTCGCCAACTCCTCCTGGTGCTGCTCCATCAGGTCTGCCAGTCTGAGAGGAGAGGAGGAGAGGGAGAGAAGAGAGGAGGAGAGGAGAGGAGGAGAGGGAGAGAAGAGAGGGAGAGGAGGAGAGGAGGAGAGGGAGAGAAGAGAGGGAGAGGAGGAGGAGGAAGAGAGGAGAGGAGGAGGAGGAGGAGAGGAGGAGGAGAGGAGAGGAGGAGAGGAGGAGGAGGAGGAGGAGGAGAGGAGGAGGAGGAGGAGGAGGAGGAGAGGAGGAGGAGGAGGAGGAGGAGAGGAGGAGAGGAGGAGGAGGAGGAGAGGAGGAGGAGGAGAGGAGGAAGAGAGGGAGAGGAGGAGAGGGGGAGGAGGAGGGGGAGAGGAGGAGGGGAGGAGAAGAGTGGGAGGAGGAGAGGAGGAGGAGGAGAGGAGGAGGAGAGGGAGAGGAGGAGAGGAGGAGGAGGAGGGGAGGAGGAGGAGAGGAGGAGGAGAGGAGGAGGAGGAGAGGAGGAGGAGGGAAGAGAGGAGGAGAGGAGGAGGAGGAGAGGAGGAGAGGGAGAGAAGAGAGGAGGAGAGGAGGAGGAGGAAGAGAGGAGAGGAGGAGAGGAGGAGGAGGAGGAGGAGGAGAGGAGGAGGAGGAGAGGAGGAGGAGAGGAGGAGGAGAGGAGGAGGAGGAGAGGAGGAGGAGGGAAGAGAGGAGGAGAGGAGGAGGAGGAGAGGAGGAGGAGGAGAGGAGGAGAGGGAGAGAAGAGAGGAGGAGAGGAGGAGGAGGAAGAGAGGAGAGGAGGAGAGGAGGAGGAGGAGGAGAGGAGGAGAGGGAGAGGAGGAGAGGAGGAGAGGGAGAGGAGGAGAGGAGGAGGAGGAGGAGGGGAGGAGGAGGGAAGAGAGGAGGAAGAGGAGGAGGGAAGAGAGGAGGAGAGGAGGAAGAGGAGGAGGAGAGGAGGAGGAGAGGGGGAGAAGGAGAGGGGGAGGAGGAGGGGGAGAGGAGGAGGGGAGGAGAAGAGTGGGAGGAGGAGAGGAGGAGGAGGAGAGGAGGAGGAGAGGGAGAGGAGGAGAGGAGGAGGAGGAGGGGAGGAGGAGGAGGAAGAGAGGAGAGGAGGAGGAGGAGAGGAGGAGGAGGGAAGAGAGGAGGAGAGGAGGAGGAGGAGAGGAGGAGAGGGAGAGAAGAGAGGAGGAGAGGAGGAGGAGGAAGAGAGGAGAGGAGGAGAGGAGGAGGAGGAGGAGGAGGAGAGGAGGAGAGGGAGAGGAGGAGAGGAGGAGGAGGAAGAGAGGAGAGGAGGAGAGGAGGAGGAGGAGGAGGAGGAGGAGGAGGAGAGGAGGAGAGGGAGAGGAGGAGAGGAGGAGGAGGAGAGGAGGAGAGGAGGAGGAGGGGAGGAGGAGGAGAGGAGGAGGAGAGGAGGAGAGGGAGAGGAGGAGGAGGGAAGAGAGGAGGAGAGGAGGAGAGGAGAGGAGGAGGAGGGAAGAGAGGAGGAGAGGAGGAGAGGAGGAGAGGAGAGGAGGAGAGGAGGAGGAGGAGAGGAGGAGAGGAGGAGGAGGAGAGGAGGAGGAGGAGAGGAGGAGGAGGAGAGGGAGAGGAGGAGGAGGGAAGAGAGGAGGAGAGGAGGAGAGGGAGAGGAGGAGGAGGGAAGAGAGAAGGAGAGGAGGAAGAGGAGGAGGAAGAGGAGGAAAGGAGGAGGAAGAGAGGAGGAGGAGGAGAGGGAGAGGGAGAGGAGGAGAGGAGGAGAGGAGAGGAGGAGAGGAGGAGAGGAGGAGAGGGAGAGGAGGAGGAGGGAAGAGAGGAGGAGAGGAGAGGGGGTGAAGGAGAGGGGGAGGAGAAGGGGGAGAGGAGGAGGGGAGGAGAAGAGTGGGAGGAGGAGAGGAGGAGGAGGGGAGGAGGAGGGAAGAGAGGAGGAAGAGGAGGAAGAGGAGGAGGAGAGGAGGAGGAGAGGGGGAGAAGGAGAGGGGGAGGAGGAGGGGGAGAGGAGGAGGGGAGGAGAAGAGTGGGAGGAGGAGAGGAGGAGGAGGAGAGGAGGAGGAAGAGAAAAGGGGGAGGGGGGAGGAGGAGAGGAGGGAGGAGGAGAAGAGGGGAGAGGAGAGGAGGAGGAGGGAAAGGAGGGGGAGAGGAGACGAGGAGAGGAGGGGGAGAGGGAGGATAGGGGAGGAGGAGAGGGAAGAAGAAGAGGAGGGAAGGAGGAAGAGAATTGGGAGGGGGAGAGAGGGAAGACAAGAGGGAGAGGAGGAGGGAGGGGGAAAACAGACAGGAGGAGGAGAGAGTGAGGGAGAGAGAGGAGGGAGGAGAGGAGAAGGAGAAGAGGAGGGAGGGGAGAGCAGGAGAAGAAGAGGAGAGAGAAAGGGAGTGTGAGGAAAAAGGACAAGAAGGAGGAGAGAAAGAGAAAGAGGCAGTGAGGCTTTTGTTTATTTATAAGGTTAAAGGTTAAACTTTAAACTTTATCCTTCAGTGTCTCACCTGTCAGACTCACCTGTAGAGCACCTGTCAGACTCACCTGTAGAGCAGGGCGCCCCTGTCTCGGGGGTTCATGCGGCCCCAGGGCCCCTCCTCGTACGCCTCTTTAGCAGCGGCGACAGCCCTGTCCACGTCTCCCACAGAACAGTACGACACTTTACAGATCACCTGAAACGCACAACAACATCACACAACGTCACACACAAGAACACAACACACAACAACGTCACACATCACACACAACAACGTCACACACAAGAACACAACACACAACAACGTCACACAACATCACACACAACAACGTCACACACAAGAACACAACATACAAGAACATCACACACAAGAACACAACACACAACAATGTCACACACAAGAACACAACACACAACAACGTCACACACAAGAACACAACACACAACAACGTCACACAACATCACACACAACAACGTCACACACAAGAACACAACATACAAGAACATCACACACAAGAACACAACACACAACAATGTCACACACAAGAACACAACACACAATACGACACATGTGACACTAATGACACACAGAGAATCTAAAGACACGTGAGGAAACACTAAAGTTTCTCCTGGACGTGAAGTCGAGTTTCCGCCACACAAACATTTCAAACTTATTCGATACTAAGGAACAGATTCGATACTCGATACCGATAACGATACTGATCCCGATACCACGATAATAAAATAAAAACAGTTTCTTTAGACGACAGAACGTGATTTTCCACATGAAATTACTGCACTTTATCTTCTGTTCCCATGTGTCCTTATTTCTGTGTAATCCTCGTTAAAACAACACGATAATTATTTATTACTTAAGGTTATTATTTACTTATTGGTGAAACGTTTTGGCGTTGTGTTTAGTAACGATCCGGCGTTGTGGACGAGTGTTTGTGTGTCACTGACCGAGCCGTCCGTGGGGTTCACTGTATTGTACGTTTTTCCGTTTTCGGCCTCCTCAAACCTCCCGTCGATGAAGCACTGGTGGGGCATCTTCACCTCCATGTTGTTCACGTTTTTTGTCACCTGGAAAAGGATAGATAAAGCCGCACTGTGTAACTTTGCGTTTGCGGGTCCATCACCTGCTTGTTTCTATGGATACGTCACTGCTCTGCCTGGAATGTTCCACAGTGTGACATCAAACAGCTCTACTTTACATTTATTCAATCACAGGTGGTTTTAGAGCTCAAAAATCCCTAGAAAAACAGACATTCTGACTGTGAGCGGGGTCGCCTCTCCACAGATCTGACCTGTAACTTGGTCTGGTTTGGTCTCCATGGAGATAGAAAGGTGCGAGACATTCCAGACAAAACAATAACATCTCCATAGAGAAAAATCATCTGACGGATCCTCCAGCAGAAAAGTTACACAATGCAGCTTTAACTTGAATTTTAAAAGCTTAAAGGACCTGTACCCGTTTTGTTTTTTGAGTATTTGATCAAAATGTGTCTTGCCCAAGTGCAGATATATTGTAAAAAAAAAAAAAACTAAAAAAAAACATTTTATAATCACAAAGTAGGTGTTAGTGTAGAGGAAAAATGTCAAATAGAAAACAGACACCTCGCAAATTTTATTGTAGTATTTTATTTTTATTTAATTGCGAACAGTTCACGTGGTTCTGCGATCTCTTTTGAGTTAAAGTGCAGTTCCGTCACTGACCATTAGATGGCGTATGTTGGTTGACTGAGCGCTGCAGAGGAAGAAACATTCCCCTGTTGAGAAGTAAAGCCGCTCAAAACGTGCTCTGTCTATTCTTTTATGAACAGGTTCACTTCACTGAGGTGTACGCCCTCTGAACTGCTTATCAGAGGAGCAACATTAGCATGCTAGTTGTTGGTGTGAGCTTCACAGTGACAAGAGACCCCGCGCTGGTCTCTGAGACTTCTGAAAACTGTCTCCAACTCTGTCCAAACTGTCCAAACTGTCCAAACTGTCTCTAACTGTCTCCAAACTGTCTCTAACTCTGTCCAAACTCTGTCCAAACTGTCTCTAACTATGTTCAAACTGTCTCCAAACTCTCCAGACTCTCACTGTCCACATCTCTCCATCAAACACCCACATTTTAAATTTTGAGCCTGAGGGGTTTATTTCGTTGTCAAAACTCGTGGCAAAATCCGAAGCACTTCCTGAATCAGTCACGTGGTACAGTCGGGCAGCGAGGCTTCTGACGTCATCATTTTCAGCTCCTCCCCTAAACGAAGCGAGCCTCGATACGCATCACGGAAACGCCCCCTCCCGTACACCGCACACGCTTCGAAGCCTCGATACGGAACGCCACGTCACTACTGAAAAGTGTTTCTAAACTCATCGTGGTGAATAATGAGGACGTTCTGAACGCAGAAGGTAAAAGAGGAAGAACTTTGGACCACTGCAAACTGTTTAAGAGGAGCTAGTTCTGTTTTTCACATTTTTAAGACGGTAAAGGGCCCATATTCCACTATTTTCTGATGTTCTGATACCGTTTCCTCATCGCAAACAGACCTGGAGTTGTGTTTTGTTTCACTAGACCTGCATCTTCACCAGAATCTTTTGGATCATTTCAGCTCTGGAATCGCCAATCTCCACTGAACTAAAGGGAAAAGGAGCTGCTCACTTGGAAATGCTTCAACGCTTCATGACATCACAAGGTGGAACAGAGCGTTTGGAGCTCTGGAGATGTTGCTCAAACAAAACACAAGTCCAGGTTTGTTTTTGAGGAGGAAACCCGTACCCACATTGGTAATTTTCCAGATTTATTGAAAACAGTTGTTGTCACTCACGTAGTCCACGATGAGCTCCTCCTCCTGGTCTTCTCCTCTCAGTTTCCTCACAAACATCTGGGTGAAGTCCTGGAAGGTGGAGGCCATGTAAACATCTTCATTCTGCAGCACCACCGAGGAGCAGATCTGCTTCACCTCCTCCACCAGCCTGAAGAACACACAGGGTTAATACGTCATTAGCCTGCGTTATGGAAATTAAATGACTGAAAAACAAAAATGAGAAGATCGGTGTTGGTATCAGATCGACATCAGACTGATATCGGAAGTTGCAAGTATTAAAAAATCAGTATGGGCTAAAATGTGATCATACCAGTCCTAAAACAATAAAACCAGTAAAATCAAATTAAAGCAAAACCATAAAAATCATAAAATAGCAGTAAATAAGTAAAATAAATAAAAGACACAGAGGACCAAACAACTCTCGCGGTGTTAAAAGCCACAGAATAAAAGTGGGTTTTAAGACGAGACTTAAAACTCTCCAGTAGGGGGAGCTGTTCGGACGTTTGAGAGTTTATTACTATCTTTTCGCGGATTGAGGATCCAAGCGGCCGAAATGAGTTTCCTCCGCAGATTGGCTGGGCGCTCCCTTAGAGATAGAGTGAGGAGCTCGGAGTACAGCCGCTGCTCCTCCACATGGAGAGGAGCAGCTGAGGCTTGGGCGTCTGTTCCTGGAAGGAAGTCCTGGGGAAGACCCAGGACACGCTGGAGGGACTACGTCTCTCGGCTGGCCTGGGAACGCCTCAGGGTCCCCCTGGAGGAGCTGGAGGAAGTGTCAAAAAAATGAAATAAAATAAAGCTTAAAAAAGTAAAATAATAAAGCTTAAAAACAGGGACGCGAACAGGGACAGACTGGGACCAAAAAACGGCCCTGGACTTTTCCGCCACCAGTCGGACCACGGTGGAAACTGAAGATTATTATTATTGTATTTGTCGCCCTCTGCTGTAGTTCAGCTGTTAGTGGTTCTGGACTTTTCCAGAACAGACAGATTTCCAGGACATGATTTATTTAAGTCTCGTCTTAAGACTCACTTCTACTCTAATTTGAATGAATTTATTTATTTCTTTTCTTTTTTTAAAAATTACTTTTAGCTTTACGCATTTTAACACTTTTTATTTATTGTTTTTATTTCTGATTTACTGTCGTTTATTGTATTAATTTGTCTGTGCGGCTCTTTGGAAACCGTCGTGTTTTCTGTAGAAATAAAGTGGACTGGATTGAAAATGGCGTCTTGAAAATAAGTGATTAAAGTTTACGCAAACGAGGACGAATCAGCCCAAACAAAACTTCAGAGGGTCGGCGAGGAGGAGGAACAAGTAGAACACGATTACCAGCTCTGAAAAGTCGATTTTGCAGAACCGGTGCCTTTAATAAGTTTCAGAGCATTTCTTCATATCCAGTAATAATAATAATAAGTCGGTCTGACCTGACCACGTCCATCGAGGCTGCTCCAGATTTGAAGAAGTCTGTGGTGTCTTCAATAGCGGCCACATTACTCAGGATGCCCTTCCAGATGAGCTGTGGAAATATTAAAGAAGACATATTGTTCTTTATTATTTATAAAACTGTGACACTGATTTTAAAACTTCTGTCAGTTTATTTGTCTTGTTTTCAGGTTTATTATCGACTTCAGAGACGCTTCATTCGAGTCTAGAGGTCGTTTATTTTAAGAAAACTTGTCGAGTAAAATGATCTTTCTGCACGGACAGAACATTTCACTACTTTTAAATCCTTTTCTGATAGATTTAAGTGTTTATATCTTAAATTTTGGCCAAGCTTTTTTACAGTGTGTGTACCGGTATACACCTGTCCTGACCCTGTCCTGACCCTGTCCTGACCCTGTCTTGACCCTGTCCTGACCCTGCCCTGACCCTGCCCTGACCCTGTCCTGACCCTGCCCTGACCCTGTCCTGACCCTGTCCTGACCCCTGTCCTGACCCTGTCCTGACCCCTGTCCTGACCCTGTCCTGACCCTGTCCTGACCCCTGCAGGTGACACTGACACACTGCATCTGGGGAGACGCACATGTATCGAATCGTGACACTTGTATCGAACGATTCGATATTATACTGAATATCGTTGGCTCCCTGTACTACGTA
>CM057085.1:42040366-42115366 GCA_029959045.1 Taenioides sp. WSHXM2023
TGACACAGTACAGCATTAATCAAAGAACTGCTAGATAAACAAATTTAATATCGCAATGTGGCAAAGAAATAACATCTCCATGGAGACAGGCAGGTGGCAGAAAAGTCCCGCAGTGCGCTTTAACAGAGGAGTCGTTACCATGGCCTTGATGCCCTCAGGAAACAGGAAGCGGTTGTAGATCGTGTCCACTGTGTCATTGGGCTCCACTGGACACTCCCTCTGCAGCAGGATGGGCCCCGTGTCCAGACCGTCGTCCGCCCAGAACACACTGAAGCCCGCCTTCTTATCCCCGTGGATCAGGGTCCTACAGAGAGACCAAACAAAGGGTCAAAACACACAAGAACACACTGAAGCCCGCCTTCTTATCCCCGTGGATCAGGGTCCTACAGAGAGACCAAACAAAGGGTCAAAACACACCGAAGCCCGCCTTCTTATCCCCGTGGATCAGGGTCCTACAGAGAGACCAAACAAAGGGTCAAAACACACTGAAGCCCGCCTTCTTATCCCCGTGGATCAGGGTCCTACAGAGAGACCAAACAAAGTGTCAAAACACACAAGAACACACTGAAGCCCGCCTTCTTATCCCCGTGGATCAGGGTCCTACAGAGAGACCAAACAAAGTGTCAAAACGCACAAGAACACACTGAAGCCCGCCTTCTTATCCCCGTGGATCAGGGTCCTACAGAGAGACCAAACAAAGGGTCAAAACACACTGAAGCCCGCCTTCTTATCCCCGTGGATCAGGGTCCTACAGGGAGACCAAACAAAGGGTCAAAACACACTGAAGCCCGCCTTCTTATCCCCGTGGATCAGGGTCCTACAGAGAGACCAAACAAAGGGTCAAAACACACTGAAGCCCGCCTTCTTATCCCCGTGGATCAGGGTCCTACAGAGAGACCAAACAAAGGGTCAAAACACACTGAAGCCCGCCTTCTTATCCCCGTGGATCAGGGTCCTACAGGGAGACCAAACAAAGGGTCAGAACAGACAAAATAGTGAAATAAAAACCCCAGTATCATGTAGAACGGGTTAATACGAACATAGAGAGGAGCCACAATATTCTAACACAAGTCAATGGGAGCCAGGGTCAGATGGAGCCGGAAGCGCACCCATGCTCACTTCCTGTTTGGAACGCTATGTCGATTTATACAAACCATTTATCTATGCTGCGTACCTTGACGCAAACTGCACTCACAAGACTCCACCTGCAGAGGGAGCTCATGCAAAAACTACTATTTATGCAGAGAAAAAAGTACTAGGAAACAATGCAAAGACAGATCTATTACTACTACTACTACTACTACTACTACTACTACTACTACTACTACTACTACTACTACTACTACTGCTATTACTACTACCTACTGCCACCAGCACGAGTCCAACTGTGTATAAATCAGATCACAGGCTGCTGATCTAATCCCGGTTTGGTCTGGTCTATTTTGGGCGAAATGTGAAGGACGCCAAACCAAGTCTAAACCAGAGCCGAAATAAAACTACATTTGGAAATAAAAAAAACGGTACATTTTCCTGCATTTATTGAGTGAATATTTTTTCTACAGACGTTAAAACAAAATCGATATAGGATCACCACCCCACTGAGTTTTTTAAATATTTTAAAGGGTTTATATTACGCAAAACTGACTCTTGTGAGCTTCAAGTCATGTTCTCCTCAAAAACAGACCTGGAGTTGTGTTTTGTTTCTTTCACATGTTTGAGTTTATTATCGGTCTGCGTACATCTCCAAACCTCAAAATGCTCTGTTCCACCTTGTGATGTCATAGCTTTCAAGTTAACTGCTGCCTCTTACCTCTAATTATCTTCAGCGGAGATTCCAGGGCTTAAATTGTCAAAAGTGGAGTCGTATGGAGCTTAAAAACACGGTGGAGCACTTCCTGTACCACCATATGACATCACAAGGTGTTTTCTGTTTGTGTGTTAAACATGGGAACGAAACAAAACACAACTCCAGGTCTGTTTGTGATGGAAACATTATAACAGAGATCAGAGAAAAGTGTGATATGGGCCCTTTAAGTCACAACAAAATGAGTTCTGTGTGTTTTGAAAATTGCGTTACACGTCGCTATGACAACAACAGAGTTACAGACAGAGTAGTGCTTCCTGGGTTAAAATGGTTCAGTCGTAACACTCAGGAGGAAATGCAGAGGAGGCTGTAAAATGAAGAGTTTGAAAAGAGCTGATAAGAATGTGTCATAATGATCAGCTTTGTGTTTGGACAATGTCAGGTCGTCCCAGAACAGAGACTGAAAAAAAAAAACAGTAAAACAGTAGTAGTAGTAGCAGTAGTAGTAGCAGTAGTAGTAGCAGTAGTAGTAGCAGTAGTAGTAGTAGTAGTAGTAGTAGTAGTAGTACATGCAGTAGCAGTAGCTCAGGGGCAGTGGGTGGGGAACAGTAGATAAGAGGAGCAGGTTTGGTCTGTTCTGTTCAGAGTTAAACTGGTTCAGACCAAACTCAGAGGCAGCGGCTCTTATCTGAGTCTGAGCAGCACTTTGGGACAAACACTCAAAACTCACATTTTGAGCTCTGGCTGTTGTGGTATGACCTGAGGGACCTGAGGGACCTGAGAGACCTGTGGGACCTGAGGGACCTGAGGGACCTGAGGGACCCAAGGGACCAGAGAGACCAGTGGGACCTGAGAGACCCAAGGGACCTGAGAGACCTGTGGGACCTGAGGGACCCAAGGGACCAGAGAGACCCGTAGGACCTGAGAGACCCGTGGGACCTGAGGAACCCATGGGACCTGAGGGACCTGTGAGACTTGTGGGACCCATGAGACCCATGGGACTCGTGGGACCTGTGGGACCTGTGGGACCCATGAGACCTGTGAGACCTGTGGGACCTGTGGGACCTGTGGGACCCATGAGACCTGTGGGACCTGTGGGACCTGTGGGACCCATGAGACCTGTGAGACCTGTGGGACCTGTGGGACCTGTGGGACCTGTGAGACCTGTGAGACCTGTGAGACCTGTGGGACCCATGGGACCTGTCAGAACTGGATCTGGTCTGGAATCTGCCCTCAAAACTCAGACCAGAGGTTCATTTCATAGACAGGAGCAAGTGGAGCAGGGCAGTTTGTCCTGGTTCAGTCCTTGATCAGTCCTGGTCCAGTCCTTGATCAGTCCTGGTCCATTCCTGGTTCAGTCCTTGTCCAGTCCTTGTCCAGTCCTTGTCCAGTCCTGGTCAAGTCCTGGTCCAGTCCTGGTCGAGTCCTGGTCCAGTCCTGTTCCAGTCCTGGTCCAGTCCTGGTCCAGTCCTGGTCCAGTCCTGGTCCAGTCCTGGTCCAGTCCTCACCAGTTGATGGCGGAGGCCCCTCGGTGCAGGGGGAGGATGGAGGGGTGGTAGATGATGGAGCCGTGTTTGGGATGGTCGATCACGTTCATGGGGATGAACTGGGAGCAGAAGGGCATCACGTTTAGCTCCGCCCCCACAGAGCGGTAGGCGTCGACCACCTCGGCGATGGGCTGCCCCTTCACCCTCCACCGCGGGAACTTAAACACCGGGGTGCCGTCTTTCTCCGCCGCCACAGCTGCAGACAGGGACAGGGACAGGGACAAGAACAAGGTCAGGGATCGGTATCAGGGATGTCCAGAGCTGCAGCGTTCAAAGACGCGCTCACAGTGGGAAACTTCAGCCCCTCGTTATAAAACAGCCTGATCCTTGTTGTCGTTGTTCTGTTTCCTGTTTCCTGTTTCTGACTCCAGATCTGTGGAGTTTAGTCCAAAACCCTGATCTGAAACTGGGTTCAGTCCTGATCCTAGATTCTTTATGTGGAATGGACCACAGGACACGCTCCGGTCTCTTCCCCAGTTCAGTCTCAGTGTCCACTCAGTGTCCACTGTGTGTCCACACTGTGTCCACTGTGTGTCCACTCTGTGTCCACTCAGTGTCTGTGGATGTCCAGGTGACTGTGTGGACAGGAGCTGCCACGACAGGTGCACGACTCCACAAACCGCTAAATGAGTGTGAACGAGACAGAACACTCAACGCCACGGGCACGGATTTGGTGAACATTGCACCAAGTCTCCTTCACCTGTCTGCTTCACATGTCTCCTTCACCTGTCTGCTTCACCTGTCTGCTTCACCTGTCTCCTTCACCTGTCTGTGGCTGTGCACTGGAGCACGGCGGGTGACACCTGTCCTGCAGAGCTCAGTCAGGGTCACTCAGGGAAATGTTTCAGTTGTTAATGTTTAAAAGATCAGCAATAAAAAGTTTTCCATCTGTCGTATGTTTTTATTGAAGCTTTAAAGTCCAATAAACTCCAGTCGTGGACGTAAATTGTGTTTCTGAGTTTTGACGTTGACGTCAGTCCCAAAATCTCGATAAAACTGCGTCTTTGACTACGACTTTATCTCGTAAAACTACAACTTAAATGTCCAAATGTTGAAGCTTTATTCTCTGCATCGTTTATTTCTTATCTGAGCCTTATCCTCCGTCGTTATCTGCAGATCTTATTATATTTCTATATTTAGCACATTTAGAACTTATCTAATCAAAATTATTTAGATTAGATAAGTTGGGACAATAACGTTTAGATTTAGAATAAATCTACAGTATCTCCATGGAGACAAGCAGGTGACACCACAGGGCCAAGGAAACAGCCAGCTCAGATCTACGGAGAGGTTCCCCCGCTCACGTTAAAAATGCATCTTTTCATTTTTGAACAATAAACACTGAAGCCTGCGCTGAAACATGCTTCAGTTTAAATCCCAAAAAATAATTTGAGTAAAAATATAGAGAACTACAGGGTTTGATGATCACAGACACGTGTCTCCACAGACTAAAGTCTAAAGAAAAGGATTGTGGGAATGTGACGTCACCCACAGCGTTCAGCTCCAGTCAAATGAAGCTCATTGGGGCTGCAGTTGTAGGAGCGAATTTGGAGCCAAGTTCTATGTTTGGAATTCCGACCGTGAGTATCATAGCAACCACAGAGCCAATTACTTCTGAATTAAGTTTAAGTCTAATTTTCATTAGGAATTAAGTATTTACATGGTCTTTTTAAAGCAGAATTAATTTTTACTTAATTCCGAAGTAAGTAGGTGGTTTACTCAGATTTTAAAGCAGCATTAATTTATTCCTCGATCATGTAAATGTTTATTCTTCTTAATTCCGGTCGTTGGGCTCATGCTCGTTGGGTCGTCCTTCTGATCCGGCTCCACCAGTCGTCTCTTCGGACTTTCATCCACTGCTCTTTGGATTTGTGAGCGGGATGTGGGAGTGGGCTGAGGTGGAGCAGCCGTTGACTCAGTTTGTCTTCTTCCTCCTTCTCCGACGCTCTTCCCTTCTCCTCCTCAGCGACAGACGTAAAGTGTGAGGATAGAATTCTCCAGCTGCTGCTTCATTATCATCGGAACGACTGCGGAAAAAGTTTGAATCATGTTTGTGTCCGCGGCGTAACGATAAACCGAGATGACAAAAAGCCGGTAGCAGCTGAAGTGTGAGTTTTCTTCCGGTCGACGTAAATCCGTTCATGTCCCTGTCCAATCAGAACCCTTCCCCACCCCCAGACGCTGAGCGGAATTAAATATTTAGACGATTTAACGTGTTTTCCATGTAAACCTGAATTCAGAATAATTATTTCCATGTAAACTCGAAGGAGAATATTTTAATTCCGAACTATTTAATTCAGAATTAAAAAACATGATGTAAACGTGGCCGGTGTGAGGGTAACTGAGGGACAAATTTACCCTTTGGGACAATAACGTTTATCTTATCTCATTTATTCGTGCACTTTATGGTGTCACCTGATGTTTTCCGTGATCACACCAGAAATCAGATCTCATTATGGGGTTATCTGATTACTCTGCAGTTATCTGATTACGACTGTCCGTGTGCATAAACTCACCGAGGGGATCTGCTTTTCCATCTTTATCGGGGACCGTGAACACGCCGACCACTTTGTGCCCCTGTTTCCTGAGGTTGGAGTAGACCTCCTGTCCGAACAGGCTCTGTCCGATGATGGCCAGTTTCAGTTTGTTCTGCAAATACGACTAACAAAAAACACGAGGGGCACAGGTCAGAATCAGAACATTCCCAAAACACGGCAGAAATACTGAGACAAACCATAATACTGAAACTCCAGGATGCCTCTGACGCAGTAAGAATAACGCAGAATAATCCAGAGAAAACAGTTTGAAGTACCAGATAAACAGCAGAATGAACCAAAAAACAGACTTATAAGTTAGTTTTGAACATTTTAGAACATTTAAACTCGCCTGTTCGGTGTATAAAGTCTTAAATGGACTCGCTCAGCACCTTTGGGTGAGTTTATTTTGCCCAAATTCAGAACTAGTGGAAGAGCAAAAAGATGTGACTGTGTAACACCTTATAGACGCACAACATTCAGTAACAGACGCACAACATTCAGGCCGCAGGTTTTATCAGTCAAGGGAACAGAAATCTGGAACAACATCCAGCTGCAATAAGAGACTCGACCACATTCAGAACATTTAAAACATCTGAAACGACGGTTTAAGAGAAATCAGATCTGTGATCACTAATGTTCTGCTTCTGTGTAAATGTCAGTGTTGTGTGTCATGATTGTGTCTTATTGTGTTGTTTCTATCATGTTTGTCTGTTGTGTGAAGTTGTCTTATGTTGTTTTTATCTCTCTGACCTGCTGAGGACCACAGATGTAAAGAACCTTCAGGATAATTCTGGTGTATTTACAAGTGTTTGTTCATGAATGTGCACTGTCCCTTTAAATAAAAAGAAAGAAATAAAAAAAAGGAAAGTTATTCGACCGTCTCCTGCTCAAAACTTATCGTATTCCAACTAAAACACCCCCAAATCTCCACTTTTACAAAGAAACTGTACAAACGATAAATCTTGTCAATCAGCATATCATCGCACTGCCTTTATTTTCTCTTGTTTATAGCTGTGATTTTATAGTTTATTTTATAGTTTATTACTTATTTTTCTATTTTATTTTGACTTGTACATATACATTTATTTTTATAATTGTGTCTCATTTGACACGTGTCTCTTGCTCTTTTTGCAACACCATTTAACAGACGAAAGAGCAACACGGGACCTCAGTCTGCCGTACGTCTCCACCTAAAAGGACCTCAGTCTGCCGTACGTCTCCACCTAAAAGGACCTCAGTCTGCCGTACATCTCCACCTAAAAGGACCTCAGTCTGCTGTACATCATACAAAAAGAAACCAAATAAACTTTGTCCAGTGTATAGTACAGAGTAACAGTACTCTTACTTTAGTAGTAGTAGTAGTAGTAGAAGTAGTAGTAGTAGAAGTAGTAGAGTCTAAAGTGACAAAAGCTTTATGTGACAATAAAACCATAAAATTCTGCCTGTCTCGGCTCAGTTTAAAGTTTTTGTAATAAAGATAATTTGGATTTCAGTTTGTGAAGTTATAATTATATTTTTTCTGCTACAGATGTTCCACAGTCGATTAAAGCTGCAGTGTGAAACATTTCTTAAACTGCTCAAAACACACCTTGCTCCTCATTACAGTTTTGTGCGTCCTGTCCTCGTTTTAGTGACTTTATTGTGAAGCGTCTTTGTATTATCGTGAAAATTATTATTATTCATATTATTTCATTTTTTTAAATATACTTTATTTAAAAATAGGTTATAATAGAATTAGGGCTGTTCACAAAAAAAAAAAAGGAAAGAAAATATGTGTAAAGGATATAACTACTTTTTTTTTTTAAAGAATGATGGGGTAATGACAATATTATTATTATTTATTCATTATTATTATTATTATTATTATTATTATTATTATTTCTTTAAATTATTTTTTTAAATTATTTTTTATTTTATTTATTTTTTGTGTATATGGTTTAGATGATGATTTATTTTGAAATGGTCTAAAAAAAATAACTTATTATTATTTCTGGTTCTGCCACCTGCTTATCTCCACTGAGAAGTTGTTACTTTGCCTGGAATGTTCCACACTGCAGCATTAAACATACAGTATCTATCGCCATGGAGACAAACAGGTGACACCACTAGTTCAAGTTACAGGTCAGATCTGTGAAAAGGCGAGCCTATTCACAGTCAGAGTGCATTTTGAAAGAATATTTGAATAAATGAACACAGCTGAGGACTCCACACGGTGATGTCATCTCCATGGAGACAAGCACCCCGCTGTAAAAGTTACACAGTGCACCTTTAATGTTTAAAATATGGAATAAATAAAAGAATTAAGGGATTATATGTATTACATTATAATTACCACAGCTACTACTATACTATATGCTATATACTATATACTATATACTATATACTGTATACTATATACTGTATACTATATACTCCTCCTCCTCCTGCAGTAGTGTATAAAGTTGCTCGGCCTCACACTGGAGTCACTGTTGAACCTGTTACGTTACGTAACCCCCCCCCCCCCCCCCCCCCCCCCCCCCCCCCCGAACCCCGCACTTCCACTGCGCGCGCACCAACAACACAACACGAGGTAATAAAACTATTAATACTCCCAGAGACAGAATCTGTGGACTTAAAGTGAAGCCCACTCCCCCGTGACACGCTGAAGCCCACTCCCCCGTGACACGCTGAAGCCCACGCTGAAGCCCACTCCCCCGTGACACGCTGAAGCCCACTCCCCCGTGACACGCTGAAGCCCACGCTGAAGCCCACTCCCCCGTGACACGCTGAAGCCCACTCCCCCGTGACACGCTGAAGCCCACTCCCCCGTGACACGCTGAAGCCCACTCCCCCGTGACACGCTGAAGCCCACTCCCCACTCTCCTGTGACACGCGCAGACGACGCGACACATGCCGCGCGCGTCAACTTTCTCAAATGAATGGGACCGTGAAATGCGCGAGTTTGAACAGAAGTGAACAGCCAAAACGCCTTTTCCCAACACTCTCATGATAAAGTCCAAACACGCGCGCTGCACATATGATCCGATCCGGCTCCCGTGTGTCAGTGCGCGTGTAATGTGCGAGTTAAAGGGGAGGTTTTGTAGTTTAGTGGGAGATGAAGAGACTGAGAAAAGCGGAGTACAGCGCGCGCTGACGCAACTCTGCCAAGTCGTGAAGCCAGCACCAAAGCCGGTGTTTGCGGGAGGCATGTGCGGGGAGAGGATGGGACCGACCCTCCACAAACACGCCAGAACAGAAGAAGAGAGAACTGTATCTATGGAACAAATGCACCTGCGCGGAAGTGTCACGCGAGCTGCCCCCGTGGCCGTGTCAAAGACCATCAGAACCGGGATGCAGAACACGGAGCTGCTCTTAAATGCTTACAGACGTGGTGGAGAATTTCCTCACGATGTTTCCCGCTGTCCACAGCATCTTGTCGCGTGTTGATCCGGATGAACTCGGTAATGAAAAAGATCCAGCGCTGGAGAAGGTTCGTCCCGGAGCAGAGGGAGCGCTGCGGCCGCACACCTGCCTCTGTGAGCGGGCTGGAGGAGAGACGTGCGCCGGGCTCAGACTCGGCTTAATGTGGATAACACGCCGTGCGTAAGAGGCTGGGGGGCTGTGCGTGCGCGCTCACGGCAGGGTAAGGCCCACCTCCATGCGCGGGCACGTGTGGGAATTCCTCAGGAGGCCGTGAACAGGCGCGTGCACTGTGACGTAACCGTTTGGAAAATATGGAAGAGTCCGTAATTTGGACGTAAAGGAACGCGTTTGTACAGAACCAGTCACACTTCAGAGGTAAAGGAAAAGAAGAGGGTGATTCAAATGCAAATGTTTAAGTGAAAAACATCAGCTCAATATGTTCAAATGCATTTTTTGGTGGAGGGTTCGCGACCTGGTGGTCTCCATGGAGATGTTCTGGCTTAAACTGGAGGTTACGCACTGACAATTGTTTTTATTATTTGAAAAGGTGAGAGTGACTCTGACCGGCCGTTTAAGCTCATTTGGATTTACAAAATAAACATATTTTATAAGTTTACCTCATGCCTGGACTAAAGCTGCATTTTATTTTAGAGGTTGTTTTTTTTTAATGACATTTTTTGTAACACAGACTCACTTTTTCATTGGTTAGTCAGAACATAAACTCTTCCCAGTCTCACCAGAGTGTCAAAACAATGATATTTAATGCTTTTTTTTTTTTTTTTTTTATAAAGAAATACAATTAATATTATGCAGAATTGAGTGACGCATTTTGGCCCCCGGCTCTTCACAATATTTTCCGTTTCTCATGTGGCCTCGTGGAAAAAAGAATTACCCAAACCTGACTTACCAGCACAAATCAGCTCTCCTGTTGTAGTTCCAGCTAAACCAGGTCTTTATAATCTGACTGTGTTAAACCAAACCAACCAAACAAACCATGAGGTCCAACATGTGAGAGCTGCAGACAGAGTAGTGCTTTCGGTTAGCGTCACACCCCCAGGGAATGTTGATCAGCTGCAAAGTATCAATCATTTTGCGTTTTAAAATTGTGTTCATTTTAAAACTTGCGTGACTTAATCCTGATGCTCCCGGGTCCAGGGGCCGTTCGGACTCTGGTCTCCATGGAAACGGCCCCCTGCCCCCAGTGACGACAACAACACGAGCACACGGGACGGGTGTTCAAATTACTCAATAATTAGATCTGATTTTGGTGTGTGTTTACGTCCTACACGGCCAAGAGTTCAAACCTCGGCAGAATTTGTTTTGTGTCCTTGGGCAAGACACTTCAGCCACACTCGGACGATGTGACAAACACACGCCCACTTTAAACAGACTCAACACATTTGGATTGTTTTAAATGTTTAAGGATGAATTGAATCGTGGTTATTTTAAGACTCTGTTCCTGATAAAATGTTTAAGTTGGTTTAATGTAAATAGTTTCTTTAATGTGTTTTGTAGCTGCCTGACGACTGCAGGAGTTTGGAGCCAAATCTGGAACAGAGCGTCTTTTCTGTGCACTGCCCTTGTTTAAATAAAATACATAAATAAGCCAGAACTAAACCAGGACTAAATGAAGACTGAACCACAGCTGCACCAAAAATACACCAAGATCGAGCCAGGACTGAACCAGGGCCGGACCAAGACCAGAACAAACCAAACCAGGACTAAATATTAAATACTAAAATTAAAATGATCATTTACCAGCCATTGATCCCCGGACACTTCCTCCAGCTCCTCCGGGGGGACCCCGAGGTGCTCCCAGACCAGCCGAGAGACATAGTCCCTCCAGCGTGTCCTGGGTCTTCCCCGGGGTCTTCTGGTGGGGCATCCAGAACAGATGCCCTCCCCTCAGCTGCTCCTCTCGACGTGGAGGTCCCTGTATGACCATCCTGCTCCGGTCATACAGGGACTGAACAGCCCTTAACAAAGAGCCCCGGACCCCATACTCCCAGAGCACTCCCCACAGAACCCCACGAGGGACACGGTCAAATGCCTTCTCCAGATCCACAAAGCACTGGTTGAGCAAACTCCCATGAACCCTCGAGCACCCGATGGAGAGTATACAGTCCCTGACAAAAGTCTTGTTGCTTTTCCATTTTGTAGAAACAAAAGCTTATAACCTGACTTTAAATTAATCGATTGGTTTTAGAAATGTCTCATATGAAAGCTAAAACCCTCCCAAATTATGCTCAATATACTAAAATAAATTTGCTTCACTGAAGAAAGATTGATCATTTAATGAACACAGAAAGGTCAGATTTTGGCAAGACAAAAGTCTTGTCGCCTACAGAAAATTGAACAAATAATTTACTTCAAATACAAAAATATGTTGCATAACGTCAGTGAATTAAGTAGTGGTGCTGTGAGATCCATATTTAATATCTTGTATGACTTCCATGAGCTTGAAGGACTGCATCCATGCGGTTCAACAATGATTCATACAATTTGTTGATGAAGTCATCAGGAATAGCAAAGAAAGCAGTCTTACATGCCTCCCAGAGTTCATCAAGATTCTTTGGTTTTGCCTTCCATGCTTCCTCTTTCATTCTACCCCAGACATGCTCAATGATGTTCATGTCTGGTGACTGGGCTGGCCAGTCCTGGAGCACCTTGATCTTCTTCGCCTTGAGGATGTAGAGATGTAGAGATAGAAGTATGCGATGGAGCACCATCCTGCTGCAAAATTTGACCCCTTTTATGGTTGGGAATGTAAGAGGTAGCTAATACTTCTTGATATTTTAGGCTATTGATATTGCCTTCCACCCTGCAAATGTCTCGCACACCCCCATACTGGATGCAACCCCAGACCATGATTTTTCCGCCACCAAACTTAACTGTTTTCTGGGTGAATCTTGGATCCATGCGGGCTCCAGTAGGTCTCCTGCAATATTTGCGGCGGCTGTGATGTAATTCAACCGAGGATTCATCTGAGAAGTCCACCTTCTGCCACTTTTCCAGTGTCCATCCTTTTAGCAGGCTGTGGGCCTTGGCAAATGCCACACGGTTTTTTAATTGCCTTTTGTTTAGTGCTGGTTTCTGTGCACTGATTCGACCATGGAGGCCATTTCGAGACAGAATTCTACAAACTGTTCTGGTTGACACAGGGACTTGAGGTGACCAGGCCTGGTGGAGCTCTGCTGCAGTGGTAAAGGGGCTGGCCTTGGATTTTCGAATCAACAAACGGTCCTCCCGAGCAGTTGTCTTGCGGGGTCTGCCGGACCTGGGCTTGTCAAAAACATCTCCAGTCTTTTCAGATCTTTTTCTTATTCTTTGTACTTGACGCTGAGACACATTGAAGGTGTCAGCCACCTCAGCAGTGGATCTGGTCTTCAGCCTCTTGATAATTAACGCTTTGGTCTCAGGGTGGATCTTAGGCATGTTGTCAGAGGTCAAGTTGCAGTTGATGTGAAGGTCTGGTGTGCTGGGGTTCTTTTTATACACACCCACTAATTGATTGATCAGTAACTGATCACAGGTGAGGCTGTAATCTAGGATTGGGTGCATCATATGACAAGGCGACAAGACTTTTGTCTTGCCAAAATCTGACCTTTCTGTGTTCATTAAATGATCAATCTTTCTTCAGTGAAGCAAATTTATTTTAGTATATTGAGCATAATTTGGGAGGGTTTTAGCTTTCATATGAGACATTTCTAAAACCAATCGATTAATTTAAAGTCAGGTTATAAGCTTTTGTTTCTACAAAATGGATAAGCGACAAGACTTTTGTCAGGGACTGTAGAGATGTCCAGTGTTCCGCGGCCCAGACGAAAACCACACTGTTCCTCCTGGATCCGAGGTTCGACCTTAGGTCGGATTCTCCTCTCCAGTACCTTGGAATAGACCTGACCGGGGAGGCTGAGGAGTGTGATTCCCCTGTAGTTGGAACACACCCTCCGGTCCCCCTTCTTAAACAGAGGGACCACCACCCCGGTCTGCTAGTCCAGAGGCACTGTCCCCCACCGCCACGCGATGTTGCAGAGACGTGTCAGCCAAGACAGCCCCACAACATCCAGAGACTTAAGATACTCAGGACAGATCTCATCCACCCCCAGAGCCTCTCCACCAAGGACCTCAACCACCTCAGTGACTTCAGCCAAGGGTGATGGACGAGTCCACCTCCGAGTCCCCAACCTCTGCTTCCTCCTCAGAAGACGTGACAGTGGGATGAGGAGATCCTCAAAGTTTTCCTTCCACCGTCCTACAACATCCCCAGTAGAGGTCAACAGCTCCACCTGCACCGTAAACAGTGTTTGTGGAGCATTGCTTCCCCCTCCTGAGGCGTCGGACGGTTTGCCAGAATTTCTTTGAGGCCGAATGATAGTCCTCCTCCATGGCCTTCCCGAACTCCTCCCAGAGTTTTTGTCTCTGCGACTGCCCTGGCTGCAGCACGCTTGACCTGCTGGTACCCGTCAGCTGCCTCAGGAGTCCCACGAGCCAACAAGGCCCGATAAGACTCCTTCCGGTGTCCACCACCGGGTTCAGGGATTTCCACCGCGACAGGCACCACAGACCTTACGACCACAGCTATGAGCGACCACATCGACAATAGAGGCCGAGTCAACTGTCTATTAAAAATATACTAACAAGACACATTTAGTGTAATTTTAAAAAAAGCACAGATGAGTGACATTAGGAGAGCAGCTTTATTTAATCGTGAGTCAAACTTTTCACAACGTGATAGAGTGAGAAAGAGCCACAGACTGTGAAGAGCCACAGACTGTGAAGAGCCACAGACTGTGAAGAGCCACAGACTGTGAAGAGCCACAGACTGTAAAGAGCAGAGCGGTGTAGAGGCAGCTCCACTCTGCCCCAAAATCACTTTAACACAACCTGGAGTTTGTGGGTAAGTTAAAGGGTCTGTACCTGATTTTCATGTGTTCTGGTCAAATACCCTTTACATCAAGTGTTCTGTGGAGAAAACTGTTTAAGGTCGGATATTACGCAAAACCGACTCAAAAACACACCTGAAGTTGTGTTTGTTTCATTCACATGTTTGAGGAACTCTTTATTATTAGTCTGTCTACATCTCCAAAGCTCAAAACGCTCTGTTCCACCTTGTGATGTCATGAAGCGGTAGTTTTAAAGTGAACAGCTCCTTTTACCTTTAGTTCAGTGGAGATAGGCGATTCCAGGACTGAAATGATCCAAATGATTCTAGTGAAGGTGTGTGGAGTTTAAAAACACAGTGGAGCACTTCCTGTATTACCACTTAGTGACATCACAAGTCAGTCTAAATGTGCAGGGTTTGTGTTAAACGTGTGTGAATGAAACAAAAAAAACAACTCCAGGTGTGTTTGTGATGAGGAAACGACATTAGAACAGATCAGAAAACAGCGTAATATGCACCCTTTAAATAAGAGGAAAAAAAAGGACTAAGTGGGCGGGGCTAAGTGTGGTTTGAAATCAGGTACTGGCCCTTTAAATCTACATGGAAAGTGCTGTTTCCTCTGCTCTGTTTTGACGCTTCAAACACATTTAAAACACACGTGAAGTTTAGAAAATCATGCTCCAAACCACGGACTTCAGCTCCTCAGACCTCCACGCCGTCTAAGTTATGGGTTTAGATCAAGAGTCAAAATTAAAGGGCCCATATCACACTTTTCTCTGATTTATGCTCTAAAGTCGTTTCCTCGTCACAAACACACCCGGAGTTGTGTTTTTTTGTTTCATTCACACACGTTTAACACACAAACGCTGCAGATTTAGGCCGAGTTCTTCCCTCAAACTGAAAACCCTCTGTTCCACCTTGTGATGTCATTAAGTCGTAATGCAGGAAGCGCTCCACTGTGTTTTTAAACTCCACACACCTCCACTTTCGATGATTCAGCCCTGGAATCTCCACTAAAGGTAATTATAGGTAAGAAGTGGTGGTCAACTTGAAAGCTATGACATCACAAGGTGGAACAGAGCGTTTGGAGCTTTGGAGATGTAGACAGACTAATAATAAAGAGTTCCTCAAACATGTGAATGAAACAAACACAACTGCAGGTGTTTCTGAGGAGGAAACGACATTAGAACACGATTTAAACCTCAAAAGAGTCCGTTTTGTGTCATATAGGACCTTTAAAGATGCACTGCGTAACATTTTTGGTGGAAGGTAAAGCCACCATCTCGTCTCCATGGAGATGTTATTCCTTTACGAGGGATTTTCCACAGTCTGGCATTAAACTGATCTACCTTCATTCAGACAATAAGCAAAGTTACAGGTCAGATCTGTGGAAAGGCGACCCCGCTCAGTCAGAACGCACATTTCCCAAGATTCATGTGTTAAATGCCATACTGTGGAACATTCTAGACAAGGCAATAGCATCTCCATGGAGACAAGCAAGTGGGAAAAGTTACGTAGTGCATCTTTTATGACAGACAGTTGAAGCTGCTTGACTGACTGAGAATTAAAGGTTTGCTATGTAACTTTTCTGAAAGGTCCGTCACCTGCTCATTTCCATGGCGATGTGGGGGTTCCAGAAACATTTATTTTTTCAGATACGTACCTTTACTACCAGGCACAGTTTCTGGTCAGATCTGTGGAGAGGCGAGCGCACTCACAGTAAGAACAAACACGTTCTTAGATTTATTGTTTGGCCATTTCAACACCTGTGACTGAATAAATGCCGTACTGTGGAACATTCCAGGCAAAGCAATGACGTCTTTACAGACATGAGCGGCACCAGAAAAGTTACACAGTGAACTTTAAAATCAAATCTGCAGGTTTTGTTGTAGTTGTTATGATTTCGCTCTGGTCCAAAACTGGTGCAAAAATCAAATGCGAGTCCAGGAGGAGGACGAGGAGGAGCCATGTCGGACCGAAGATTCCGGTGGAAGATTATCCCGTTTCCAGAGAAATGTGAGGAGGAGGAGAAGAGGGGAAGTAGAGGAGGATCAGAGGAAGCGTATCCCAGCTCCAAATTGCACTCCGTCACATATCCTGTAAGCGAGAGAAAACACAAAAACATGTTCATATTTTCACTGTATTAATCAAAATCTGATTATTAAAGCTCCTGTATTACGCAAAACTGAGTCGTGTTCTGATGTTCCTCCTCAAACAGACCTGGAGTTGTGTTTGTTTCATTCACATGTTTGAGGAACTCTTTATTATTAGTCTGTCTACATCTCCAAAGCTCCAAATGCTCTGTTCCACCTTGTGATGTCATCAAATGGTAGTTTTCAAGTGAACAGCTCCTTTTACCTTTAGTTCAGCAGAGATTGGGAACGGGCTCCGTTCACGCTCACGTCACAAAACCGGGAGACGTTTGGAAACATGTGGATGACGACTTCCTTCGGGCTCTGTCGGCGAAAGGAACTCTGAGAAAATGTCCCGGTTTTCTTCATCTAGATGTCACTGTATTCTTTCTTTTTTCCTTTTATAAATTGCTTATTCATTTGTGCGTTATAATTTGTCTAATTCGTTCCGTTATGTTCTGCAGATCAGCAGCTCCATCCAGCTGCCTGTGAGTGAAACTGAAGCTGCGATTAGATTCCCGTTCTCCATGAAAAGCTTCGGCAGGTTGTGAAGACGCTGCTGCTGAATCCACCGTTTTATTGTTTTATCACACGCCCAGAGTCGGGAACTACGCCGGAAGTCGACATCCGCATGTTCCCAAATGTGAATAGAGTCTACTCCCGCTCTGAAATGATCCAAATGATTCTAGTAAAGGTGTACGAAGTTTAAAACCACAGTGGAGCACTTCCTGTATCACCACATGAGTGTTTTCTGTTTGAGAAGAACTCTAAACACACTTTAAACGTGTGTGAATGAAACAAAACACAACTCCAGGTGTGTTTGTGAGGAGGAAACGACATTAGAACAGATCAGAAAATAGAGTATAATGAGCCCTTTATTATTTCAGCACCACTCCCTGTATTTTTGTAAAACTCTGATAAATATTGACCACAGGTACTATTTACCAAACCAAGGAATAAAAGGAATAATAAAAACATGGAATGGTGTCAGGTGAGTGTTAAAAGTCCAGCATCAGGTGTTGTGTTGTTGCATGTAAACAGAGCCGGGGTGATGTGGCTTTATTTAACTGTGTGAATCATCAAATCATAACATTTTATTTTTAGATGAGAACAGAACAGAGCGTCTGAAACTAGATCTGATACTGTTTGGTACCAGTTTGATGCTACAAATAGTTACAGGTTAAGAACACTGCCCTCTTGTGGCATCTTTAAGTATTGCACTGGGGTTAATACAAACTTGTACTTGAGTAGTTTATTAAAGAAATAAAAAAGCATGAATCTTGAGTTAATGGTCCTGTATTACCCAAAATATATAAATCATGTTCTAATGTCTAATGTCTAGCTTTTACCTTTTGTACATTTCCGTTTGAGAGAAGAACTCAGCGTAAATGTGCAGGTTTGTGTGTTAAACATGAAACAAAATGAAACAAAACAACTGGTGTTTGTGACGAGGAAACATTACAACATAAATCAGAATAGAACAGAATATGGACAATTTAAATGAAATAAATGAAACTTTGACCTCTGACCTCTCCCTGCTCAGTGTGTGACCCCAGTGTGACCTCAGACCTGTCTCTGCTCTGTGTGACCTGTGTGTGACCTCTGTGTGACCCCTGACCTGTCTCCGCTCTGCACCCCCATAGGGACACAGTAGTTTAGCTCCAGTCGGGCGATGTTTCCGAGTCTCAGGACGATTCCGGCTCCGTACGACCAACGGATGCACTCGGCCAACTTCTGCAGGTGAGCGTGAGGCCCCTCCCCTACAGACAGGGACAGAGACAGGGGGACAGGGACAGAGACAGGGGGACAGAGACAGGGACAGGGACAGAGGGACAGGAACAGAAACAGGTTCAAAGGTTAAAGGCCTATACCTGATTTTCTGATGAGTTTATAAGCACTTTTCACACTTTCAGTGACCAGAGACTTCGACTGTGACAGCAATACTAACAACAACTAGCATGCTAACAGCGCACTTCCTGATAACAGTGTATATTTACCATAGTTGAGGTTGCAGAGGTTTCCGGCATTGAGGAAGAAGTGTGTTCTGAACAAGTCTCCGAATCCTCCTTTGCCCGGCCTGAAGGGCAGGGGCGTGTACAGGTGCAGCCCCCCTGCCCAGTACGCCTCTCCGCCCAGGTAATCTCCTACAGAGAAAAAGAGGGTCAAATGAGCCTGCAACCAACCCAACCAACCCAAACAACCCACTAACCCGTCCAGTACGCCTCTACACCCAGGTAATCTTTTATAAACATCAAACAGTGGGTCAAACGAACATACAACACAACCCGCTCCAGGTAATCCCCTACAAACAGAAACACTGGGTCAAATGCACTTCCGGCCAACCCAACCAACCCACCAGGTCATACCCAAGAGTCAAATACAACACCCAGAGTTGTGTTTTCTTTCATTCACATGTTTAACACACAAATCCTGCAGATTTAGGCTGAAAACACTCTGTTCCACCTTGTGATGTCATCATGTAGTGATACAGGAAGTGCTCCACTGTGTTTTTAAACACCACACACCTTCACTATGGAGTTACTTTGCCTCATTAATATTCACAAATGCACAGAGGGAGATCTACAAATAGTCATTGTTTGTACATGTGTTTCGATATCCACAAATGTAAATTTAATATTTGTAACTTTACAAATAAATGTAGGTGTCTTTTTTCATTTGCAAAAAAAGAAAAAAAAATACATGTAAAACTGAAAATTCTGTTTGTAAAATGTGATTTGCTTTTGTGGATCACCAATTCCACAAATTCAGATTTCTTCGATTTCGACGTATTTTTGAGACACTTTTTTTGCGAAATTCCCAAACACAGAAAGATGCACAAATAGCCGACCGATTCACATACAGAGGCGTCCACTAGAGGGCAGTGTTGTTAAAGGCGTTAAGCTACAGCAGCAACAGACTATGAGGCTAACACACGTAATTATTTCGTAACAATTAATAATCAAGAAGGAATTGGCCTTATAGACAATTCATTAATGTTACACAGATCTGTACGTGTGGGATGAGACACTGTAGGTATGAGGTGATACAGGAAGTGCTCCATTGTGTTTTTAAGCTCCACACACCCAGCTTCACTTGAATCATTTGGATCATTTCAGCCCTGGAAATGCCGATCTCCACTGAAGTAAAAGGTAAAAGGAGCTGTTCACTTGAAAACACTTCAACACTTCATGACATCACGAGGTGGAACAGAGCGTTTGGAGTCCTTTTACCTTCGCTCTGTGGTCCGATACTGTACATCCCAAACCCTCGAACACTGGTGGGGCCTCCCAGGTAAAATCTGACAAAGAAACAAAAGATTAACGGGGAAGGAAATATTCCGGGCTGCTCCCACTTCAAAAGCAACTGAAGATGAGGTACCGTATGTTTGTGACGTGAGAGTAAAGCTGCACTATGGAACTTTTCTGGTGGAGCGTCCGGTCCGTCAAACGCTTTTTCCATGGAGATGTTACTATTTTGTCTGGAATGTTTCACAGTATGGCATTAAACCTTTCTATCTTCACAGAGACCAAACCAGACCAAGTTCCAGGTCAGATCTGTGGAGAGGCGACCCCGCTCACAGTCAGAATGTCTGTTTTTCTAGGGATTTTTGAGCTCTAAAACCACCTGTGATTGAATAAATGTAAAGTAGAGCTGTTTAATGTCACACTGTGGAACATTCCAGACAGAGTGATGGCGTATCCATAGAAACAAGCAGGTGACGGACCCCCAAACGAAAAGTTACACAGTGGAGCTGTATAATAATCAGTAAATAGTCTGTACCTGTCTGCGATAGAAGACGGCTGCCCTCCGAGTGGGTACAACATCCCTCCCCAGAACGATGCAGACAGCACCTGCAAAACAACAAATTTAACAGTTACATAAAGTGCTATTAACATTTTTTTATACTTTCAATGGCTCAAATCTTTTGTCTACTTGTCTTTTGTTCAAACATATCAAGAAATCATCCAAAATTTTTAGATATAGGCCATTTTAGTTGCAAAAGTCACAATTTTTTTAGATACCAAAAACATCAAAATCGCAAAATTTTCAAAAATAAAAATCTGAGGTGGATTGTTTGAGTTGATGTTATTGTGGTGCCTTCACGTCCTATGGTAATTATTGTAAATACCAAAAACACCCACTCACGTCGTAATTTCCACTGGAAACCTGGAAGATTTTTATGATGCACGAGCTGCCGAGATGAGAAACTTTCAACATGGCGGAGAGCAGCGACTGAATATATACAGTCCCTGACAAAAGTCTTGTCGCTTATCCATTTTGTAGAAACAAAAGCTTATAACCTGACTTTAAATTAATCGATTGGTTTTAGAAATGTCTCATATGAAAGCTAAAACCCTCCCAAATTATGCTCAATATACTAAAATAAATTTGCTTCACTGAAGAAAGATTGATCATTTAATGAACACAGAAAGGTCAGATTTTGGCAAGACAAAAGTCTTGTCGCCTTGTCATATGATGCACCCAATCCTAGATTACAGCCTCACCTGTGATCAGTTACTGATCAATCAATTAGTGGGTGTGTATAAAAAGAACCCCAGCACACCAGACCTTCACATCAACTGCAACTTGACCTCTGACAACATGCCTAAGATCCACCCTGAGACCAAAGCGTTAATTATCAAGAGGCTGAAGACCAGATCCACTGCTGAGGTGGCTGACACCTTCAATGTGTCTCAGCGTCAAGTACAAAGAATAAGAAAAAGATCTGAAAAGACTGGAGATGTTTTTGACAAGCCCAGGTCCGGCAGACCCCGCAAGACAACTGCTCGGGAGGACCGTTTATTGATTCGAAAATCCAAGGCCAGCCCCTTTTCCACTGCAGCAGAGCTCCACCAGGCCTGGTCACCTCAAGTCCCTGTGTCAACCAGAACAGTTTGTAGAATTCTGTCTCGAAATGGCCTCCATGGTCGAATCAGTGCACAGAAACCAGCACTAAACAAAAGGCAATTAAAAAACCGTGTGGCATTTGCCAAGGCCCACAGCCTTCTAAAAGGATGGACACTGGAAAAGTGGCAGAAGGTGGATTTCTCAGATGAATCCTCGGTTGAATTACATCACAGCCGCCGCAAATATTGCAGGAGACCTACTGGAGCCCGCATGGATCCAAGATTCACCCAGAAAACAGTTAAGTTTGGTGGTGGAAAAATCATGGTCTGGGGTTACATCCAGTATGGGGGTGTGCGAGACATTTGCAGGGTGGAAGGCAATATCAATAGCCTAAAATATCAAGAAGTATTAGCTACCTCTTACATTCCCAACAAAATAATAATAATAATACATTTTATTTGAAAGCGCCTTTCAGGACACCCAAGGACACTGTACAAGACAAAGTTAAAAAACACATATTTACAGATAAAACAGAGATACAAAACTGGATGATGGTGAGAGTGACTGTTATGTGGTGTAGGATTGTGTGAACAGGTGGGTTCTGAGTCTGGATTTGAAAAGTGGAAGAGAGTCAATGTTGCGGAGGTCAGGAGAAAGAGAGTTCCAAAGCTGGGGAGCAGAGCGGCTGAAGGCTCTGCCCCCCATGGTGATGAGACGGGCAGAGGGGACAGAGAGCTGGAGAGAGGAGGAGGAGCGGAGGGAGCGAGAGGGAATGGAGATGTGGAGGAGGTCAGAGATGTAAGGTGGGGCCAGGTTATGGATAGCTTTGAAGGTGGTGAGGAGGATTTTGAAGTGGATTCTCTGTTTTATGGGAAGCCAATGTAGTTCTTGGAGGATGGGGGTGATGTGGTGGAAAGATGGGGTCCTGGTGATGATGCGGGCTGCGGAGTTTTGGAGAAGCTGCAGTTTCTGGAGGGATTTGTTGGGGAGACCATAGAGGAGGGAGTTACAGTAATCAATCCGGGAGGTGACAAGACTGTGAACAAGTATGGCAGAAGTGTGAGGAGTGAGAGAGGGACGGAGACGAAAGATATTGCGGAGGTGAAAGTCGGCAGAGCGAGTGATGTTATTGATGTGGGAGTGGAAAGAAAGTGTGCTGTCGAGGATGACACTCAGACTCTTGACCTGAGGGGAAGGAAGGACAGTGGAATCATGGATGGAGATGGAGAAGCTGTTGGATTTGGAGATAGTAGAGGGGGTGCCTACTAGGAGGACTTCAGTTTTTGAACTGTTAAGTTGGAGAAAGTTGGAGGAGAACCAGGAATGAATTTCCTGTAGACAGAGGGTAAGAGAGGTTGGAGGGAGAGATGAGGAAGGTTTGGTGGAGATGTAGAGCTGAGTGTCATCCGCGTAACAGTGAAAGTGAATATTGTGTTTACGGAACAGAAGACCAAGGGGGAGAATATAGATGATGAAGAGAAGGGGACCTAGGACAGAGCCTTGGGGAACACCAGCAGAGACAGGGAGAGTGTTGGATTTGTAGGATTTGAGATGAATGAATTGACTGCGATCAGAGAGATATGAGGTGAACCAAGAGAGAGGAGTGTGGGAAATACCAATGGATTGAAGTCTGTGGATGAGAATATTGTGGGAGATAGTGTCAAAGGCAGCTGTTAAATCAAGGAGGATGAGAATAGAGAGTAAACTGGAGTCAGAGGCTAGAAGGAGGTCATTGGTGATTTTGAGAAGTGCTGTTTCTGTGCTATGGAGTGGGCGGAAACCGGATTGAAACTGTTCATAGATGTTGTTAGTGGCAAGATGGGTGTGGAGTTGAGAAGCAACAGTTTTTTCAAGAATTTTGGAGATGAAGGGCAGGTTGGAAATAGGACGAAGGTTATTGAAATTATTAGGATCTAGACCAGGTTTTTTCAGAATAGGGGTAACAGAAGCAGTTTTGAGAGATGAAGGAACCGAACCAGAAATCAGGGAAGAGTGAATGATGTTAGTGATGAAGGGGGCAAGAGAAGAGAGACAGGATTTAACAAGAGCTGTAGGAATAGGGTCAAGTTGGGAGGTAGAGGGTTTGGAGTTAAGAATGAGCTCAGAGACAGCTAAAACAGAGGGAAGAGAAAAGCTTGAAAATGTTGTTGAAAAGCGGGGAGAAAAGGTGTCCACTCCAGAAACTGCAGCTCCACTAGTCAGATGTTGATGAATGGTTGTGATCTTGGAGACAAAAAATGACATTAATGAGTTACAGAAATCAGAGGAAAACAGGTGATTGGGGAGAGAGTCAGGGGGTTTTGTTATGTTGGAGAGAAGTGAGAAAAGGGTCCTAGAGTTGTGTTTGTTGGAGTGAATGAGGCCGGAGTAGTAGGTGGATTTGGCAGTGAGAATTGAGTCTTTGTAGTGTTGAATGTGATTATTGTAAATGTCCATGTGTATTGTAAGTCCAGTTTTGTTTTTAAGTCGTTCGAGTTGTCGTCCTTTGGCTTTGAGTTGTCGTAGTGCGGGAGTGAACCAGGGTGCGGAGCGGGAGAAGGAGACTGATCTTGTTTTGAGGGGAGCGTGAGTGTCCAGAAGTGTATGTAGGTAGTTGTTGTAGTGAGAAATCAGGTCATCAGGTGGAGTGTTCGGATCTGTACTGGGGAAGTTATTAATGTCAGAAGAAAAAGTATTGATGTTAATGTCCTTTATCTTACGGAATGATATGGTGCGGGGGAGGAGGAGTTTGGATAGTGTGAGTTTGAGACTGAAGGTGATGAGCATATGGTCAGTGAATGGGAGTGTGTGAGGTGTGTAGTCAGTGGGAATGAAACCAGAGCAACATACTAAGTCCAGAGTGTGACCTTTGCAGTGAGTGGGAAAGTGAATGTATTGTTGTAAACCAAGGCTATCTAAACAGGATGAGAAGTCTTTAGCATGAGAATTATTACAATTGTCCACGTGAAAATTAAAGTCGCCAAGAATGACAGTATTGTGAGATAATGAAGAGAGATGAGTGAGGAGATGAGAGAAGTCATTGAGAAAATCCTTGTTGTATTTAGGTGGGCGATAAACAGTGGCAACAACGGTGGGGGCAGGTCCAGGGAGAAGTGAAGCGGTGTACTCGAAGGAGGAGAAGGCAGGGGCAGACACGGGCAGGACTTTCCAGGTCTCGCGGTGAATCATCGTGAGGCCACCGCCCCGGCCACATGCGCGGGGCTCACAGCTGTAAACAAAACCTGCCGGAGTTGCCTCGTTGAGAGCGGCGAAGTCACCGGGCTGCTGCCACGTTTCCGTGAGGCACAGAAAGTCAAGCTTTCGGTCTAGAAGGAGCTCCTGGACCAGATGCCCCTTGCTGCTAAGTGAGCGGATGTTGAGTAGACCGAAGTTGACTGAGGTGGAGTTGGTGGAGCAGACAGGAGCCAGAGCGGAGCGGGGAGGAGTGGAGAGCACGCTGTGATCGGCGTGACGCGCCACGTATCGGGAGCGGTGGCGGCAAGTTGTGGACCAAAATTATTTTATTGAGTGGGAGTCATTGTATTGAAAACTACGGCGAGATCCACGGTGTATATACCTCCGACGGGGCTGGTAGGCGATGTCAGGTGGGACAAGGAGCCTGGATGGGAGTTGTGGAGTGAAAATGGCATGGCGAAGTTTCAACAGTTCAACAGCGGAATACTGGATGAGTGCTTTTGTTTGCAGATGAAGGATGGATCCGAGGAGTATGGTGAGTGCAAACCAGCGCATGATTTTGTAAATCCACATAGTTCCAAGACGGGATACAGGAAAGAAGCGGGAACCAGCAGTGGATAGGCTACAGTGAAATAGCCGGGGGGTCCCAGAAAGTCCAGCGAGTGGAAATGCAAATGACAGTGGCAGAGAAGTGATGATTATAGGGGATATGAGAATAATCCGTAAGCCACAGGCAGTCACTGGGTCCAGTATTATAAAACAATGTATTATTTGCCGGTGAGCAGCGGCATCAACGCGCGCCAGCGTTCACTCAACCGGAACCGGAAGTTTGAGGGGTCAAATTTTGCACCATCGCATACTTCTATCTCTACATCAAAGTTCCTCAAGGCGAAGAAGATCAAGGTGCTCCAGGACTGGCCAGCCCAGTCACCAGACATGAACATCATTGAGCATGTCTGGGGTAGAATGAAAGAGGAAGCATGGAAGGCAAAACCAAAGAATCTTGATGAACTCTGGGAGGCATGTAAGACTGCTTTCTTTGCTATTCCTGATGACTTCATCAACAAATTGTATGAATCATTGTCGAACCGCATGGATGCAGTCCTTCAAGCTCATGGAAGTCATACAAGATATTAAATATGGATCTCACAGCACCACTACTTAATTCACTGACGTTATGCAACATATTTTTGTATTTGAAGTAAATTATTTGTTTACTTTTGTCTTGCCAAAATCTGACCTTTCTGTGTTCATTAAATGATCAATCTTTCTTCAGTGAAGCAAATTTATTTTAGTATATTGAGCATAATTTGGGAGGGTTTTAGCTTTCATATGAGACATTTCTAAAACCAATCGATTAATTTAAAGTCAGGTTATAAGCTTTTGTTTCTACAAAATGGATAAGCGACAAGACTTTTGTCAGGGACTGTATATGTAAATACTACAATACATGATCAAATAAAATATACAGCATATTATTAAGCCCATCGTTTGCGTTTTGATGCTCTGATTCTCTTCTTACTGTAGCAGATGAATTAACAAGTCTAAAACTGTTTTACCCAAGTAGCAGGTCAGGATAAACTCTGGGTCCTCCGTGTTTCACTTTGCGACGACAACAAAAGCTCTTGAACACAACACGCTCGTGATTTCCACTTCACAAATGGAAAGAATCATCATCTTTCCCATTCCACGTGAAGGCACCATTAGACCCTTACATATGTCAATCATTTATAACAACACAGATTTTGGTGCATTATTGCAAAATGTACAAACGGCCAAGAACGACAGAGGGTTAAAGTCTTTTATCTCCCTCTAGTGGTTATACAGAGTAACTACAGAAGTTAAAATTATGAATATTTATCTTTATTGTCGGTTAAAATTCTTTAGTATGTTGAGATTGTTAAAGGGCCCATGTTACACTGTTTTCTGATCTGTTCTAATGTCATTTCCTCGTCACAAACAGACCTTGAGTTGTGTTTTGTTTCATTCTCAACCCTGCAGTTCTTCTCTTTAAACAGAAAACACTCTGTTCCACCTTGTGATGTCATGCAGTGACACAGGAAGTGCTCCAGTGCGTTTTTAAACTCCGCACACCTTCACTAGAATCATTTGGATCATTTCAGTCCTGGAATTCACAATCTCTATTAAATTAAAGACAAAAAAAAGAGCTGTTCACTCGAAAATTACCACTTCATGACATCACAAGGTGGAACAGAGCGTTTTGAGCTTTGGAGATGTAGACAGACTAATAATAAAGAGTTACTCAAACATGTGAATGAAACAAAACACAACTCCAGGTCTGTTTTTGAGGAGGAACAACATTAGAACATGACTTTAAGCTCAAAAGAGCACATTTTAAGTGATATTGAGCCTTTAAACTGGTTTTAAAGCATTTCTATTTTTTCTAATCCAAATAAATCAGAAATAAGGACATACATGGCACATACAATTTGCACTTGGGGAGATGTGAACCCCTGATCTTTTGGTTAGTGGGCGGGTGCACCACTCTCACTGTGGTTATTGTGTGTTTTGTTCTGACCGAGTCCCAGAAGAGCCGTCTGTTGAGCTGAAGTTCAAAATCTTCTTTGAGAAAACTGGCATCTCCTCCTGTGTATCCAGCCAGCTCCTGTTGAAGAAACGGACGAGAAATAGAAAACAGATTTAAAGGTGGTTCACATTTTAAAGTTCGACGGTGGAACTTTTCTGGGAGAGTCTGCCACCTGCTTGTCTCCATGGAGATGTTAGTTTGTGTTTAACATTGGCTCATAAACTTTTTCCAACAAGTTCCATCAAACAAAAGATTTTCTTTTCGGGGTACCACCAGGTCTAAACCAGGTCTAAACCAGGTCTAAACCAGGTCAAAACCAGGACAAAACCAGGTCTAAACCAGGTCAAAACCAGGACAAAACCAGGTCTAAACCAGGTCAAAACCAGGACAAAACCAGGTCTAAACCAGGTCTAAACCAGGTCAAAACCAGGACAAAACCAGGTCTAAACCAGGTCTAAACCAGGTCAAAACCAGGACAAAACCAGGTCTAAACCAGGTCTATAACAGAACTAGTCCAGGTCTAATCCAGGACTAAACCAGGTCTAAACGTGGACTACATCGTTTCCACTGCACTTAAACATGAAATCACCAGAACACGTACCACAGTTTGAGAAACACTGGGGCAGAATGTTCCACCGTTTGGCATTAAACAAATCCATCTCATGTCATTTCAGGTAAATCAGACTAAAATATAATACCGACAAAGGGAAGATGGTTTAAATGTCTTGCCCAGAGACACAACAACACAACAACACAACAACACAACAACACAACAACACAACAACACAACAACACAACAACAAAACAACACGCACTGAAATCTGAACCACTGATCTTTCGGTTAGTGGGTGGACGCTTAACCCACTGCACCACTCGTCTGTTTTGAGATTTGAACCCGTGATTATTTCTGTGAGTGAGCTCGCCTCTCCGGTGATCTGACCTGTAACTCGGCCTCCGTGGAGATGAGATGTGTTTAACGCCGTGCTGTGGAACATTCCAGGCACAGCAATAACATCTCCATGGAGACGAAGCGGCGTTCCATTCACCGAGAAAGTGTAGTTTTAAAGGAGCATTGTGGAACTTTTCTGGCGGGGGGTCCGTCAAATGCTCGTCTCCATGGATACGTCATTTCTCTGCCTGGAATGTTCCACAGTGTGACATTAACTCTAATTTACTCTAATTATTACTCATTTATTCAATTACAGGTGTTTTTTTTAGTCATTTTTATTCTGAATTTTTGAATTCTGAAACCTATTGAATAAAAAATTAGCAAAAAGAAGAAACATAATTCGAACATCTTTTTTCAGTTAAAAAATTCAGCGGCATTTCAAATTCAAATCTGATTAAACAAATTATCTTCCATTAACCCGTCAGTAAACTGGACTAAACGCCTGTATTCTAGATTTTTGACTTCGCGCTCTGCTTCTGTACGTTTTCCATTCATTTTTTCCATAATATTTGAATTTTTCGAAAAATTAGATTAAAAAAAAAAAAACATCACGGAGGCTAAACAGCTACCAAGATCTAGAACAAATCGTTTTAAAAGGAGCTTCATTCCAGCTGCTGTTGTACTAATGAATAAACTGACTGATTATTAAAGAAATGTTTATTTTTTTATCTGTGAAAGGTGCAGGTTTTAAAGATTTATCTTTTTCCTGTTCCTTTTGTTCATGCAGCAAAGACAAGGCGAATAATGGTTGGAATTTGTATTTATGTTAACTGTCAGATTCTTTTGTTTTTTAACACTGATGCCAACAAAATAACGGCATGAGCAATAAATAAGTAAATAAATTGTAAACTATTTATCAAAAGAACGAGAACTTCGCACATCAGAGTCTAGAGAAGAGGGAGCAGCCCAAGAACATAAAGAAAAACCCCACACACCTTGCAAAATGTGAATTTATATTTATATTTATTTAGAAATTTCACAATTTGCAAGTAAAGATTTTTCTCTAGTATCCCGTCTTGGAAAATCAGTTTTATTATATTTAAGATTTATTGTGATTTTTAGCAAAGCGTGACGAATGAATGAATTATTTATGGAACAAAACCATCCTGTGCTGGAGCTCTGTAAAACTTTATTTGTAATTGTGTTTTTATTTGTGTTTATTGTGTAAAGTCAATGAATGAAATGTGAAATGTGGGAAAAGCCTCTCAAATCTGTAAAAAACTACGGGTACGAATAAAGCCACCTAACATAACCTAACCTAAACTAACTAGAAAAACAGACATTCTGACTGAAGTAATAACATCTCCATGGAGAAAAGCATTTGTGGGATCCTCCAGCAGAAAAGTTCCACAATGCAGTTTTAATATGAAGTATGGAATTGTAATAAATGTATAAAAACACACAAACACTAGATCAGACCACAGCAGAGTCTGACAGTTTCAGTTTAAACGGGACTGACCTGATTGACGCGCAGTAAGGCACCTCTGCTGGGGAAGATGGCGGAGTTCCTCGAGTCTATGGACATCGTGTGCTGCAAAGAAAAAACAAACACTTTATATTAGAGCATCTATGAACTGGATTAAACTGATGTATTCTAGAATTTAACCTTCACGGAGCTCAACAGTGACTTCCCCCTCTGGTTCTGTACATTTCCATTCATTTTTTCCATAATATTTCAATTTTTCAAAAAGTCTAAAGCTGCGTTCAGACCGCGGCGTAAAAAAAAACATGCTGGATGCCTCTAGTTGGACCCAGGGCCGTCTGCTGTGGTCTGCGAGTGCCTTGTTTTCCCGGTTGAGAGAGTGACTTTAGTGTGTTTATTACAGAGAGTGACTTTAGTGTGTTTATTACAGAGAGTGACTTTAGTGTGTTTATTACAGAGAGTGACTTTAGTGTAGTTATTACAGAGAGTGACTTTAGTGTGTTTATTACAGAGAGTGACTTTAGTGTGTTTATTACAGAGAGTGACTTTAGTGTAGTTATTACAGAGAGTGACTTTAGTGTGTTTATTACAGAGAGTGACTTTAGTGTATTTATTACATAAATCCATCAGCGGAGGCGATTGTCGGTTGCGGTGTGTAAATATTTATACTCTGCTAATGACACGGTGTAGATTTTCTTGTTCTGGTTTGTGGTTTCCGGGTCTTTCTCTTTCTTCTTCCAGATAATAACGTTGCTCCGTCACTGGACAGTGGTCCCTGATTGGTTGATGCGATGCAGCCGATGCCAAAAGTTCAGCTTTTTTAAGTTCAGACGTCGACACATGAAAGCCCGAAAGCTCAAAACGCCGCAAAAACGCAGGACGCCTTAGATGCGCGTCCACATAGACTTTCATGTACTGAACGCCTTGACGTCCTGGTCTGAACGCAACTTAAGAGTAAAAAAAAAACACTGCGGAGGCTAACCAGCCATATGCTAACCAATTTCAACTCAAAAAAACTCATTTAAAACGTGTATAAATGTTTGGTGAAATGCTTTAGTAACTCACCTGTTTATAAAGTTTCAGAAAAATATTTGAAATAAAAGTACAGGTTGTCTGGTCATTATTTACCACAGGGCTAATCAGAATGAAAATGAAAGAGAAATTTCCTTCTAGAATCAGGGGGCGAGCGGTTTCTGCTGAGCTCCACCGAGAAGTAAAACACACCCAGGTGAAATATTTATACAATATTAGTTTAAAGGTTGTATGGAGGATTTTTTTAGTTTCAAATTGTCAATGAAAGTTCAAAATAGCGTTAAAGAGACGCAGCAGCTTTGTGATTATGATGAGCAAAAAAAAAAGAAATAAAAAAAATAATGAAACTCCATCACCTGTGGACGTGGAGGGTCCAGATAAACATTCTTTATCTATTGGCTGTTTGGTCGTCAGTCAAACTCCCTACGTTTCTATAGTAACCGACTCTTCGGCGCGCTGGGATCACGTGGTTTACGTTCGCCTCTCACACATTCCACAGACGCAAGACGCCGTTTACTCGACCAACGCAGCGGTTCTTAGCGACTTTTTCCAACTGTATCTTCCTCACAGTTTGCACAAAGTTTGTTGCGATGGCGGACGAGAATCCACGACCAGTTAGCCACAAAAGAAAGTCCGTTTATGAGGTCGCTGAAAGAAGAAGAGAAGGGGAAAAGGAGCGAAGACAAACTAAGGTGATTCTTGGAGATTCCTTCCAGTGATGGTGTCACTGAAGCAGACGAAGGGTCTAAAGACTGACGCATTTGTCACTAATTTAATACTGGACAGGAAACTTCAACAGTGATTCTGAACGCACATTGGCTTTAAACAAACATGATTTCTAGAGTCTGGAGGAGGTGGAGGAGGAGTTTCTACTTATGGAGCTGTGGAGGAGGAGGAGGTAGTGTCTCGCATGAGGAACATTTGAAAAGGGAAAAACAGTCGCTGTGTTTCTCTCTCCTTGGAAAATCCTCTATACAACCTTTAAATGTGACTCTTGTTCTCATGTCTTACAGAAAGTGCAGATTTGAGTGAGTGTCCGCTCTCTTCTCTGACGGCGAAGGACGCGCTCCGAGCCAAACAGCCCAGCTCCCTCCACACGCCCTCCCACTTCAGACAGTGACTGGTCCAGCCCACAGGGAACTGACGGAGACACCAGGGATAAAAAAAGAGTTAGATTTTATTTAAACATGTGTCTTTACTCTGTTTTATTTACTAAAGGTCCAATATTAGGCAAAACTGACTCCTGTGAGCTTTAAGTCATTTTACAGGTTCATTGGTAACTTTTCTGGTGGAGATGTTGTTGCCTTGTCTGGAATGTTTCGCAGTATGGCATTAAACCTTTCTATCTCCATGGAGACCAAACCAGACCAAGTTACAGGTCAGATCTGTGGAGAGGCGACCCCGCTCACAGTCAGAATGTCTGTTTTTCTAGGTATTTTTGAGCTCTAAAACCACCTGTGATTGAATAAATGTAAAGTAGAGCTGTTTAATGTCACACTGTGGGACATTCCAGGCAGAGCAATGACGTATCCATAGAGAAAAGCATTTCACAAACCGTCCACCAGAAAAGTTACACAATGCACCTCAAAAACAGACCTGGAGTTGTGTTTTGTTTCATTCACATGTTTGAGGAACTCTTTATTATTAGTCTGTCTACATCTCCAAAGCTCCAAACGCTCTGTTCCACCTTGTGATGTCACGAAGTTTCAAGTGAACAGCTCCTTTCACCATTAGTTCAGTAGAGATTGACAATTCCAGGGCTGAAATGATCCAAATATGGTGCACTTCCTGTATTACTTGTCGTAAATCTTCAAGGTTTGTGTGTTAAACATGTGAATGAAACAAAACACAACTCCAGGTGTGTGTGTGATGAGGAAACGACATTAGAACACACAACAGTGTGATACGGGCCCTTTAAACCCGTGTCTCAGACTCACATTCAGCTCTGCAGAAAGGCCTCGGTCTGTTTCTTTTAAGGAGCTCCACGGAAACTGCCCGGTCACTTTGTAGGCGTTCAGAGTCAGGCTGGAACACAAGAACACAAAAAAACAAAAACACCGTTACAGACGCCAGTGTTTTACCATTTTACCATAAGAACCTCACAGATCTGCTGTGTTCAGACCAGACTCTTTATAAACCAGGTCTAAACCAGGTCTAAATCAGGTCTAAACCAGGGCTAAACCAGGTCTATAGCAGGACTATTCCAGGTTAAGGCTGCGTCTCAGTTCTCCCCCTTGGCCCTCTGTCTTAGCCCTACCCCTCTGTTGTGCGCGTTCACGAGAGACAGAGGGGTGTCCCAATACTCTTTTCTGTAAGTGCGAGGGCTAAGGGGAAGGGCTGTTCACCCCTCTGCGCAAAGCGTTTTCAGATGCACCCTTTGTGCAAAGGGGATAGGCGTGGCTTAACGCAAGTCGGCGCAAAAAGCAACACGGAAATCGGGAAGTGTCGAGCAATCGGGAAGAAATTGGACAAATGTGAGTATTTGCACTCAAGAACCTCATAAAAAGTTGTATAAAACTGTAGTAACTTTTGAAAAGTTGTAGGTATACTCATGGCGCCAGCATTTACGCTTTCTGACATATACGGCTTATCGTAACATGCCCGGTTAGAACTATACGCTTGTTACGGTAGAATGTGTAAAGTATTACGAACATGCATGGCCTAAAAGAACTATATACGCATATATGTCAGACTAGAATGTGTCAAATATATCGCTGTATTTCGCCTCGTAACTCGTCTCATGCGCTTTTAGAACTATACGCGTTACGTAGAATGTGTAAAGTATTACGAACATGCATCGCCTAAAATATTGTTTCGTTTCGCCTTGTAAATTATCCCCTATTTATATTAAAAACGACATGTTATTAATCACATCTGTATTTTGTTTAGAAATTTCTTGTAGGAGGCTGGACTTGTTGGAGTTGTGTCAGCCCAACAAGCTTCAAAAAAGTGGGAGAATTTGAAAATAAAATATAAGGTATATTACATTCTATAATATTTGTAGGTACCAGAACAACTATATATGTTTATGACTATGTATTAATTTTGTTTTCTTTTTTGTGTGTACCAGGCATCCTCTACAACTCCGTCCACCTCTGCAGCATTTTAATTTTGTGTTACAGTTGATTAAAATTTGATTTACATATGTTGTACAGAGTATAGTAATTTAAAAAAACATCTGACTTTTTGCAAAGTTCATTTAAAACAAACTCAAAAGGAGCACAATACTTCAAAACTTTAAAAATAATGTCATATTGTTGCGACTGCAAAGGGGTGTCCCATTTTTAAGGGTTAAAACAAACCCCTTTGCCTTACCCTCTGTTTAAAGACAGAGGGGTAGGGCTAAGGGGTAGGGCTAAGACAAAGACAGAGGGCTAAGGGGGAGAACTGGGATTGGGCCTTAATCAGTGTTTAGCCCCATGAAGGTAAATTCTAGAATACATCAGTTGAATCTAGTCTATAGACACGTTAATGCTCTAATATAAGATAAGATAATCCTTTATTTGTCCCACAATGGGGAAATTGCAGTGTCACAACGCAAGTTTCAGAAACAGTAGGAAATAAGAGCATGCATCAAAATCAAGATAAATAATAATAAGTATTTACAATCAACTAAAAAACACAACAGTGTAAAGCTCAAAGGCACAGGAACGTTGCACAATAAGTGTCTTGGATTCTGAGAAGTGACGTAAAGTATTTGTTTTTCTTTGCAGCGCATGATGTCCACAGACTCGAGGAACTCCGCGATCTTCACCATCATCATTTCCTTTCATCATCTTTTACCCTCTGCTTTCTCAGAAGAACCTGGCTCCAAATTCACTCCTGTAATCGATGAGCTTCGTTTGACTGGAGCCGAACGCTGTGGGTGACGTCACGCTCGTTTAATTCACTTTTTTATACGGTGTAAATGTAGCGCGGGTTAATACGAACATTTGAAGACCAAAATGAGGAGCCCGACAGCAGCAGTTACAGACAGAGGCGAGACAGATTTTCAATAGAAAGTGAACTGGAGCCAGAGTCGATAGAGCCGAAAGCACGCACATGCTCACTTCCTGTTTGGAACACGGCGGCTAGCGGGTTAGCTATGTCCATTTATATAAACAGTTGATGTGTTAACGGTGCACTGTGTAACATTTCTAGTGGAGGGTCCGCCACCTGCTTGTCTCCATGGAAATGTTATTGCTTTGTCTGGAATATTCCGCAGTATAGATTAAACCTCTTTATCACGAGGGAGACCAGCAGGTTACAGCACTACGCTACATTACAGGTCAGATCTGTGGAGAGGCGTCCCTATTCACAGAAGGAATTATTGTATTTTTGAGCAACAGACGGACATGTTTAACGTCATAACATGGAACATTCTAAGGCAATAATGTATCCACGGAGACGAGTAGGTAGCGGAGCCTCCACAAGAAAAGTTACGCAGTGCAGCTTTAAACCAGTGTGTGTTGTAGCTGTGGTTTTGTTACTTGCGTTCGAAGAATCCGGGCTGTGGTTTGAAGAAGGATAGACCGTAAGACGTCTCCTTCGTCCCATAAGAAAACTGAAACGTCAACTTCTCCGCTCGACCAAACAGGTTTGGTAACTTCAGACCCAGAACCTACGGAAGAGGGCACAGAGAGGGCACAGAGAGGGCACAGAAAGAGGGTACAGAGAGGGCACAGAGAGAGGGCACAGAGAGGGTACAGAGAGGGTACAGAGAGAGGGCACAGAGAGGGCACAGAGAGGGCACAGAGAGGGCACAGAAAGGGTACAGAGAGGGCACAGAGAGAGGGCACAGAGAGAGGGTACAGAGAGGGCACAGAGAGGGTACAGAGAGGGTACAGAGAGGGCACAGAAAGAGGGTACAGAGAGGGCACAGAGAGAGGGCACAGAGAGTGTACAGAGAGGGTACAGAGAGAGGGCACAGAGAGGGCACAGAGAGAGGGCACAGAGAGGGTACAGAGAGGGCACAGAGAGGGTACAGAGAGAGGGCACAGAGAGGGCACAGAGAGGGCACAGAGAGGGTACAGAGAGGGCACAGAGAGGGCACAGAGAGGGCACAGAGAGGGGGCACAGAGAGGGCACAGAGAGGGTACAGAGAGGGCACAGAGAGGGGGCACAGAGATGGCACAGAGAGGGTACAGAGAGGGCACAGAGAGGGCACAGAGAGGGCACAGAGAGGGGGCACAGAGAGGGGGCACAGAGAGGGTACAGAGAGGGCACAGAGAGAGGGCACAGAGAGGGTACAGAGAGAGGGCACAGAGAGAGGGTACAGAGAGGGCACAGAGAGGGTACAGAGAGGGTACAGAGAGAGGGCACAGAGAGGGTACAGAGAGGGCACAGAGAGGGCACAGAAAGGGTACAGAGAGGGCACAGAGAGGGCACAGAAAGGGTACAGAGAGGGCACAGAGAGAGGGCACAGAGAGAGGGTACAGAGAGGGCACAGAGAGGGTACAGAGAGGGTACAGAGAGGGCACAGAAAGAGGGTACAGAGAGGGCACAGAGAGAGGGCACAGAGAGTGTACAGAGAGGGTACAGAGAGAGGGCACAGAGAGAGGGCACAGAGAGGGCACAGAGAGGGCACAGAGAGGGCACAGAGAGGGCACAGAGAGGGCACAGAGAGGGCACAGAGAGGGTACAGAGAGGGCACAGAGAGGGGGCACAGAGAGGGCACAGAGAGGGTACAGAGAGGGTACAGAGAGGGCACAGAGAGGGGGCACAGAGATGGCACAGAGAGGGTACAGAGAGGGCACAGAGAGGGCACAGAGAGGGGGCACAGAGAGGGCACAGAGAGGGTACAGAGAGGGCACAGAGAGAGGGCACAGAGAGGGTACAGAGAGAGGGCACAGAGAGAGGGTACAGAGAGGGCACAGAGAGGGTACAGAGAGGGTACAGAGAGAGGGCACAGAGAGGGCACAGAGAGGGTACAGAGAGGGCACAGAGAGGGCACAGAGAGAGGGCACAGAGAGGGCACAGAGAGGGCACAGAGAGGGCACAGAGAGGGCACAGAGAGGGTACAGAGAGAGGGCACAGAGAGGGCACAGAGAGAGCACAGAGAGAGGGCACAGAGAGGGCACAGAGAGGGTACAGAGAGGGTACAGAGAGGGTACAGAGAGAGGGCACAGAGAGGGCACAGAGAGGGCACAGAGAGAGGGCACAGAGAGGGCACAGAGAGAGGGCAGAGAGAGGGCACAGAGAGGGCACAGAGAGGGCACAGAGAGGGCACAGAGAGGGTACAGAGAGGGCACAGAGAGGGCACAGAGAGGGCACAGAGAGGGGGCACAGAGAGGGTACAGAGAGGGTACAGAGAGGGGGCACAGAGAGAGGGCACAGAGAGAGGGCACAGAGAGAGGGTACAGAGAGAGGGTACAGAGAGAGGGCACAGAGAGAGGGTAGAAAGAGGGTACAGAGGGCAGAGCGAGGGCACAGAGAGAGTGAACCATTTTTAACAGTTTTTAACTGCCTTTTACTGAAGCTGCTCCACAGTCTCATGTTCTTACTTCAGCCACGTTTACATGATGTTTTTTAATTCAGAATTAACTGTTCCGAATTAAATAGTTCGGAATTAAATTATTCTCCTTCGAGTTTACATGGAAATAATAATTCTGAATTGAGGTTTACATGGAAAACACGTTAAATCTTTATTTAATTCCGCTCGACGTCTGGGGTGGGGAAGGGTTCTGATTGGACAGAGACACAAACGGATTTACGTCGACCTGAAGAAAACTCACACTTCAGCTGCTACCGGCCTTTTGTCATCTCGGTTTGGTTTGTGTTTTTATGTTTTCCATCCGCTCTTTTCATTATTTGTAGTTCTTCCCGGGAGACCAACGTTTGCTCCGGGCGCCATCTCGCAGAGCGCCATCGCGTCAGAAGGACGACACAACGAGCCGAACTACCAGAATTATTTTTAAGCGGAATAAACGTTTACATGATCGAGAAATAAATTAATTCGGCTTTAAAATCAGAATAAACCACCCACTGAATTCGGAATTAAGTTTAATTCCGAATCATCATTTTCAGTAGGAATTAAGTGTTTACATGGTCTTTTTTAAAGCGGAATCCATTTTTATTTGGAATTAATTTACTTTTAATCGGAATTAAAGCTCTCATGTAAACGTGGCAAATGTTTGTCTTCTTTTTTGTTGTTATAAACCCGTTAAAAAGCCTCAAGTTTGCAAAGTTTCTACATGTTCCTTGCCATTTCTGTGCCATAGTTACCATAGTTACAAGTGTACCACTCCGATGGTACTTCACACCGGAGACGGCAGAACGACCACGTACCATGCTGCCCTCGTTGTTTCCCACCATGGTGTTGTAGCTCCCTGTGATCCTCTTGATTTCAGTCACTTCAAACGTCACGTCCAGACCGTTGGGCAAAGCGTCTGCTCCTGGACTCACACAGAAGAAGAAGAAGAAGAAGAAGAAGAAGAAGAAGAAGAAGAAGAAGAAGAAGAAGAAGAAGAAGAAAAAAAAAGGAGAAGAAGAAGAAGAAGAAGAAGAAGAAAAAAAAAGGAGAAGAAGAAGAAGAAGAAGAAGAAGAAGAAGAAAAAAAAGGAGAAGAAGAAGAAGAAGAAGAAGAAGAAGAAGAAGAAGAAGAAAAAAAAGGAGAAGAAGAAGAAGAAGAAGAAGAAGAAGAAGAAGAAGAAGAAGAAGAAAAAAAAGGAGAAGAAGAAGAAGAAGAAGAAGAAGAAGAAGAAGAAGAAGAAAAAAGGAGAAGAAGAAGAAGAAGAAGAAGAAGAGTCGTGAAAAAGGTCTGTAGTGCTCGTGTCTCTGACCTCTGACCCCTGAGGATTATTCTGTTCTAATTGGGACATTTTAAATCTGAAACTTGATCTAAAACGACTTCAGAAAGAAACAAGTGACAAGTGACTTCAGCGTTAGAAAACTGGAGTCAAATGGAGCTGAACCAACCAGGACTAAACCGGGACTAAACCGGGACTAAACCGGGACTAAACCGGGACAAACCAGACTGTGGACCCTTCCTATGAACAGCTGCACTAGAGCAGAAATGTTCCAGAGTGAAGCTTTACCTTCTGAAGTGTCGATCAGCACCTCCACGTCTTTGAACACGCCGAGTCTGAGCAGCTTCTGCCGCGCCACATGAGCGCGCTTCATCACCTGCACAAAGAGCCAGATGCCCTCCCGTCATATACAAAGAGTCAGATGCCCTCCCGTCATATACAAAGAGTCAGATGCCCTCCCGTCATATACAAAGAGTCAGATGCCCTCCCGTCATATACACAAAGAGTCAGATGCCCTCCCGTCACATACACAAAGAGTCAGATGCCCTCCCGTCATATACAAAGAGTCAGATGCCCTCCCGTCATATACAAAGAGTCAGATGCCCTCCCGTCATATACACAAAGAGTCAGATGCCCTCCCGTCACACACACACAGTCAGATGTCCTCCCAACATTAACTTGTGTATCAGATGACATGCCCTCCCCGTGTGTCAGATGCCCTCCCTCCCTGTAGTGTGTCAGATGCCCTCCCTCCCTGTAGTGTGTCAGATGCCCTCCCGTCCTCACATCGATGAGGTTTTTGGCCTGGAACACGTCGGAGATCTCGTATCCAAGGAGATCCTCTTTAGTCCGGCCCAGACCCTGAACGTTCACGTGCTGCACCACCACCTGCGGGAAACAAAACACGTCACCACGGCAACAAGCAAAATAAAAACACTAACGGTGATATAAACAGGTGCAGTTATTTGCTGCACTATGTCACTTTTCAGGTGGAGGGTCTGTCGGCTGCTTGTTTCCATGGAGAAGTTATTGCTTTGCCTGGAATGTTCCACAGTATGGCATTAAAGGACCTCCGTTACGCAAAACTGACCCCTGTGAGCTTTAAATCATGTTCTAATGTTGTTCCTCCTCAAAAACAGACCTGGAGTTGTTTGTTTCATTCACATGTTTGAGGAACTCTTTATTATTAGTCTGTCTACATCTCCAAAGCTCCAAATGCTCTGTTCCACCTCGTGATGTCATCAAGTGGTAGTTTTCAAGTTTCAAGTTTCCTTTTACCTTTAGTTCAGTCGAGATCGGCAATTCCAGGGCTGAAATGATCCAAATGATTCTAGTGAAGGTGTGTGGAGTTTAAAAACACAATGGAGCACTTCCTGTATCACCACATGATGACATCACAAGGTGGAACAGAGTGTTTTCTGTTTGAGAGAAGAACTCTAAAGCTTAAATGTGCAGGGTTTGTATGTTTTAAAAATTGTGTGAATGAAACAAAACACAACTCCAGTTTGTGTTTGTGACGAGGAAACGACATTAGAACATCAGAAATGTCCAACAAACAGGAGACACCACCAGAACGTCTCAGGAAAGTTACACAATGGAGCTTTAGTTATATACGAGTTAGCAAATAAAATGTGGGTGGCGGTACAAGAGCTGGAGAGTTTTAAGACCGACGTTAGGGATAAATTGGCGGCCCTGTTCTGATGACGTGGGACTGAGTAAACAGGTGAATAAAGTTAAACTCGTACATCTTTGTTTTCCAGGATTTCCTGTTTTGCTTCCTGCTCCTGCTCCGGAGGCTCCATGAGGTCATCAGGGTTCATCCCGAGGTCACGGCCGTGCATCGGGAGAGGGTCCAGGCTCTGCAGGAAAACATGAAATAAATACATAAATAAATTTCACGGTTTAGACAAAACAAAACGGTAATCACAGGGAGAAGGTCCAGGCTCTGCACAGACAAAATAAAACTTTTATTATTATTACATTTAAATACCAAACAACGTGAACAGCGACTGGCGGAGCAAGATCTTGATCTGCATAACGTACAGTTTTCATTTACTCCAGACTCTGTGGTGGAGGGAGGCTCACCCCCACCGTAACGAGGCGGGTCGGAGGTCTTTTCCCTTTAAAGGTGGTTTGGAGGATTTTTTTAGTTTCAAATTGTCAATGAAAGTTCAAAATATCGTTATCGAGCTGCAACTGCCTTGGAATTATGACGACCCAAAAAAAAACTGTGGACGTGGTGGAGCCAGATAAACATTCTTTATCTATTGGCTGTTTGGTCGTCAATCAAACTCCCTACGTTTCTATAGTAACTGACTCTCCGGCGCGCTGGGATCACGTGGTTTACGTTCGCCTCTCACACATTCCACAGACCCAAGACGCCGTTTACACGACCAACGCAGCGGTTCTTAGCGGCTTTTTCCAACTGTAGCTTCCTCGCAGTTTACACAAAGTTTGTTGCGATGGCAGACGAGAATCCACGACCAGTTAGCCGCAAAAGAAAGTCCGTTTATGAGGTCGCTGAAAGAAGAAGAGAAAGGGAAAAGGAGCGAAGACAAACTAAGGTGATTCTTGGAGATTCCTTCCAGTGATGGCGTCACTGAAGCAGACGAAGGGTCTAAAGACTGACGCGTTGGTCGATAAATTACTTCTGGACAGGAAACTTCAACAGCGATTCTGAACGAGCACCGGCTGTAAACAAACAGGATTTATAGAGTCAGGAGGAGGTGATTCTATTTAAGGAGCTGTACTGATACTGCTGTATCGATAAGAGTATTTTTTGGTATATTTTACTAAATTATTTTGTTACAGAGCTACAGTTTTGTTGAAGGAAACTTATTTATGCGACACATTTGACATTTTCACAGTTTTGAGGATTAAAATGTTTGTGTTTCATATGAACTTTACACAAGACAAGGTTTAACAAAGACTTTTAGTATTACAGCCACGATTTAGCCTTTATTTTTTTATTGAACCGTATTGAATCGATTTGAAATATCGCGTAACGAATCAAAAACTCACTGTATCAAGGTATGTATCGTGTCGGCAACTTTTTAATGATCCCCAGCTCTAATTAGAACATGACTTAAAGCTCACAAGAGTCAATTTTACGTAATAAAGGAGCTTTAATAAACTTGTAGACCAGAGTTAGAGTTTAAAATGGATTTTGAGGGCGGGGCTTTGGGTCATAACTTCAGTGAAAGTGACCTCTACAGCCAGCACAAGATCCTGCATATCTCCTGAATCTTCCTACAGAACAGAACATAAAAAGACATTTATTATTATTATTATTATTGTTATTATTATTAGACAAATATTAAAAACTAAACAGTATCTTTTAGTTTGCAAACTTATAGGTAAAACATGCACCTAAAAGTAGCCTGAACAACTTTATTTTCTGGAATCTTATCTTAGATTTCCAGGTTTCATTGTTCTAGTTCCAAAGTACAGAGTTATCTTGTATTGTTTTTAATGCTGATCCATAGCTAAAACAGAGAGAAGTGATAGTGCAAGTAAAAAATATGGTTTATAGTCTTTAAAAGTGATATTTTGGACACATGCGTGGAACAGTACATGGAGTACAAATGCTGTGTCCAGTCTGCAGGCTGATTTCACGTTTCACAGAGAGGTCATGGCAAAACCGGACCAAAAAACACGTGGGATCATCGGGATTACGCTTTACCTTTGCGTGCACAGTTCCCATGGTGACTCTACGGTCCTAGCGTCCTCCTCTGGCCGGGTTAGGGGCTCTAAAGTCGGGGGAAAATGTCTAAATGAGCTCGGCTACTCTCTCCAGGACCAAACCCCCTTCAGGAGAGACGCCATGACAGTCGCAGAGGCAAGCGCGCCGTTCACCGACTCCGGTTAGTTTGAATTCTTCACGTTTTTTAAACAGTTTACACGCTGTTTTCAATTGTATAAACATTTAAAAACATAAATCTCAACTTAAAATAAATAAGAAGTGCTTGTTTTTTTGTATTAACTCTATTACGCGCCGTATCCTTTGAGTTATTAGCACGTTTTTAGCTAGCAGTACGTATAATGTTTATTCTCACAGTGCGAAATTTGTTTTTAGATTTAAAAAAATATTTTAACTTAGCCTATCGATAGCTTTACATGTTTAATAGTTGTAGTGAAAATATATTAAAGCTAAGTATTATAAGCGGTGATATAAAACGGAAAAACTGGAAAGTACTAGAAAGTTGTATTGCTAGTGAACGCAGCACTTTGCTCTCTTGTTTCTGATTGGCTGAGAAAATGCTGCACGTTTCAATGGGAGCTGCAGTGAGCGGGTTTGACCAGCAGATGGAGACATTTCTCCTGTTTTGGTGTCGGTTTTTAATTGTAATTTTGCGTTGTTTTGTGATCTGTTTAACTTTTAATGCTAAGATGGTTCATTTGACAGAAATTTTCAGTTAATTAGACCATTATAAGATCTAAATTTATTGTCTTTGGAGCCACACAAAATAACTAAAAAGAAAAAAGGTGAATCTCTATTTAAATACTGTCAACATTTATGTAAATACAAATATATACGCTGCTTTTTCAGGTATTTAAAGGGCCCATGTTACGCTATTTTCTGAGCTATGTTCTAATGTTTCCTCATCATCACCGGGAGTAGCTGGTAGCTTAACTTGAAAACTACCGCTTCATGACATCACAAGGTGGAACAGAGCGTTTGGAGGTTTGGAGATGTAGACAGACAAATAATAAAGAGTTCCTCAAACATGTGAATGAAACAAAACGGTCAACAAAACTCCAGATTTGTTTTTGAGGAGGAAACAACATCACAAGAGTCAATTTTGAATAATATAAGATTTACGTTTTCCGTATATACGACAATTAAAGTTGCACAGTGTAACTTTTCTGGTAGGACACAAAGAAAAATGAAATCACCAGCAGAGGGCGTAAGAGCTCCGGCCTCTGGCTCTGAGGAGGAAAGCGCCTCGAATCGGGCTAAAAACAGTAGCTCGTCTTCTTTAGTGGAAACATTCTGGAGACGGAGAACGGATAAAGCGTTTTTTACTGTCCGAGGATCAGGAAGTGCGCTGTTAGCATGCCAGTTGTAAGCCCAGAATGCTCAAAGGAAGTGAGGAAGAACTTTGGACCACTGCGAACTGTTCTGAAATGGACCGGTTCTGTTTTTCACGTTTTTTAAGACGGTAAAAATCAGATGCGGCGCCTTGAAAACGCGGAGGAGACTTCTGAGAGTGCCACCTGATGATGTCACAAGGTGGAGCAGAATGTTTTGAGCGAAAAAAACAACAACAAAGAAATGAAAGAAACCACAAAAGACGAGGAAACATAAAACATGTGTCAGTAATGTTCATTAAAGGACCCTTGAGTTTTAAGTGCCTCTCGCTCTTTCTCTCCTCTTTCTGTTTTCTCCCTCTCTTCTCTCTCTTTCTCTCCCCCCACACAGACTTAAACCCTCTCTTTCTTTCTCTCTTTCTCTCTCTCCTACTCTTTCTCTTTGTTTCCTCACCCTCTTTCTCACTCCCTTCTCTCGATTACCTTTCTCTCCCTCTCTCCTCTGTCTCCTTCTCATTTCCCTCTCCCTCTATCTCTCTTTTCTCTCTCCACCTCTGCCCTTCCTCCTCTTCTCTCTCTCCTACGCTTCATCTCTTTGTTTCTTCTCTCTCTCTGCCCCTCACCCTCCCCTCTCTCTCTCCTGCACTCTTTATTCTCTCCTTCTATTCTTTCTCACTCCCATCTTCCCTTTCTCTCTCCTCCCTCCCTTTCTTCTCCCTCTCTCTCCTCTGCCACAGCCAATCCCGTCCCTCCTCTCTCCCCCCTCTTTCTCCTTCTGTCCCTCTTTTTCCCCTCTCTCCTTTTCCCTCTCTCCTCTCGCTCTTCTCCCTCAGTCAATCTGTCCCCCTCTCTCTCTCTCCTTTCTCTCTCTCTTTCTCCTCTCCCTCACTTCTGCCCCAGCCAATCCTGTCCCTCCCCTTCTCTTCTTCCCCTCTCCCCTCTCTCTCCGCCTCTCTCTCTTCTCTCTCTCCTCTCCCTCTTTCCCCCACTCTTAGCCAGTCCTCTCCTCTCTCTCTACCCCACCTCTCTCTCCCTCTCTCTCTCCTTTGCTACAGCCAATCCCGGCCCTCCCCTCTTTATCTCTCTCTCTCTTCCCTCTCTCTCCTCTCTCTTCCCCTCTCTCCTCTCCTCTCTCTCTTCTGCCTCAGCCAATCCCGTCCCTCCCCCGTCTCTCTCTCTCTGTCCCTTGCTCTGTCTCTGTCTCCTCTCTCTCTCTCTTCCCCTCTCTCCCTCTGTCCTATTTTCCCCCTCTCTCCTTTTCCCTCTCTCTCTCTCCTCTCTCTTCTGCCTCAGCCAGTCCCCTCTCTCCTCTCTCTCTCTCTCCCCTCTCCCCTCTTCCCTCTCTCTCTCTTCTTGCTCTCTCTTGCCTCGGCCAATCCCCCGTCCCTCTCTCTCTTTTGTCTCTTCCCCTCTCTGCCTCTCTCCTCTTTTCCCCCTTTACCCTCTCTCTCCCCTCTCCCTCTCTCTTCTGCCTCAGCCAATCCCCTCTCTCCTCCCTCTCTTCCCTCTCTCTCTCCTCTCCTCTCGTGTGCTCCGCCGCTCCTCCGGTTCAGTCGAGCAGAGAGCGGTCCTTCCCTCACACTCACGCCGAGCCTCCGCGCACCAAACTCGGATCATGGGAAGCTCCGGATCCCGCCGCGTCCTCCGCCTGTTTGCGCTGCTGCTGCTGCTCACTTCTGACACGGTGATGGGGAATGCGGGCCCCGCAGGTAAACCTCTCCTCCTCCTCTTCCTCCTCTTCCTCCTCTCTCCTTTCTTTCCTCTCTTTCATTTATTTTCACGTGTTTTTTTGGCGCAAACTTGCCCCAGACGCCCGCAGTTCGCTTCAGTGGCGCATGCGGTCACTTTTGAACTTTGCAGATTACAGACTCGCCCGCTGTTATTTACTTTGCGCTAATTTCACGGTGGCTTCGCAGAGATTTTCGCTCCAGGGCGCTGTTTTGTGCAGTTTTCCTCCACTTCTCCGCTAATGTCTCATTGGACTTGACGTTTAAATAAATGGACTTAATCACACCGGGTTTGCGGATGTTTTGTAAATATTTTTAGCGCCACATTTACAGTTTAAACAGAAGCTCCTGCGGCGTAAAAGGGAAAAATCCACAGAAGTGACTGAGCTTAAAGTCCTGTTCTAACGCAGTTCCTCCTCAAAAACACCTGGAGACATGTTTGTTTCATTCACATGTTTGAGGAACTCTTTATTATTAGTCTGTCTACATCTCCAAAGCTCCAAACGCTCTGTTCCACCTTGTGATGTCATCAAGTGGTAGTTTTAAAGTGAACAGCTCCTTTTACCTTTAGTTCAGTAGAGATCGGCGATTCCAGGACTGAAATGATCCAAATGATTCTAGTGAAGGTGTGTGGAGTTTAAAAACACAGTGGAGCACTTCCTGTATCACCACATGATGACATCACAAGGTGGAACAGAGTGTTTTCAGTCTAAATCTGCAGGTTTGTGTGAATGAAACAAACACAACTCCAGGTCTGTTTGTGATGAGGAAACGACATTAGAACAGATCAGAGAATAGAGTGATACGGATGCTTTAATGCTGCAGTATGTAACTTTCCTGAAAGAGGGTCTGTCACCTGCTTGTTTCTATGGATACGTCATTGCTCTGCCTGGAATGTTCCACAGTGTGACATTAAACAGCTCTACTTTACATTTATTCAATTCCAGGTGGTTTTACAGCTCAGAAATACCTAGAAAAACAGACATTCTGACTGTGAGCGGGGTCGCCTCTCCACAGATCTGACCTGGAACTTGGTCTGGCATTGTCACCTGTTAGTGTCCATGGATACAGTTTATGCCACATGGTGGAACATTCCCGACAAAGCACTAGAATCTCCATGGAAACGGGCAGTGTCTGACCATTGACCAGAAAAATGACATTGTGCACTTTAGACGAGTGTTTGTCCCGATACTGGAATTTCAGACTCGATATTCGATACTGAGGAACTCAGTACTCGATACTCGATACTCGATTCTGATTCTGATTCCACGATTATAATAAAACCCTCTTTGTTTAGACAATCTCCTGTGATTTTACACATTAAACGGTGGAACTTTCTTTTCTGTTCCCAAAACCAGGTCTAAACCAGGTCTAAACCAGGTCTAAACCAGGACTAAACCAGGACTAAACCAGGACTAAACCAGACCTGGTTTAGACCTCTGATTCCACAGATATCAGGACACATGGGAATAGAAAATAAAGTTCCACCGTTTAATGTGGAAAATCACAGGAGATTGTCTAAAAAAAGAGCGTTTTTATAATTATCAACATGGAATCGGAATCGATATTGAGTATCGAATATCGAGTCAGTTCCTTAGTATCGAAATCGAGTTTGAAATTGGAGCATCGGAACAAACTCTAGTTCAGACATTTACACAAGTAATGTTTAAACACAAATCTAATCGCAGTAATTTAATCAGACACGGGGAGGGCATCTGACACACGGGGAGGGCATCTGACACACGGGGAGGGCATCTGACACACGGGGAGGGCATCTGACACAAGGGGAGACAGGATTTCTTGTTTTGTGGCACGTTCTTTTTAAAAATAAATGCATCTTTTCGCCGACTCAGATCGTGATTTTGTTGATTTGCAAAATATTTTGCAGCTCCAGTGGAAAAAACAGTGATGGAAATTTGAGATTCAACTTCAGAAGAATTCAGATATTTATGAACAAACGAGAGAGAAGAGGAGAGGAAGAAAGAGAGGAGAGGAAGAACGGAGGAGCGAGAGAGGAGGAGAAAGGAAGGAGGAGAGAGAGGAAGAAAGGATGAGAGGAAGAACGGAGGAGCGAGAGAGGAGGAGAGGAACGAAGGAGGAGAGAGAGAGAGGAGGAGAGGAAGAGCAAGAGTGGAGGAAAGGAGGAGAGAGAGGAAGACAGGAGGGGAGCGAGAGAAGGAGAGGAAGAAAGGAGGATAGGAGAGAGAGGAGGAGGAGAGGAAGAAAGGCAGAGCAAGAGAGGAGGAGAGGAAGAAAGGAGGAGAGGGGAACAGGAGGAGAGAGGGGAAGAGAGAGAGAGGAGGAGAGAAGGAGGGAATGATGAGGAGAGAGAGAGGAGCAGAGGAGAAAGAGAAAGAGGAGAGCAGAGGCCAGAGAGGAGGAGAGAGAAGAGGGGAGGAGAAAGAGGAGGAGAGGAGAAAAGAGAGGAACAGAGGAGAGGAGAGAAGTGAGTGAGCTGAAGATTTTTATTTTTTTTTTGTACTTCCGTAAAATGTCAGATTAAAGGTGCATTGCCTGACTTTTTGGCTGGGGGTCCGTCACCTGCTTGTTTCTATGGATACGTCACTGCTCTGCCTGGAATGTTCCACAGTGTGACTTTAAACAGCTCTACTTTACATTTATTCAGTTACAGGTGGTTTTAGAGCTCAAAAATACCTAGAAAAACAGACATTCTGACTGTGAGCGGGGTCGCCTCTCCACAGATCTGACCTGGAAGTTGGTCTGGTTTGGTCTCCGTGAAGATAGAAAGGTTTAATGCCATACTGTGGAACATTCCAGACGAAGCTCTCCTCCCTCCTGTGTCACCCTTTTCCTGCAGAATCAAGGAAAGGAATCGAGGAGAAGGAATCGAGGAGAGAGAAATGAGACGCGGCCGCAGATACAGAAGAGCTTTGGCCACGCCCCCTTTTTTAGTCGACCAATCAGCGCGTGTCTTTAGCAAATCGGTCGACGGAGTCTGAGTCGACCGATTAATCGAGATGTAACGATATGCAAATCTCACGTTACGGTATCATTTTTGTGGCGATGCAAACAGAACCGATGCTCCTGACAGAAAAAATCCTTATAATCGTTGTAATTTCTCCACGCTGCGCCGAAATGGAGCAAAGGATCATGGTATTTGTAGTTTCCTTTGTTTGTTTTTTAGCTCCTGCTGCCACAAAACAACGAATTTAAACGAAAAGCCAATAATTCGATATACTGTGAGGGCCCACGATATTATTTCGAGACCTTTGACGATACGATATCTCGATATTTCAGTTATTGTTACATGACACCTACCGATTAATCGACTAAAGGACTAAGTGACCATAGCCCTATTGAACATTTAAGGAGTTTTCGTCATTCCAAAGATATTATATTTGTTGTAAACTGTTATTTGCCATGGCAACAGTCTTTATTATTATACTTTTATTACAGGTAAGCTCTACGTAATAAAAGTTTTGACTGGAGAGTCACAAAAAGGCAGAGTTTATTCATGACTTTTTGGACTCAGTCTTGGCTTCGTCTCGTAAAAAACATTATCACGATACTAAAATGAACTCGATTTCGATACTAAGGAAGAGACTTGATACTCGATACCGATTCTGATTCCACAATGAAAAAATACATTAAAAAAAAACTCTTTTTTTCAGACAACAGAAAGTGATTTTACATTAAATGTGTAAAATCTGTTTAATCCCTCAGTGGACCAGGACTAAACCAGGTCTAAACCAGGTCTAAACCAGGACTAAACCAGGTCTAAACCAGGTCTAAACCAGGACTAAACCAGGTCTAAACCAGGTCTAAACCAGGTCTAAACCAAGACTAAACCAGGTCTAAACCAGGTCTAAACCAGGACTAAACCAGGTCTAAACCAAGACTAAACCAGGTCTAAACCAGGTCTAAACCAGGACTAAACCAGGTCTAAACCAGGACTAAACCAGGTCTAAACCAGGACTAAACCAGGTCTAAACCAGGACTAAACCAGGTCTAAACCAGGACTAAACCAGGTCTAAACCAGGACTAAACCAGGTCTAAACCAGGTCCATGGGTGTATTCTAGTCTCTGTGCTTTTACACATTCAGGTTCTGTTCTGTTCTGGGACATTTTTAGTATCGAAACCTGTAGAAAACGAGGATCTAGTTTCGATATTATTTTTAGTGTCGATTAGTGCCTGATTTTCGATACTTAATAATATCGGCATCGCGGTACAAACAGAGTAATCGAAAAAGTCGTCTTTCACATGGAGCAGTGAAAGCCTCTCCGGGACGTGGGCATGTTTTTCTGTTTGTGGACTGTGTGAGGCGGGCGCCGCGCCAGGGCCGTCCTCTGGGTGAAGCTAACACTGAGCCTCTGTGTGTCTGCTCCTGTCTGCTCCTGTCTGCTCCCCTGACTCTGCTCCTGTCTGCTCCTGTCTGCTCCCCTGACTCTGCTCCTGTCTGCTCCTCTCCCTCCTCCTGTCCTCCTTTCCTACTTTCCTTTTCCTCCCTTCCTCCCCTCCTCCTCTTCCCTCTCTGCTTCTCTTTTTCCTCTTCCTTTTCCTCCTGTTCCCCCTCTTCTCTTTCTCTCCTCCTTCTCTTCCTCTTCTCTCTCCTGCTCCTTATTTCCTCCTCTTCCCTCTCTGCTCCTCTCTCTTCCTTCTCCTCTTCCTCTCCTCCTCTCCCCCTCCTTTCCTTCTTTTTTCCCTACCCTTCTCCTCTTCCCCCTCTCTTCTCTTCCTCTATTCCTCTTTTGCCTCCTCCTCCTCTTCCCCCTTTACTTCTCTTTTTCTCTCCTTCTCCTTTTTCTCTCCTTTCCTTCTCTTCCCCCTGCTCCTGTCTTTCTCTCCTCCTCCTTTGCTCTTCTTCATCTCCTCTCTTCTCTCTTCTTCCACTCCCTCTCTTCCTCCCTCCTCCTCCTCTCCTCTTTCTCTCCTTTTTCTTCATCTATCTTTCTCTCCTATCCCCCTCTCCTCCTCCTCCTTTCCTCCTCTTCCCCTTCTGCTCCTCTTTTTCTCTCCTCCTTTTCCTCTTCTCCTCTGCTCTTTCTCCTCCTCATCTCCCTCTTCCTGTCCTCCTTTCCTCCTTTCCTCTTCCTCCTCTCCTCCTCTTACCCCCCTCCTCTCCTTCTGTGCTCCTCTTTTGCCTCCTCCTCTTCCCACTCTCCTTCTCTCTTTCTCTCCTTCTCCTTATCGTCTCCTCCTCTGCTCTTGCGCCTCCTCCTCTTCCTTTCTTCCTTCTCTCCACTCCCTGTCCCCCTTTTCTCTTCCTCCTCTTCCCCCTCTACTCCGCTCTTTCTCTCTTCCTCAACTCCTCTCTTCTCTCGTCCTCTGCTCTTCCTCCTCCTCCTCTTCCTCTCTTCTTCCTCCTCTTCTTTTCTTCCTCTCCTATCCTCCTACTCTTAATCTCCTCCTCTCTTCTTCTCTTCCTCCTCTCCTCTTCTTCCAGTCTTCTTCCTCCTCTCCCCCTCTCTTCCTCCTCTCCTCCTCCTCTCCCCCTCTCTTCTCTTCCTCTCCTCCCCCTCTCTTCTCTTCCTCCTCTCTTCCTCCTCTCCCCCTCTCTTCCTCCTCCTCTCCCCCTCTCTTCTCTTCCTCTCCTCCCCCTCTCTTCTCTTCCTCCTCTCTTCCTCCTCTCCCCCTCTCTTCCTCCTCTCCTCCTCCTCTCCCCCTCTCTTCTCTTCCTCCTCTCTTCCTCCTCTCCCCCTCTCTTCCTCCTCTCCTCCTCCTCTCCCCCTCTCTTCTCTTCCTCCTCTCTTCCTCCTCTCCCCCTCTCTTCCTCCTCTCCTCCTCCTCTCCCCCTCTCTTCCTCCTCCTCTCCCCCTCTCTTCTCTTCCTCCTCTCCCCCTCTCTTCTCTTCCTCCTCTCCCCCTCTCTTCTCTTCCTCTCCTCCCCCTCTCTTCTCTTCCTCCTCTCTTCCTCCTCTCCCCCTCTCTTCCTCCTCCTCTCCCCCTCTCTTCTCTTCCTCTCCTCCCCCTCTCTTCTCTTCCTCTTCTCCTCCTCAGGTTGTTGATGCTAGTCCATTTTTTCCTTCTTCCTTTTTAAAACTATAACTTCACTTTTTGAATGTGTCTGTGATCTGCTGTTAGCGCTGTGATGTCCAAGAGAACTTTTTAATGCATTTTAGCTAAAACCATAGCACATTTTTTACATTTTTACACATTTTTCTAAATCTAAAATCTCCTTAAACCTCGAGCGTCAGTCTCTTGTATCAGTTCTTTTTCCTAATTTGAAGATTTCTTGAAGTTTGTGTTAAAAGTTTGCGAAAATCGTGCAGTGGAAAAGGACTTTGTGCTTTTCTCTCGACTGGATTTAAAGCTGCACTGCGTGACTTTTCTGGTGGAGGGTCTGCTACCTCCTCGTCTCCATGGAGATGTTATTGCTTTCCCTGGAATGTTCCATGGTATGACATTAAACATTTCCATCTAGCATTGGCTGGTTTGAGTCTCTCTTCCTCTCTGATTGGCTGGTTTGAGTCTTTCCTCCTCTCTGATTGGTCCGGTTGTGTGTTCCTCGTCTCTGATTGGGTGTTTTGAATCTCTCCTCGTCTCTGATTGGTCAGTTTGAGTCTCTCCTCGTCTCTGATTGGTCCTGGTGTCTTCCTCAGATGCAGACGAGTGCGCAGAGGGAACAGACGACTGTCACATCGACGCCATCTGTCAGAACACGGCCAGATCCTTCAACTGCATCTGCAAACCTGGATACAAGGGCGACGGGAAGGCCTGCGAGGGTCAGTATATACTTTATGTACTTTATATACTTTATATACTTTATGTACTTTATATACTTTATATACAGTATACAAGGGCGACGGGTCAGTACTCCTGTCATATACTTTATACAGGGGGAGACATTAAGACTCTCTGAGGGTGTGATGCTAACTGTAGGCACTGTTCTGTCTGGAGCGCTGTTACTCAAATTAGACTTAAATCTGATCTTTATTTTACCACAATCTGACCTGAAAGAGCCGTTTAGCTGAACTACGACAGGTGAGTTGATTTATGCCGTTAAAAAAGTCCACCTCAAATAACATTACAGTCACAAGCTAACTAGCATTAGCATTAGCCAACAGTTTTTCAGTTAGCCACTTTCACCTTTTTGTTGAAAATCAAACTCCTAAACAGGAGCATGAACACTCGGACTGATCACAGGCTCCTGAAAATGTGCTCTTTAAATACTTTTTGTATTTAAAGAAGCAATTTTAAAAACCCCAGGATCCTGTAGAGCGGATTCATACGAACATTTTAAGACCAAAATGAGGAGCCTGAGAGCAGCAGGTACAGAGAGAGGGCCACCGTTTTTCAATAGAAAATTGGAGCCAGAGTCGATGGAGCCACAATGCGGTCATGCACACTTGCAACTCTCTGTTCCTCCTTGTGATGTCATCATGTGGTGATACAGGAAGTGCTCCACTGTGTTTTTAAACTCCACACACCTTCACTAGAATCATTTGGATCATTTCAGTCCTGGAATCGCCGATCTCGACTGAACTAAAGGTAAAAGGAGCTGCTCACTTGAAAACTAAAACTACATGACATCACGAGGTGGAACAGAGCGTTTGGAGCTTTGGCGATGTAGACAGACTAATAATAAAAGGGTTTACTGAAACATGTGTGAATGAAACAAAACACAACCCTAACCAAAGGCTGATTTCACAGTGGCTCGGAGCTGTTGGCTGGTACATCTCGACCTGGTGGATTTCATGTCTGTGTTTCTGCTCCAGCTCTGTCCTCCTCGTCTGATTTATCTCATGACTCGTGGCGTGGAGGGAGTTTGTACAGAGGATTTGTGTTTGAGTTCAGACAGAGACAGAACACGAGAGCCAACTGAAAAACTCACCTTCACCAGACGTTCAGAAACCTGTTCTGCCAACTGGACTTTTTAGATCTTTTAACCTTGTTATAGTCGTTTCTTCTCACTGACCCTCTGAAGTTGTATTTGGAGCAATTCACGTTTGAGTCGTTTTTAATTGTTTATATTCAAGACGCCTTTTTGTTGATCTACCCATGGTTTTATTTACCTGCACTGCACAGAAAGCTTGTCCAAAATTTGAGATATAAACACTTAAATCTATCAGAAAATGATTTAAAAGTAGTGAAATGATCAGTCCTTGCAGCAAGATCATTTTACTCGACAAGTTCTCTTAAAATAAACTCCCTCTAGACCAGAATGAAGCGTCTCTGAACTCGCAAGTCGATAATAAACCTGAAAACAAGACGAATAACCTGATAGAAGTTCTAAAATCTTGGCCAGATCAGAGAAATGTGCAGTGTGTCCAGAGAGAACCGCACGCTTTGACAAAACTTTACAAAGACGAGTGGATCTGGAGCTGTGTCCCGTCTCTGGATCACTCTGGCTCTAAAGTTACTTGCACTACAACCAGTCATAGTGTTCAGTGTAGAGTTTGAGTCTCTCCTTGTCTCTGATTGGTCGTTTTGAATCTCTCCTCCTCTCTGATTGGCTGGTTTGAGTCTTTCCTCCTCTCTGATTGGTCCTGTTGTGTGTTCCTCCTCTCTGATTGGGTTTGAGTCTCTCCTTGTCTCTGACAGAAGTTTTAAAATCTTGGCCAGATCAGAGAAATGTGCAGTGTGTCCAGAGAGAACCACACGCTTTGACAAAACTTGACAAAGACGAGTGGATCTGGAGCTGTGTCCCGTCTCCCTGATTTCAGAGGGTGTGACTGACAGGTGGACTAACCAATCAGAGAGACGCACGCTCCGCTTGTGTCAAAAACAGTTTTTTTATTTTACTTTTATTTAATCAGGAGGTCCCGCTGAGATTCAGAATGTCTCTCCGCACTTTTTACAATTTTCTTAAACTTATCGAGTGACACCACAGATTCCAATTTAAGATCTTTCTGTAAATGATTCCAAGACCATGGAGCTGCGTAGGAAAAGGCAGATTTTCCAGCTCAGAGAGACACCGAGGGACAGTGAAGAGGAACTGGGAGAAAGAGCGAAGCCGATAACTACCTGAGATCATACCATATTAAGGAGATTTCTCAGGTTCCCGGGAAGGTTCTCCAGTATTGCTTTGTAAATAAATATCAAACATGGCTGCTTACGAGTAAAAAAAGAAGAAAACAACACAAAGGACTGAGAAATACAGAGGATTTTTACAGAATTAACAACTGAAGCACCAAACTGTGACTTATGACTTGAATGTTACGAGGATTTTCGAGAGGAGATACAAACGAGCGTCTGTGGTTAGATCGTCTTAAGTGTGGACTGAGGTTTTTCACGCTCTGTGGTCCGGTTTCTTCTGGATTCGACCGGAATGATGAGACTGTCTGCTCAGGTAACGTTTTCAGCTCCACTGGTACATGCCCACCTTGACGTACGCATGTCCTTCTCCAGTTCGATGTTCTTCATGGTGATACTCGTAGGACTGGGCAGAGTCGCGTCGTCGTTTTGGTCCAAATGTAAAAAAAACCCTCTGCTCTAGTGTGACGTGCAGTTATCCACAGCCTGGTTTAGTCTTAGGTTAGTCCTGGTTTAGTCCTGGTTTGGTTCTATTCATAGGAGGGGTCCACAGCCTGGTTTAGTCCTGGTTTAATCCTGGTTTAGTCCTGGTTTAGTCCTGGTTTAGTCCTGGTTTGGTCCATGCGGCGCTTTGTTGTCATGACGTTTAAGTCCACGTCAGCTCCATTGGACACCACAGTTTTCTAACGCCGAAGTCAGTGCGCTTGTTTCTTTTAATTTATTTAGTCCTGGTTTAGTCTTCCTTTAGTTCTGATCTAGTCCTTGTTGAGTCCTGGTTTAGTCTCAATTTGGTTTTGGTCAGTCCTGGTTTAGATCTAGTTTAGTCCTGGTTTAGTTCTCGTTTAATCTTCATTTAGTCCTGGTTTAGTCTTTCTTTAGTTCTGATCTAGTCCTGGTTGAGTCCTGGTTTAGTTCTGGTTTAGTTCTGGTTTAGTCCTGGTGTAGTCCTGTTGTAGTCCTGGTTTAGTCCTGGTTTAGTCTCAGTTAAGACTTTGTTTAGTTTATTTTTTTAGTCCTGGTTTAGTCCTGGTTTTAATCTAGTTTAGTCCAGGTTTAGTTCTGGCTGAGTCCTGGTTTAGTCTCAGTTTAGACTTAGTTTAGTTTTGCTTTTCACTTCTGGTTTAGATCTAGTTTAGTCCTGGTTTAGTTTTCATTTAATTTTCATTTAGTCTTGGTTTAGTCTTCATTTAGTTCTGATCTAGTCCTGGTTTAGTCCTGGATTAGTCTCAGTTTAGACTTAATTTAGTTTTATTTTTTAGTCCTGTTTAGTCCTGGCTAAGACTTTGTTTAGTCCTGGTTTAGTCCTGTTTAGTCTTGATTTAGTCCTAGTGTATTCCTGCTTTTGTTCTGGTTTAGTTTTGGTTTAGTCTTGATTTAGTCCTGGTTTAGTCTTGATTTAGTCCCGGTTTAGTCTTGATTTAGTCCTGGTTTAGTCTTGATTTAGTCCTGGTTTAGTCTTGGTTTAGTCCTGATTCGGTTTTGCATGATCCTGGTCTGGTTCAGTCCTGGTTTAATCCTGGTTTAGTCGTTTTAGATCAGTATTGTGATTTAGATCAGAATGAGTCTGTGTCAGTGTGGCAGGGTGGTTAGCCTGTCTCCTCTCGGTATAAGGAGCCTGGAGGTTGGAGCCTGGAGGTTGGAGCCTGGAGGTTGGAGCCTGGAGGTTGGAGGTTGTGGGTTCGATTCCTGTTTTCTTTGAGTGGAGTGTGTTGCTGCGGCAGAGTGGTTAGCCTGTGTGTGAGATGTTGTGACCTTTGACCTCTGTGATTAGATACTGAGCCATAATGAGCTTGTGTTTTCCAGCAGGACCATTAGACCCACTGTGCAGCTGCTCCCTCTCTCCTCCTCCTTTCTTCCTCCTTCCTCTCCTCCTCTTTCTCTCTCCTCCCTGCTCTGTTCTTCTCTTCCTCTCCCCCTCGATCTCCCTCTCACCCTCTTTCTCTCCTTTCTCTTCTCATCATCTGCTCCTCCCTTCTTTTTGCTCCTCATCTCCTTTCCTCTTCTGCTTTGCACACCGCTCTTCACTGCCCTCTCTCCTCCTCTCTCGTCCTCTTCTTTTCTTATTTCCCTCCTCCTCTTCTCCCTGCTCTGTTCTTTCCTTCTTCCTCCCTCTCTCTCCTCTACTCCTCTTCCTCCTCTCTTCTCTTCTCCTCTGTCCTCTCCCCGCCTTTCTCTCCACATCCTCTCCTCTTTCTCCCATCGTCTCTCTTTCCCCTTCTCTCTTCCTTCTTCTCCTCCTCTCTCCTCCCTTTTTCTCATCTTTCTCTCCCTCTCTCATCACCGTTTTTCTCTCCCTCTCCTCATCTTCTCTCACTTTATTTAATTCCCTCTTCCTCTCGCTTCTCCCTTTTCTACATCTCTCTGTCCCTCCCCTCTCCTCTCTCTCTTCCTCCCTCCTGCTTTCCCTCTCCTTCTCTCCTCTTCCCCTCTTCCCTCCTCTCTCTTCCTCCTCCTCTGCCTCTCCTACTCTCCTCTTCCCCTCTTTCCTCCTCTCTCCTCCCTTTTTCCCATCCCTCTCTCCCTCTTCTCTCATCTCTTCACCCCCTATTCTCTCTCTTTCTCCTCCCCCTCTCCTCCTCCTCCTCTCCTTCTCTCCTCTCCTCTTTTCCTCCCCCTCTCCTCCTCCTCTCCTCTCCTCTCCTCCTCCTCTCCTCTCTTCCTCAGTGCAGCACACACATTCCCTTGGGTCTAATACATTTCAGTTAATTCACTTTGTGTTTCAGTCTCTGCTCAGCGTCTGCTTCTCTCCTGGTTTCTTGTTTCTTGTTGCAAATGGGATTTTAAAGCTGCATTGTGGAACTTTTCTGCTGGAGAGTCTGTCACCTGCTTGTTTCTATGGATACGTCATTTCTCTGCCTGGAATTTTCCACAGTGTGACATTAAACAGCTCTACTTTACATTTATTCAATCACAGGTGGTTTTAGAGCTCAAAAATACCTAGAAAAACAGACATTCTGACTGTGAGCGGGGTCGCCTCTCCACAGATCTGACCTGGAACTTGGTCTGGTTTGGTCTCCATGGAGATAGAAAGGTTTAATGCCATACTGTGGAACATTCCAGACAAAGCAATAACATCTCAATGGAGAAAAGCGTTTGATGAACCCTCCACCAGAAGTTACACAATGCAGCTTTAAATCCGCTTAATAGCACCTGTGTGTCTCTGTAGTTCTGACCTCTGACCTCTGGCCTCTGACCCCTGTGGATTATTCTGTTCTAATTGTGACGTTTTAAATCTCAATCTTGATCTAAAACGACTTCAGAAAGAAATGAGCTGAACTTCAGTGTTAGAAAACTGTGGAGTCCAGTGGAGCTGAACCAAACCAGGACTAAACCAGGACTAAACCAGGACTAAACCAGGACTAAACCAGGACTAAACCAGGACTAAACCAGGACTAAACCAGGCTGTGGGCCCCTCCTGTGTATAGAACCAAACCAGGACTAAACCAGGACTAAACAAGGCTGTGGACAGCTGCATATCACACTAGAGCAGAGGTTTTTTTTTTTACATTTGGAGCAAAACAACGACGCGACGCTGCCCAATCCTACAAGTGTCAGTGATGAGAATAACAGTGTTAAAATAAACGGTTACTAACGGCGTTACTTTTTCAGGAACGAGTAATCTAACTAAATACTTTTTTCTATTGTTACAACACCGTTACTGTTCCCGACACACTGTTACTATTCCCAACACCGTTACTGTTCCCGACACACCGTTACTATTCCCAACACCGTTACTGTTCCGAACACACCGTTACTATTCCCAACACCGTTACTGTTCCGAACACACCGTTACTATTCCCAACACCGTTACTGTTCCGAACACACCGTTACTATTCCCAACACCGTTACTGTTCCGAACACACCGTTACTGTTACCAACCCGTCATTACTGTTCCCAACACGATGATGATCAGCCGAGTATTGATGATCGAGTGAGTATTGATGACCGACTGAGTATTGATGACCGACTGAGTATTGATGATCGACTGAGGTAGAGGAGGACGCACTCACACTAGGACTTTAGAACTGTGCACGGATCAGGTACATTTGTCCAGTGTGAGCGCCCAGGCACGGCTCATGTACGCGCACACGCACGACTTCACTATACGATCCCTGTAGGTGCACTGATGTCACTTATACGAGGAAAACAGTGGATAAACTCTGCTCTAAAACACAGTGAATCCACTCTGACCTTCAATAAGGACTGTGGACAGAGACAGAAGTTTTGCAGCCTCGTCTCCTCTTGTCCTCACTCCTCCTGTCCTCACTGCTCCTCCTGTCCTCACTGCTCCTCTTGTCCTCACTCCTCCTCCTGTCCTCACTCCTCCTCCTGTCCTCACTCCTCCTCCTGTCCTCACTCCTCCTCCTGTCCTCACTCCTCCTCCTGTCCTTCCTGTCCAATCCTACAAGTATCACCGATTAAGAACATCAAACTGGAGAAGGAAGTGACGTCACAGTGGGCGTGTCACAGTGGGTGTGTCACAGTAGGTGTGTCACAGTGGGCGTGTCAGTGTCACATAGGGCTGAACGATTTTAAGAAAAAATTGAATTGCGATTTTTCTGGCAGATACCGCGATTTCGATTTCATTCACGATTTTTTTCAATGCACATGAACATTCTCAAGCATCACAGAAACTTGCATCACACCATTCAAACACTAAATTCCATAACTGTAATGCAAAAATAAACTAAAGTCAAGAATTTATTTCAAATGTCCTATTTATTAAAAAGAAACATGCTGTACACAGGGTACATTGAGCTTGAGCAACAGCAGTTTTTATCTGAAGAACCAAAAGAGCCGTCTGTGGCTCAACTTAAGTAGAGCAAAGAAATACGGCTCAGTAGTTGTGGCATAAAACTCCACATTTTCCAGCTCTTTCACCACCTTTTCTTTACATTCTGCGTACAGAATGGATTTTTATTTCCTACGAGGAGGACTCAAATAATAATGTGTTTAATGCAGCTTTGTGCACATTTGTTTACGTTATACAGAAGCGAAACTTAAAACCACATGGCTCATTTGCATAAACTAGAAGCGCTGAAAAAACAGCTGCTCCTTGTGCCGCTGATGCCGTCAGCTTCTGTCTGACTAAAGGGCAGGACTCAGTGGAATATGCGTGTTCTTTCTGTGACTGAGGGATGTTCTGCCTATGGTGAGTCTGTTCTGTGCTTCTATCGCATTGGAGATGGTTCATGTTGAACATTTCAGAGATTATACGTGTGCAGGTCGTACGTGTGCAGCGCAGTTCTTTATTTCACTCATGCACTTTATTTATGTTGCTACTGTTGTGATGAAAAGACTGAAAGGTGTAAATAATTCTCTTAAGACTCGCTCTTATGAGCTGTAGTGGAGGATGGTGCTTGTTGTAGTCCGTTTTCTGGGAGTTGTAGTTTTGCCTGTAGTTCCTCTGGTTAGCGCTGGTTTAGAGTCAAAAGGGTTTTGTGGCTCTGGGTGTTTTCTTTTCTGTGGGAGACGGTCCAAATGGCTCTTTGAGTATTTAAGGTTGCCGACTCCTGCACTAGACGTTTCACTGGACTTTCTCGCCGTGCACTCGTCATGCAAATGCGCGTATGGCGGTGTAAACTGGTCGTGTTTCCACTGGATGTGGCAACTTTAGCACGACGTGTTTTGCACAGCACCTGTTTCTGATGTTCGTCTGCAGCCTCAAACCTGAAATACAGAAAAATAACCGACGTGCTGTTTTTCTTTGGGTTCAAAACCCCAGACTCCAATTCTGGTCCCACTGAAGTCATTTCTGAAACTGATGACCAGCTACACTGATTGGAGTCGAGAACACGTGACCGGTGCTGCCGCTTCTGATTGGTGAGCTGGAGTCGAGAACACGTGACCTGTGCTGCCGCTTCTGATTGGTGAGCTCAGCAGCGCGGCAGGGAGGCGACGTACATGTGTGAAATAGTTGACGAAACAAAACCTGGGTCAGTCAGGAGCGCTGCAAAAAACCGTGGCTTTAACGATCCCAAAATCGTGTTGTCTGAGATCACGATTTTCGGTCTAAAACGATAGATCGTTCAGCCCTAGTGTCACAGTGGGCGTGTCACAGTGGGCGTGTCACAGTGGGAGTGTCACAGTGGGCGTGTCACAGTGGGCGTGTCACAGTGGGAGTGTCACAGTGGGCGTGTCACAGTGGGAGTGTCACAGTGTGCGGGTCACAGTGGGAGTGTCACAGTGGGCGTGTCACAGTGGGCGTGTCACAGTGGGAGTGTCACAGTGGGCGTGTCACAGTGGGAGTGTCACAGTGTGCGGGTCACAGTGGGAGTGTCACAGTGGGCGTGTCACAGTGGGAGTGTCACAGTGGGCGTGTCACAGTGGGCGTGTCACAGTGGGAGTGTCACAGTGGGCGTGTCACAGTGGGCATGTCACAGTGGGAGTGTCACAGTGGGCGGGTCACAGTGGGAGTGTCACAGTGGGCATGTCACAGTGGGAGTGTCACAGTGGGCGTGTCACAGTGGGCGTGTCACAGTGGGAGTTTCACAGTGGGCGTGGTACCGGGGGCAGATCGACAAAATGGCGTCTTGAAAATAAGAGATTAAAGATTCTCAAACATAAATCAGTCCAAATTAAACTTGAGAGGGTCAGAAAGAAGAAAATAACTATTAAAAACTCTGAAATGTCCAGTTTGTGAAATAGATCTGCTCTAAGTCTCTGTGAATGTGACTGTGTGTGTCGTGTTTACCTCTGTTTCACTGTTTAATACTTTCACAGATATTGTAATTATCACAGATGTTTGTCTTCAAAACCTCACACAGACACACGCACACACGCACACACACACACACACACACACACACACACACACACACACACACACACACACACACACACACACACACACACACAGCCATAAACCCTGTGGGAACGCTGTAAATCCACTCAGATCTGCTCAGATACACAAACACAACCAAATCCACTCAAATTCACCAAAAACACAAAAATAACTCCAAATCAGAGATGGTTTGATTTGGATCTTTTGAACCGATATTTGTGTTTTTGCTGTGACCGATTACCGATATTTGGCTTTAAAATCCACAGCCGGGTTTAACTAGAAACATCTCTAACCAAAGTCTTTTGAAAATATAAAACTAAGAGACGTGAGTTTGGCGATGTCCTGGAGATGGAACAAATATTAATAAGGAAAAGGAGATGAATCGAAACATTAAAACTGAACAGTTTTGGAATCATGTTTCTGATATAATCCACAAGTATTGGTAGAACAACAGAAGAAAAGTGCAGTCGGTGATCTGTGTACTCTTCATTAGGGACAGTGGAAAAAGAAAGAGAAAAATAAGGACCGAAAAAGTAGAATTCCTCGTGACACTCAGTAATAGAGGCTTTGCACCATCACGTGACCCCATAGCAACGGTAACTACGCCGCCATGACACCGGACAGGCGATTGTCTTCAGTTCAGTTGCATCAGAGAAACATGGGCAGGTTTTGTTGTGTATTTGGCTGGTCGAGCCGTTCATTTTATGAAAGAAGCGAACTTACTGAACTAAAATTTAATTCATTTATCCAAGAAAACCCGCACCAGTTTACGATCCAATGAACCCAGATTGGGCTCCGACGATCAATATGGGGCACGAGTCGAAGAGCCAAACTACGAAAGAATCGGCCATAAAAAGATACTCGCGAACGTTAGAAAGATCCGCTCGCAAAAAACGATTAATTCTAGAAGACATCGTTCTTGATAAGCAAAGCAATAAAGAAAACGTCGGTCCTATGGCGAGTGACATGGTTCTGTGCGAGTTGGAAAACACTTACCTTTCCGATCAAAACCTTGACGTTACTGCGAGTTTTTCCTACATAAAAACATCTGACCCACCCAGAAACAAAATACTGGTTCACCTCTAGACTTTTATAAGCCTTGATCTGCTCTTTGGTGCAGCTACGGGACGCAAAGATCAAGTAGTCTGATATCCGGAAATTCTACTTCTGGCCATGATTCTATTGAATTCGAGTAAAAATTGATGCTCACATTGTAGGATCGATATTAGAGATTGATTTGAGCTTTTCCAAGGAGTTTTTTCGCTCATCTGAGGTTAGAGATTCCAGATATTTCAGGAGAGATGGAACACGCTCGTTCTGTTTGGCAGCCATGTTTGATGTTGCGTGCCCGGTGTCATGGCGGCGTAGTTACCGTTGCTGTGGGGGTCACGTGATGGTGCAAAGCCTCTATAGGCTCTATTCACGCTTACGTCACAAACCAGGAAGATGTTTGGAAACATTTGACGACAACTCCCTGTGGGATCTGTTCGTGGTAGTAAGTCTGACAAAATCTGGGAAAAATGAGAAAATGTCCCAGTTTTCTTCATCCAGGCTCATGTACCGTTCTCTTTTTTGAATTTCAATTAAGAATGAAAAACAATAAAATGGGAAAACCATTTGTTATTTCATTATTCCGTTTTAGTGTCAAACAAAACAAACAGATTTCAACCTCTATTTCCAATATTTAATTTAAAGTTTATTTCAAAGAGCACCAGTCAAAAAACCTGTTCAGTTTTGATATTTTATTCTCTCTGGTTTATTTGCTCTGGAAGTTCTGCGCGACTTGTGTGAAAAGTTTATCGCCGAGCTTCTGCCTGTTTCTCGTCATGGAGTTCAACGCGAAAGTACTCTACAAAAATGCAACGATTTTTCAGGTAAATCCTTCTAGCAGCAGAAGTTCCAGGGCAAATAAACTAGAGAGAATAAAATATCAAAACTGAAATAGGCACAAGACTGTTTTTCGTTTGGTGTTCTTTGAAATAAACTTTAAATTAAATATTGGAAATAGAGGTTGAAATCTGTTTTTTTGTTTGACACTACAGTAAAACGGAATGACAAACTGTTTTCCCGTTTTATTGTTTTTCGTTCTTAATTGAAATTCAAAAGAATAAATGGTACACGGATCACAGATCTACACGTCATTGTAGCATTCCGTTATGTTCGGCTAATCCACAATTCCAACCGTACCTCAGTTTTCATCATTTCCCCACTGACACACAACTCCGAGCGCACTGGGTACATGCGATTTGAAGAGACGAGGACGCCAAATTCCAGATTTCCAAACAGCACATACGTCTGCGGTCTTCATTTCACCGCTGATCACATTTACTTCAGTGGGTTTTATCACAGTCGGTCGGTGATCCCAGCGTCCGGAACTACACCGGAAGTTTCTATCGCATGTTTCCAAACGTCTTCCTGGTTTGTGACGTAGGCGTGAGTCGAGCCTTTGGCCTGAACTCCTGAAAAGCCCTGAGTCCGGACTGAATCTGTATCTGTGTTCCTCCAGTGTGGTGGTGCTGTATGTCTGGGTGGTGGTGGTGGTGGGAGGGGCCGATGGCGCGAGTTGGTGGACTCTTTTCCGTCAGTCTGCCCCGGGGCGGCTGTGGCTGCGGTGGTGGTTTGAGTTTGGAGTGAGTGATGGAGCTGTGGAGGTGTGGAAAGAAGAGGTTTAAATTCAGTGATTAAGGAAAACAGTTGTTGTTTATACTGACCCCGGTGTGTGTGTGTGTTTGTGTTGTTGTGTATACTGACCCCTGTGTGTGTGTGTTTTGTTCATTAGTCTAACTCGTGTGTGTGTTTGTGTTTCAGACATGGACGAGTGTGAGAACGACTATAATGGAGGCTGTGTTCACGAATGCATCAACATCCCCGGAAACTATCGCTGCACCTGCTACGATGGATTCATGCTGTCGCACGACGGACACAACTGTCTGGGTAACACTCCTCTCCTCCCTCATCCCTCTCTCCTCCCTCATCCCTCTCTCCCTCCTCCTCCTCTCACACCACGGGCACAACTCTCCTCTTTCGTCTCTCTCGTCTCCCTCTCCTCCCTCTCTCCCCTGTCCTGTATCCTCTTTCTCTCTTGTCCCTCTCTCTTCTCTCTCTCTCCTAAATGATACAGAGTTTGTCGTTCCCTGTTTGGAGGCGGAGGGGAGGGCATCTGTTTTTCTGTGGGTAAATGACGTTCAGAGGTAAAAGTTGAGCCTGAATCTGTCAGAGGAAAACTGCAGCTGTTTAAACAAAGGCTCCGTGATCTACAGCAGAGTGAAAGAGTGAGAGTGTGATACAGTGTGACAGAGTGTGATACAGTGTGATAGAGTGGAATAAAGTGTGATAAAGGGTGATACAGTGTGATAGAGTGTGATAGAGTGGAATAAAGTGTGATACAGTGTGATACAGTGTGATACAGTGTGATAAAGGGTGATACAGTGTGATAGAGTGAGACACAGTGTGATACAGGGTGATACAGTGAGACACAGTGTGATACAGGGTGATACAGTGAGACACAGGGTGATACAGGGTGATACAGTGAGACACAGGGTGATACAGTGAGACACAGTGTGATACAGTGTGATAGAGTGGAATAAAGTGTGATAAAGGGTGATACAGTGTGATAGAGTGGAATAAAGTGTGATACAGTGTGATACGGTGTGATAAAGGGTGATAGAGTGTGATACAGGGTGATACAGTGAGACACAGTGTGATACAGGGTGATACAGTGAGACACAGTGTGATACAGGGTGATACAGGGTGATCGATCACTGCATTTCCAGCACAGAAATGGAAACAGACCAGACATGAAGAGTCAGAAGGTATTAGTAAGATGAGTAGTCTCTCCCCCCACTCTCCCCTCTCTCTCTCTCTCTCTTTCCCGTCTCTCTCTTCTCCCTTTCTCCCTCTCTCCCTCTCTCTATCCTCACTTCCTCTGTCCTCTCTCGCTTCTTTCTCTCTTTTCTCTCTCTCCTTTCTCACTCCACCCTCTGTCCCGTTTCCTCCCATTCTCCTCTCTTCCTCTATCCATCTCTCCCCTCTCTCTTCCTCTCTCCCCCTCTCCATTCTGTTCTTTCCCCTCTCTAATCTCTCTCCTCTCTTACCTCAGTCTCTCCCTCTCTGTTCTGTTCTTCCTCCTCTCCTCCGTCAGCACCGGTAGAGGCTGCCACTCTGCTTGGGTCACCCAGGGTTGAAGCTCTCGTCTGGGCTTCAGCTCTGACAGATCCGGCCTCTTCAGCTCCGCGGAGCTCAGACCTTTGAATGTTTTTACAGAGGAACATCTCAGAGCGTGACGGAGCGATGCAGAGGGAAACGAGGCCGAGACGGAGAGACGGAGAGAGGGAGAGAGAGGCAGAGGGGGAGAGAGGGAGGGAGAGAGAGAGAGAGAGGGAGGGAGGGAGAGAGGGAGGGAGAGAGAGAGAGACGGCGAGAGAAGGAGAGAGGGAGAGAGGGAAAAGAGGCAGAGAGAGAGAGATACAGAGAGAGGGAAAAGATGGAGAGAGAGGCAGAGAGGGAGAGAGAGGGAAAAGAGGGAGCAAGAGAGGGAAAAGAGAGAGAGAGGGAAAAGAGGGAGAGAGAGAGGGAAAAGAGGAAGAGAAAGACAGAGAGAGGAAAAAGAGGGAGAGAGCGAGAGATAGAGGAGAAAGAGAGGAGAGGGGAGAAAGGCTAATATGTGTTTTATGTTTTTATTTTTTGTACTTTTGTACACTAGTCCTCTTTAGACCTGGGTTAGACCTGGTTTAGTCCTGGTTTAGACCTGGAATAGTCCTGATATAGACCTGGTTTAGGCCTGGAATAGTCCTCTTATAGTCCTGGAATAGTCCTGATATAGACCTGGTTTAGATCTGGAATAGTCCTGTTATAGTTCTGGTTTAGACCTGGAGTAGTCCTGAACTAGACCTGGGTTAGACCTTTTTTAGACCTGGAATAGTCCTGTTATAGTCTTGGTTAAGACCTGGTTTAGTCCTGTTATAGTCCTGGTTTAGACCTGGTGGTACTTGATGTGATAAGAGGAGGTGGAAATACCACTGACACTGATGCTAGCACCGTGCACTGGTGTGACTGGAGAGTTTGCTCTGTTTGTTAATAATTGTGAGAATTAGTCACCACAGGTTTAAGAGTGACCACTGTTAAACCCACAGACCGTTTATGTAAATGGACATGGCTAACCCGTTAGCCGCCATGTTCCAAACAGGAAGTGAGCATGGACACTTCTTGGTCCATTGACTCTGGCTCGAATTCACATCCTATTGAAAAACCGTGGCCCCTCTCTCTGTTACTGCTGCTGTCAGGCTCCTCATTCTGACCTCAAAATGTTCATCTTAACCCAATTGACGTGATCCTGGTGTTTTTATTTCAGTGTTTCTTCCCTAAATCAAGATATGAACATTAATAACATGACATTAACCTTCAATCAGACCTGTTCTTTCTCCGTGTTCTAGTATTTTCTTCTCTCTGACCCTCTGAAGTATTTGGAGTGATTCATGTTTGAGGAATTTTTAATCTCTTATTCTTACTCTCTCTCCTCCATACCTCTGTCTCCTCTCTCTCTCTGCCTCTCTCCTCCATCCCTCCTTCTCTTTCCCTCTCCCTGTCCTTTATCTCCTTTACTTTCCCTCTTCTTTCTCTCTCGCTCCCTTTTTGTCTCACTCTTTTCTGTCTCTTCTCCCTTCTCCACCTCTAGCTCCTTTTCTTCTTTCCTCGCTTTCCCCTTCTTTGTCTCTTTTCTCTCTCTCCCTCCCTCATTGACCCTCACCCTCTCTACCCCCCTCTCTCTCACTCTCTTTTTGTCCTTTTGTCTCTCCCTCTCCTCCTTGCCTCGCAACCGCATCTCTTTCTCTCTCTCTCTTTCTCTTTCCCTCCATCTCTCTCTTTTCTGCCTCTCCTCCCTGACCCCTCACCCCCGTCTCTCCCTCTCTCTCCCCCTCTCTCTCTACTCTCTTTCCCCCTCTTTTCTCTCAGTTTTTTCTCTTTTCTCTCTCTCTCTGTCCTTTATCTCCTTTACTTTCCCTTTTCTTTCTCTCTCACTCCCTCCCTCTTTCTCACACTTTTCTGTCTCTCGCTTTTCTCTCTCTCCCTCTCTCTCTGTCCCTCTCCCTCCCTCTCTCTCACTCCTTGACACTCACCCTCTCTTCCTCCTTCTCTCTCTCATGCTCTTTTTGTCTCTCTCCCTCTCCTCCTTGACTCTAAACCGTGTCTCTTTCTCTTACTCTGTCTTTCTCTTTCCCTCTGTCTCTCTCTTTTCTTCCTCTCCTCCTTGACCCCTCATCTCTTTCTCTCTCCCTCTCTTTCTCTCTCTCTGTTCCATGTGTAGTGGCTCTCACAGAGGAACTCCATACTCTTTTTCTCTTTATCTCTCTCCCTCCTCCATACCTCTGCCTCCTCTCCCTCTCTGCCTCTCTCCTCCATCCCTCCCTCTCTCTCTTCCTCTCTTTCTGTTCTCTCTGTTCCACGTGCTCTGGGGGAAACCAGACTTTTATGTTTGGGGTAAATGCCTCTCGGTGTTTTCCAGTGGAGCAGGAGTATTTAGATCATTGTGTTCCTTTTATTGTTTTCTGTTTTATTGTTTTATTCCTCTCTTTGCTCTCCGTGCTGAGTCACTCCCCCTAATCAAACTACTGCACATTGCTTCAGCTTTGTCAATTTCTGCGTTCAGTTTTGTCCCGATTGTTTAGAATTCAGAGGAACCGATGGCCGACGACTTCTGATGATATTTTTGGGCCGAAATGCAGATCCGATTTTGGATTTTTTCCCAAATTATCGAATAAAACTGGAGTACAAACTGTGTAGAGTCCAGTGTAGTCATGTTTTTGCAGTACGCTAAAGTGTAAAACTTTAAAATATTAACAAAATATCGGCCTCTTCTGGAGATTTATGGCTGATAGCCCATATGGTAAAAAGGGCAAATATCGGCTCCATATATCGGCCAGACGATACCTCAGTCTATCTCTTGTTTTGTATATATTTTTTTATTTTGTTTTTTATGGAGAATTGTCGTGTAGGAGCATGGGATGCAACGATAGAGTTTTCCCATGAGTCGATACATATCTCGATACACAGGTCACGATATCGATTCGATTTCGATACGTTTTAAGACGTGAAAAAAGAATCTCATGTAATTTTTTCTGCTAATGGGTATAATATGTTGTTTACAGCTATTTTATATTTTATAATAAGCCAGTCTGCTTTTTATACAGACTGTAGGGGAGTTAAACTATCAGACTTTTCCTTTTTTAATGAAGATTTGATGATTTCTTTTCTTTTCCTCCTGAGTGTCTCTCCTCTCGCTGCGTTCACACAGGCTCCTGTGTCGCTGCTGCTCTGCCTCGTCTCCAGCAGCAGCAGAGATGAACAGCAGCTCCTCCCACAATGCCCTGCTCTTTTTACTCACACTGAGCTCTGCCATCTACTTTCTGAACACTCAAACTATAGAAATGTCTCAACAAACCGTTTTCTGAGTAAAATGTATGAGACAGTCTGAGTCCCACGTCGCAGGTTTGATTAAAGTTGAGATTCTAAAGATTCTCAAGTATTTAAAAGTGAATATCTTTGTCATTTCAGGGTCTATCAGCGTAAAATAAAAAGTGACTGAAAGATTAAACCCTCCTCTGTTAGAATATTTCAGCTGTAAGTCCCTGTGGAGCTGTTTTCTGCTGCGATAACTGTTTCCCTTTTGCCTTCTACAGACTTATACTGCTGATCGTAAGGAGGGTTTGAATAGGGCCCGGGAGAGATCTCTAGATGACTCAAACATGCATGGATGACTCTGGAACCTCTTCAGGCAGGTTTTTGATGAGAGAACAGAGTTAGAACATGGGAGAAGCTCCAGAAAGTCCATTCTGTCTGATCGTCCTCTTTAAGGACAGAAGTGTCAGGGTTTAAAGGGGTTTCTCTTTCGCTCTTTCTCTCTTTCTCTTTCTCTTTCTCTTTCTCTTTCTCTTTCTCTTTTTCTCTTTTCTCTTTGTGGCGTCGTCTCTCAAACCTCGGCTCTCTGTCCTCTGTGTCTCTGAGTGGCTCCAAACACCGTCACTGTCGCTTTAAATCAGCCTCAGATGTGTCCACTGCTGTCTCTTCCTCTTCTTCATCCCCCTCTCTCATTCTCAGCCCTTTATCTCCTTTAATTTCTCTCTTATTTCTCTCTCTCTCTCCCTCTTTGTCACACTCTTTTCTGTCTCTCCCTTCTCTGCCTCTAGCTCCTTTTCCTCTTCTCTCTTTCCCCCCTCTTTTTCTCTCTTTTCTTTCTCTCCCTCTCCTCCTTGACCCTCGCCTGTGTCCCCCTCTTCTGTCTTCTCTCATTTCTCTGTCCTTCTCTTTCTCTTTTTTCTGACTCTCCTCCTTAACCCCCCTTTTTCTCTTTCTCTCTCTCTCTCTCTCTCTTCTTCATTCCACTGTCTCATTCTCTTTTCTTTATCTCCTGTACTTTCCCTTTCTCTTCTTCTCGTTCACGCTCTGTCACACTCCTTTCCCTCTTCTCTCTCTTTTTTCTCTCTCTTCCTCTCCTCCTCGACCTTCACCTTCTCTACCCCTCTCTCTGTCTTTCACTTTGTCTCTCTTTTCTGTCTCTTTCTCTCTCTCTTCTGTCTTCTCTCTTTTCTCCCTCCTTCCCTCTCTCTCTTTTCTGCCCCCTCATCCGTTGTCTCTTCCTCTCTCTCTTTCCCCCCTTTTCTCTCATCTCTTTCCACATGAGGACCTTCTCCTTTTGGACTTTCTTCTAGTTTTCCGATGTTCCATCAGATTCACTCTCTTCTGATGTTTTCACACATTTTTGGATCTTTTCAGTACATTTTTCATCCGTTTTTGTGTATTAGAGATTCCAGGTCTGATTCCAATTTATGCCAGTGATTCTAGTGAAGGTGTGTGGAGTTTAAAAACACAGTGGAGCACTTCCTGTATTACCACTTCATGACATCACAAGTTGGAACAGAGCTTTAACGTTTCCTTTTTCACTCGCGTCTTGGTGTGAACAATCAGACAGAAATCCAGATCACATCAGATGGAGCTGGAACACGGAACACGGAATCAGATGATCAGACTTTAGGTAAACAGTCACTGAAGTCTGGGTCAAATGCACAGTATGACTTTCCCCCTGTGTTTGTCACGATACTATCATTTCAAACCCGATTTTGATACTAAGGAACAGACTCGATACTCGATACTCGATACCATGATTATAATAAAACCCTCTTTGTTTAGACGATCTCCTGTGATTTTACACATGAAACTGTGGAACTTTATTTTCTGTTCCCATGTGTCCTGATATCTGTGGAATCAGAGGTCCAGGTCTAAACCAGGTCTAAACCAGGTCTAAACCAGGTCTAAACCAGGTCCATGGGTATATTCTAGTCTCTGTGCTCTTACACTTGTTCTGGTCCAGTTCCAGTTTGTTCTAAACACATTCAGGTTCTGTTCTGAAAATGGGACTTTTTTAGTATCTAAACCTGTGGAAAACGAGGATCTCGTTTCGATATCAGTTTTAGTAAGATAAGATAAGATAAGATAAGATAAGATAAGATAATCCTTTATTTGTCCCACAATGGGGAAATTGCAGTGTCACAACGCAAGTTACAGAAACAGTAGGAAAATAAGAGCATCAAAATCAAGATAAATAATAATAAGTATTTACAATCAACTAAAAAACACAACGCTGTAAGCTAAGCTAAAAGGCACAGGAACATTGCACAATAAGTGTTTTTGATTCTGAGATGATTGTGAACAGTGCAGTGATGGACAGTGGTGGGTAAATAAATAAATAAGTAGCAGTATCGATGAGCGTCTGATTTTCGATTCTTTGGACAGCCTTAGCCCGTTCTGAGCGTGGTAAAGCTGTGAGTGTGAGCTTCACAGACTGTAGTTCTGCGCTCGCTCCTCTTCTGGCCGTGTTTATTTGTCTGGCCTTGTGCAGTGGAGTTCATCGGGGCACTGAGCTGGAAGTGCCGTTTATTTATGTTTGAAATGACTTTTTGAACGGGCTGCGCTGGTGAAGAGGTGAGAGCGGAGCTGCGTCACTGCGCATGGGAGCCAGAGAAGACACTCAGAAATACTCAGAAAGGAACAAAGAGTGTGAAAAAAACAAATATTTCCTAATTAAACTGATGAAATAACTAACTTAAACGCTTGACATCACGTGGATTGGCCTTTTGTTTATTATTTAAAGGGCCGTACCCGATTTTTCCACATGTGTCTAAGCAAAATGTGTCTTGTCCCAGTGCAGATAAATAAACGGTACGCGCAGCTCTTGAGGTCAAAATACGTCTGCTGTTTACTGTCTGTGTCTAATTATAAAGCGTTTTATTGTCCGAGGAATAACTTTGGAGCACTACAAACTTCTAAAAATTAGGTAGAGTCCCTTTAAGTGTAACTTTTCTGGTGTGGGACGGCTCGATGTGCCTGACCTGGTTTCAGTGAGAACAGGTGTGCCACGTGTTCTGATGATCTTACCTAACAGCAGCGTATACAGGGAGAACAGGACTGGCCCGAGTACTGAACCCTGTGGCACGCCGTCGGTTCCCTTACAGGACACGGCTGTGTCCCCACTTCCCGATTCAGTCCAAGATTCTGTTACTCACCTTTAAATCAGTTCAGAATCTGGTCCCCACCTCCAGAGTCTCTATGATCTCCTCCACACCTCCACACACTCCCACTCCCTCCGCTCCTCCTCCTCTCTCCTCCTCCTCCTCCGCTCTCCTCCTCCTCTCTCCTCCTCTCTCCTCCCCTCTGTCCTCTCTGCTCCTCCTCTCTCCTCCTCCTCCTCTGTCCCCTCTGGTCCTCCTCTCTCCTCCTCCTCTCTGTCCTCTCTGCTCCTCCTCTCTCCTCCTCTCTCCTCCTCCTCTCTCCTCCTCTCTCCTCCCCTCTGTCCTCTCTGCTCCTCCTCTCTCCTCCTCCTCCTCTGTCCCCTCTGGTCCTCCTCTCTCCTCCTCCTCTCTGTCCTCTCTGCTCCTCTCTGTCCTCTCTGCTCCTCCTCTCTCCTCCTCCTCTCTCCTCCTCTCTCCTCCTCCTCCTCTGTCCCCTCTGGTCCTCCTCTCTCCTCCTCCTCTCTGTCCTCTCTGCTCCTCTCTGTCCTCTCTGCTCCTCCTCTCTCCTCCTCCTCTCTCCTCCTCTCTCCTCCTCTCTCCTCCTCCTCTCTCCTCCTCTCTCCTCCTCCTCCTCTGTCCCCTCTGGTCCTCCTCTCTCCTCCTCCTCTTCTCTCCTCCTCCTCTCTCCTCCCCTCTGATGTCACCCTGTGATGTCACTCACAGCATTCGGCTCCAGTCAAATGAAGCTCATCGAGGCTAGCTATAGTGTTGGATTTGGAGCAGAATTCCATATTTGGAATTCCGCTGGAAAGTATCAATCAAACCTGTTGCTAACGTTAGTAGGAGCGATCTCGGGTAAAGAAGGCGCCTGATTTGTCTGTTATTAATGTTCATGTCATGATTCAGGGACAAAATGGCAAAATAAATGTAGAGTCGGTTAATACGAGAGTCGGTGGAGCCAAAGCGTGCCCGCGCTCACTGCCTGTTTGGAACGTGGTGACCATCGGGTTAGCTACATCCATCTACGCGTTCTGGTTAAATTTCGGTGACTTTTCACCTCAGACATGTTCATGAACCTAATTCTGTTTGTCTGCAGACGTGGACGAATGCGCCGACAACAATGGCGGCTGTCAGCAGGTCTGTGTGAACACCATGGGCAGCTACGAGTGCCAGTGTACCCACGGCTTCTTCCTCAGCGACAACCAGCACACTTGTATCCACCGATCAGATGGTAAGAGACCAATCTAACCATAACTCACCAAAACTAAACCAAAACACGACAATGAGCACACTTGTATCCACCGATCAGACGGTAAGAGACAAAACTAAACCAAATCACACCAAAACGCTCCAAAACACGACAATGAGCATAGGCGTATACACCTATCAGACGGTACAAGACCAATATAACTATAACTCACCAAAACTAAACCAAAACTAAACCAAAGCACAATGACTAGCATAGATGTATACACCAATCAGACGGTAAGAGACAAAACTAAGCCAAATCACACCAAAACTCACCAAACGGAATCAAAACACATCCTCCGATCGGAAGGTAAAAGAACACATATGTTATTGTAGACGCGGCGTTTGAGGCTAAAGCTATCATCCACTTAGCAACTTTACTGTTGCTGCTTTGTCTGGAATGTTTCGCAGTATGGCATTAAACCATTCTATCTTCATGGAGACCAAACCGGACCAAGTTATGAGTTAGATCTGTGGAGAGGCGACCCCGCTCACAGTCAGAATACCTGTTTTTTTGGTATTTTTGAGCTCTAAAACCACCTGTGATTGAATAAATGTAAAGTGGAGCTGTTTAATGTCACACTGTGGAACATTCCAGGCAGAGCAATAATGTATCCATAGAAACAAGCAGGTGATGGACCCCCAAACGTAAAGTACATCGTCTTTATGTGCCAACATTACAGCAGTGAATGGGTTTCATAACTGCAGCATTTGGACATTGATCGTATTGTTTTATTGACTGGGCAGGTCTGTGACAGGTCAAAGGTCAAGGTCTTACATCATCCCTAACATGACCTTTGTGACCTAACGTCGCTCTGATTAAACCAAACACCAGATTCATTACAGAAGCATGTCCGGGTATAGGCTTATTGATGGAGGGAGGAGCCTGTACAGCTCCATGGGACACGCACTGTTTTTGAAGAAATCTCCAAACTTCTGATCCACAAATGTTTCTCCTTCTCATTCTTTGTTTAACTTTTCTGGTTGGGGGTCCGTCACCTGCTTGTTTCTATGGATACGTCATTGCTCTGCCTGGAATGTTCCACAGTGTGACATTAAACAGCTCTACTTTACATTTATTCAATTACAGGTGGTTTTAGAGCTCAAAAATACCTAGAAAAACAGACATTCTGACTGTGAGCGGGGTCGCCTCTCCACAGATCTGACCTGTAACTTGGTCTGGTTTGGTCTCCATGAAGATCATACTGTGGAACATTCCAGACAAAGCAATAACATTTCCATGGAGAAAAGCATTTGACGGACCCTCCAGCAGAAAAGTTACACAGTGCAGCTTTAACTCATCACGCTGATCTTCTGGTGTAAAGTCCTTTCAGCTGAAACACTCTCGTTTTTGAGGTTGAGTAACGACTCCACTTAGTTTATTTTTCCTGACAGAGAAAACCAGGACTAAACCAGGACTAAACCAGGACTGAACCTTTAGTTTATTTCTCCAGACAGAGACGAGGCTGAACTTTGTGTCAGTTTTTGTTTGATCGGCCCGGGAATTACCGAGATCTGAACCAGAAACCAGGTCAACAAACCTGCACCTGACAGTTACAGCAAACTCCACCTGCGACTCTCACCTGTCTCACCTGTCTCACCTGTCTCACCCGTCTCACCCGTCTCAGCGCAGGTTAAACTAGAGGGATTCTGAAATGTGCTGATGTCATGTGAGTGCAGCCTGTTGCTTGTGTAGAATTATCCACTGTGCTTGTTTTGGTTCTTGGTGGTTGTTTTGGTGGATTCGAACGGTTTTGTCACTGGCTCATTAACGGCAAAAACAAAGGGGGACAAACCGGACCCTTGGGGAACACCCATTTGAGACTAGAGATTGTATAAATATAAATAAAATATAATGGTGATAGGTTTAGGGACAATGGGCCATTTCACCAATGTACATGATCAGGGAAAACACTCGTGGCGTGCTCGTGGTGTGCTCGTGGCCTTGGCGTGCTCGTGGTGTGCTCGTGGCCTTGGCGTGCTCGTGGTGTGCTCATGGCATTGGCGTGCTCGTGGTGTGCTCTTGGCGTTGGCGTGCTCGTGGTGTGCTCATGGCGTTGGCGTGCTCGTGGTGTGCTCATGGTGTTGGCGTGCTTGTGGCGTGTTTGGTGGTGTGTTTGGTGTTGTGCTCATGGCGTTGGTGTGCTCGTGGCGTGCTTGGTGGCGGTGGCATGCTCGTGGTGTGTTTGGTGGCGTGCTCGCGGACTTTTCAGTGTCGTGCTCATGGTGTGTTTGATGGCGTACTCGTGGCGTGCTCGAGGCGTTGGCGTAATCGTGGCGTGTTTGGTGGAGTACTCGTGGCGTGTTCGTGGAGTACTTGTGGCGTACTCGTGGAGTGCTCGTGGAATACTCGTGGCATGCTCATGGCGTGTTTGGTGGCGTGCTCGTGGTGTACTCGTGGCGTGCTCATGGAGTACTTGTGGCATGCTCATGGCGTACTTGTGGCGTGCTCATGGAGTACTCGTGGCGTGCTCGTGGAGTACTCGTGGCATGCTCATGGCGTGTTTGGTGGCGTGCTCGTGGCGTACTCGTGGCGTGCTCGTGGAGTACTTGTGGCATGCTAATGGCGTGCTTGTGGCGTGCGCGTCGCGTACTCGTGTCATGCTCGGTGCCGTGCTCGGTGCCGTGTGCAGATGTCCTTTAGCCTCTGGGCTGTGGGCTGTGGTCAGCTGACCTCTGACCCGGGTCACATATGTAACATGTGTGAACCCGCCCACACGCTACTGCGGAAGACGAGAGAGAGAGAGAGAGAGAGAGAGAGAGAGA
>CM057085.1:42117866-42227866 GCA_029959045.1 Taenioides sp. WSHXM2023
TCTCTAAAATAGAACTCTCTGCTTCCTATAATTTTTAACATATTTGATTGGTACAAAACTATAATTTACAGTATGCTCCATTCCACCTGGTGATGTCATGAAACGGTAGTTTTCAAGTTTACTAAAACCTTTTACCTTTAGTTCAGGAGAGATCGGCAACTCCAGGGCTGAAATGATCCAAATTATTCTAGTGAAGGTGTGTGGAGTTTAAAAATACAGTGGAGCACTTCCTGTATCACCACATGATGACATCACAAGGTGGAACAGAGTGTTTTCAGTTTGAGAGAAGAACTCCTAAACCTAAATATGCAGGTTTGTGTCTTAAACATGTGAATGAAACAAAACACAAGTCCAGGTCTGTTTGTGACGAGGAAATGACATATAGAATAGAGTAATATGGGTCCTTTAAGTGTATCCTAGTTCTCTCTGTCTGCCCCTGCCCGCCCCTGCCCGCCCCTGCCCTGTCGTGTTGGAGCCTCGGTGTTGTGAATGAGGCTGGTCTGTCTGTGGAGCTGCAGAAATAGCCGTGTGTGTTGACTCTGAGCAAAGCCACTGAACCTCATGTGAATCCCATCGTTCTGCACGCGCTCAATACCCCTCTATTTCTGTCCATTCAGACGCTCCTGCTCCACAGACCCGACCCATAAGCAGCAGACCTGTGTTTTTAAGTGTGTGCGTGTGTGTATGTGTGTATGGTTTTGCGATTTAACAATTTGATTTTAAATTCCATAAATCCGTCCCTATCTGTGACCCGTGTCCCCAAATATGAGGTAAACGTATTCATATCAAATATAACTTTTACTGATTCACTGATATTAGTCTAAAATTTTGTCTGGAGGATTTTTTTAGTTTCAAATTGTCAGTGAAAGTTCAAAATAGCGTTAAAGAGACGCAGCAGCTTTGGAATTATGATGAACAAAAAAAAAACAATGTAAATCCATCGCCTGTGGACGTGGTGGGTCCAGATAAACATTCTTTATCTATTGGCTGTTTGGTCGTCAGTCAAACTCCCTACGTTTCTATAGTAACCGACTCTTCGGCGCGCTGGGATTACGTGGTTTACGTTCGCCTCTCACACATTCCACAGACGCAAGACGCCGTTTACTCGACCAACGCAGCGGTTCTTAGCGGCTTTTTCCAACTGTCGCTTCCTCACAGTTTGTACAAAGTTTGTTGCGATGGCGGATGAGAATCCACGACCAGTTAGCCGCAAAAGAAAGTCCGTTTATGAGGTCGCTGAAAGAAGAAGAGAAGGGGAAAAGGAGCGAAGCCAAACTAAGGTGATTCTTGGAGATTCCTTCCAGCGATGGCGTCACTGAAGCAGACGAAGGGTCTAAAGACTGACGCATTGGTCGATAAATTACTTCTGGACAGGAAACTTCTGCTCATCATTTGAAAACGTACAGTAGAGTTACAGCAGCAACAGCGACTCTGAAAGAGCCCCGACTGTAAACAAACAGGATTTTAGAGTCAGGAGGAGGTGGAGGAGGCGGGAGGAGGTGTTTCTACTTAAGGAGCTGTGGAAAAGGACAAACAGTCGCTTTATTTCTCTTTCCCTGGAAAATTCTCTATACAAACTTTATCCACAAAAACATTGGATCAGATGGACATTTGTTTCTGCCATAATCTGGTGTTTTGGTTCTTTATCCAATCAGAACGCAGAATGAGCGTCACATGACTCTCTCATGTGGGTTGCTGGTTTAAAGCTGAAATCCAGTGTGTTTAAACCTAAAATGTCTCTGATCTGAACGGTCACTCCCTAAACCCCAGAGTCAGTGCTAGTGCAGCCTCTGCAGCTCAGGGAGGGAATTCTGGAGGTTCTGAGCTTCACATGAGCCTGTCCAGAAACTGAGACTGAGACAAACGCAGGACGTGTCATTGCGTCTCTGTCTGCAGGACGTGTCTCTGTCTGCGGGTGAACGCTCTGGGGACACAGGGTTAGAGGTGATTGTACCTGATGTTCAAACGTCTCTGTGTCTCTGTGTGGAGGTTTTCTCATGGGGACCTGCCTGTCTTACGAGGACCTGCCTGTCTTACGAGGACAGAATCAGGTCCATGATGCAAGTCTTTAATTATCAGATCAACCCTATGGTTTAAAGACGTTTCAGATCTGGTTAAACAGGTTATGGTTAAGGTTTAGGTTAAGGTTCAGTAAGTGACTATAGAGGGTTTGCACCATCATGTGACCCCATAGCAACGGTAACTACGCTGCCATGACACCGGGCAGGCGATTGTCTTCAGTTCAGTTGCATCAGAGAAACATGGGCAGGTTTTGTTGTGTATTTGGCTGGTCGAGCCGTTCTGAAAGAGATAAAACGATTTGTTTCTTCACTGTTCCTCTGGAAATGACTCATCAGGAGCTCAAACAAGGGAATTACTGAAAAAAAGAATTAAATTTGGAATTAAACTTGCAAACATAAACCGCGAAGAGATTTCGAATGGTGCCGTCATGACACCTGAAGTTTGCTCACGTCACTTTCATCGAGGTATTTGCTGTTCAGATTGTTTCATAGTTTATTTAATGAAAGAAGAAAACTTACTGAACTAAAATTTCATTCATTTATCCAGGAAAACCTGCACCAGTTTACGATCCAACGAACCTTGAAATGAAACACTTACCTTTCCGATAAAAAACCTTGATGTTACTGCGAGCTTTTCCTACATAAACACATCTGCTGGTGTGTTTATGTAGGAAAAACTCGCAGTAACGTCAAGGTTTAGATCGGAAAGGTAAGTGTTTTCCAACTCGCACAGAACCATGTCACTCGCCATAGGACCGATGTTTTCTTTATTGCTTTGCTTATCAACAACGATGTCTTCTAGAATTAATCGTTTTTTTGTGAGCGGATTATTCTAACGTTCGCGAGTATCTTTTCATGGCCGATTCTTTCGTAGTTTGGCTCTTTGAATCGTGCCCCATATTGATCGTAGGACCCAGTCTGGGTTCGTTGGATCGTAAACTGGTGCGGGTTTTCCTGGATAAATGAATGAAATTTTAGTTCAGTAAGTTTGCTTCTTTCATTAAATAAACTATGAAACAATCTGAAGAGCAAATACCTCGGTGAAAGTGACGTGAGCAAACTTCAGGTGTCATGATGGCACCATTTGAAATCTCTTCACGGTTTGTTTGCAAGTTTAATTACCGTCTTTTTTTTCTCGATAATTCCCTGTGTGTCTCTTTGTGTGTGTGTCTGTTTGTGTGTGTCTGTTTATGTTGTGTGTGTGTGTGTGTGTGTGTTGTGTGTCTGTGTGTTGTGTTGTGTGTTGTGTTGTCTGCGTTGTGTGTGTGTTGTGTGTCGTTGTGTGTGTTGTGTTGTGCGTTGTGTGTGTGTGGTTGTTCTGTGGTGGAGCGTCACACTTCTGTCTGTGGCTGAGGAGTCGTTTCCATTCAAACAGACACACTGCTGCTTTTATTCACTCAAACTGAAGCATCTCTGGGTTTTCTGTTATTTAAAGCTCCTAAATTACGCAAAACCGACTCTTGGGAGTTTTAAATCGTGTTCTAATGTCGTTCCCTCCTCAAAAAACAGACCTGGAGTTGTGTTTTGTTAGTCTCCAAAGCTCCAAACGCTCTGCTCCACCTTGTGATGTCATGAAGCGGTAGTTTTAAAGTGAACAGCTCCTTTTACCTTTAGTTCAGTCGAGATCTGCAATTCCAGGACTGAAATGATCCAAATGATTCTAGTGAAGGTGTGTGGAGTTTAAAAACACAGTGGAGCACTTCCTGTATCACCACATGATGACATCACAAGGTGGAACAGAGTGTTTTCAGTTTGAGAGAAGAACTAAAAAAAGCCTAAATCTGCAGGGTTTGTACGTTAAAGATGTGGGAATGAAACAAAACACAACTCCAAGTAACTTTTCTGGTGGAGGGTCTGTGAAATACTTTGTCTGGAATGTTCCACAGCGTGGCATTAAACCTTTAAGTTAAATCTTCACAGAGACCAGACCAAGGTCCAGGTCAGATCTGTGGAGAGGCGACCCCGCTCACAGTCAGAATGTCTGTTTTTCTAGGTATTTTTGAGCTCTAAAACCACCTGTGATTGAATAAATGTAAAGTAGAGCTGTTTAATGTCACACTGTGGAACATTCCAGGCAGAGCAATGACGTATCCATAGAAACAAGCAGGCACAGCTCCTTTAAAATGCATAAAAGCCCCGTTGTGAGCGCCGTTTCAGCTCTGACAGTCGTGTATTACGTTTCTAATTGATGTTTGACACTGGGATATTATGGGATGTCCTGTGCCAGAAGGAGCCAAAACAAAACCCTTGTAAATTCTTGCTGGTTCTCGACACCAGAATTCCTGCTGAAATTGAAGTTGGCAGGAAAATGGGGATTCTAGCAGCGTTCCGTGCAAACACCTCCTGCTTTGGTTTTCCAGTCGCTCAGATTCTCAGAGAAAGTGTTTGAATCGTGGTTTTGTTGTTATAAAACTAAGAAAATACCTCCTGACAGTTTAAGAAGGGAGAGTCTGATCCTCGCCAAACCAGAAACCTGATTTTTTGGAAGATCTGGACAAAAATAAGACTGAAATAATCGCTGCATTTTGATATGTAACAGAATCGATATTCGATACCGATTCTGATTCTGATTCCACGATTATAATAAAAACCCTCTTTATTTAGTCAATCGCCTGTGATTTTACACATTAAACAGTGGAACTTTATTTTTTGTTCCCATGTGTCCTGATATCTGTGTAATCCCTCAGAGGTCCAGGTCTAAACTAGGACTGAACCAGGACTAAACTAGGACTAAACCAGGTCTAAACCAGGACTAAACCAAACCAGGTCTAAAACAGGTCTAAACCAGGACTAAACCAGGTCTAAACCAGGACTAAACCAGGACTAAACCAGGTCTAAACCAGGACTAAACCAAACCAGGTCTAAACCAGGACTAAACCAAACCAGGTCTAAAACAGGTCTAAACCAGGACTAAACCAGGTCTAAACCAGGACTAAACCAGGACTAAACCAGGACTTAACCAGGTCTAATCCTGCCGTCTTCTGTTTCCTCTCGGTTGTGTTGCAGGAGACGGATTAAAGGTCGTTACACAAAACTGACTCAGAAACAGACCTGGAGTTGTGTTTGTTTCATTCACATGTTTGAGGAACTCTTTATTATTAGTCTGTCTACATCTCCAAAGCTCCAAACGCTCTGTTCCACCTTGTGATGTCATCAAGTGGTAGTTTTCAAGTGAACAGCTCCTTTTACCTTTAGTTCAGTCGAGATCGGCAACTCCAGGACTGAAATGATCCAAATGATTCTAGTGAAGTTGTGTGTCCTCTTCTCCTCTTCTCGTCCTCCTCTTCTTCTCATCCTCTTCTCTCCTTCTTCTTGTCATCTTCTCTTCCTCTCCTCCTCCTCCTCTTCTTCTCCTCTTCTCATTTTCTTCTTCTTCTCTGCTTCTCCTCCTCTTTTCCACTGCTTCTCCTCCTCCTCTCCTTCTTCTCTCCTCCTCCTCTCCTCCTCTTCCTCTCCTCTGCTCCTCTTCTTCTCCTCCTCCCCCTCTTCCTCCCCCTCCTCCTCCCCTCCTCCTCTCCTCCCCTCCTCCTCTCCTCCCCCTCTTCCTCTCGTCCTCCTCCTCTCCTCTCCCTCTTCCTCTCGTCCTCCTCCTCTCCTCCTCTCCTCTCCCTCTTCCTCTCGTCCTCCTCCCCTCCTCCTCTCCTCCCCCTCTTCCTCTCGTCCTCCTCCCCTCCTCCCCTCCTCCTCTCCTCCTCTCCTCTCCCTCTTCCTCTCGTCCTCCTCCTCTCCTCCCCCTCTTCCTCTCATCCTCCTCCCCTCCTCCTCTCCTCCCCCTCTTCCTCTCGTCCTCCTCCCCTCTTCCCCTCCTCCTCTCCTCCTCTCCTCCCCCTCTTCCTCTCGTCCTCCTCCCCTCTTCCCCTCCTCCCCTCCTCCTCTCCTCCCCCTCTTCCTCTCGTCCTCCTCCCCTCTTCCCCTCCTCCTCTCCTCCTCTCCTCCCCCTCTTCCTCTCATCCTCCTCCCCTCTTCCCCTCCTCCCCTCCTCCTCTCCTCCCCCTCTTCCTCTCGTCCTCCTCCCCTCCTCCCCTCCTCCTCTCCTCCCCCTCTTCCTCTCATCCTCCTCCCCTCCTCCTCTCCTCCTCTCCTCCTCTCCTCCTCTCCTCCCCTCTTCCCCTCCTCCCCTCCTCCTCTCCTCCCCCTCTTCCTCTCGTCCTCCTCCCCTCCTCCCCTCCTCCTCTCCTCCCCCTCTTCCTCTCATCCTCCTCCTCTCCTCCCCTCCTCCTCTCCTCCTCTCCTCCTCTCCTCCCCTCCTCCTCTCCTCCTCTCCTCCTCTCCTCCCCCTCTTCCTCTCGTCCTCCTCCCCTCCTCCCCTCCTCCTCTCCTCCTCTGCTCCCCCTCTTCCTCTCGTCCTCCTCCCCTCCTCCCCTCCTCCTCTCCTCCCCCTCTTCCTCTCATCCTCCTCCCCTCCTCCTCTCCTCCCCCTCTTCCTCTCGTCCTCCTCCCCTCCTCCTCTCCTCCCCCTCTTCCTCTCGTCCTCCTCCCCTCCTCCCCTCCTCCTCTCCTCCCCCTCTTCCTCTCATCCTCCTCCCCTCCTCCTCTCCCCCTCTGCTCTCCCTCTTCCTCTCGTCCTCTCGTCCTGTAATGGACAGATTCCCAGCGGTTCAAACGTTCTTTAATGAGGATAAACAGAGTGGAGAGTCCTTCCTGTCCCTGCGCTCACACTCTTAAATAAATCCATCCAAATATAAGACGGAAACACACGACGAGCTGCAGAACAGAGCCCAGCGGAGAGAGGGAGGGAAGGAGGGAGAGGGGGAAGGAGAGAGGGAGAGACAGGGAGGGGGAAGAGAGAGACAGGGAGGGGGAAGAGAGAGACAGAGAGGGGGAAGAGAGAGACAGAGGGGGGGAAGAGAGAGACAGGGAGGGGGAAGAGAGAGACAGAGAGGGGGAAGAGAGAGACAGAGAGGGGGAAGAGAGAGACAGAGGGGGGGAAGAGAGAGACAGGGAGGGGGAAGAGAGAGACAGGGAGGGGGAAGAGAGAGACAGAGAGGGGGAAGAGAGAGACAGGGAGGGGGAAGAGAGAGACAGGGAGGGGGAAGAGAGAGACAGGGAGGGGGAAGAGAGAGACAGAGGGGGGGAAGAGAGAGACAGAGGGGGGGAAGAGAGAGACAGAGGGGGGGAAGAGAGAGACAGGGAGGGGGAAGAGAGAGACAGAGAGGGGGAAGAGAGAGACAGAGAGGGGGAAGAGAGAGACAGAGGGGGGGAAGAGAGAGACAGGGAGGGGGAAGAGAGAGACAGGGAGGGGGGAAGAGAGAGACAGGGAGGGGGAAGAGAGAGACAGGGAGGGGGAAGAGAGAGACAGGGAGGGGAAAGAGAGAGACAGGGAGGGGAAAGAGAGAGACAGAGAGGGGCAAGAGAGAGACAGAGAGGGGCAAGAGAGAGACAGAGAGGGGCAAGAGAGAGACAGAGAGGGGGAAGAGAGAGACAGAGTGGAGACAGGGAGAAAGAGAAAGGCCAACAGAGACAGAAAGAGAGTAGAGAGAGGGAACATTTTTCACCAGATGTTCCAGTGGTGTGTGTGTGTGTCTGTGTGTGTCTATGTGTGTAATGTCTGTGTGTGAGGGCATCTTCTTTGTGCTTGAGTACTTCAGTCTGAGTACTTCAGTCTGACTACTTCAGTCTGAGTACTTCCGTCTGAGTACTTGCCAATACAAAATACCAATACCAGACCATTATTTTTTACAGCCATTTTACTGCAATGGTTAATCCAATTAATTATTTCATTTGATTATTTATGAGCCATATTATTATTATTATTATTATTATTATTATTATTATTATTATTATTATTATTGAGAGGAGGAGGTGAGAGGAGGTCTGAGGAGGATAGAGGAGATCTGAGGAGGAGATGAGAGTTGGAGAGTGGAGTTTTGAGGAGGTGAGTGGGTTCGTTGGTTGAACATTTGCACAGTTCCTGTTCTAAACGCTGATCTGGGTCTGGGCAGGGCAGGTGTGGGCCGTGATCGGATAAAATGGCAACTCCCTGTGGAATTTGAGACGCTGGTCTGAAAGTCTGAGGCGAGTGAGACCAGTGCATGTGCTCATATACTTACTGTACGCGATTATTACCGTAATATCACTGTAATATCACTGTAATATTACAGTAATATCACTGTAATATTACAGTGATATCACTGTAATATTACAGTAATGTCACAGAATTATTACAGTATTATCACTGTAATATCACTGTAATATTACAGTGATATTACAGTGATAATACTGTAATAATTCTGTGACATTACTGTAATATTACAGTGATATCACTGTAATATCACTGTAATATTACAATAATATCACTGTAATATCACTGTAATATTACAGTGATATTACAATAATATCACTGTAATATTACAGTGATATCACTGTAATATTACAGTAATGTCACAGAATTATTACAGTATTATCACTGTAATATCACTGTAATATTACAATAATATCACTGTAATATCACTGTAATATTACAATAATATCACTGTAATATCACTGTAATATTACAGTAATATTACAGTAATATCACTGTAATATCACTGGTAATATCACAGTAATGTCACAGAATTATTACAGTATTATCACAGTAATATCACTGTAATATTACAGTAATGACAGAATTATTACAGTAATATTACAGTAATATCACATGATTCTTACAGTAATATCATAATATTATTACAGTAATATTAAAGTATTGTTACAGTAATATCACAATAATATTAACTGTGCTAATATTAATATTAAAGTAATATTACAGTATTATTACAGTCATATCTCTGGATTATTCACTCATAGTTTGATTGATTACGGTGGCCTAAGTTAACATTGCTAAGGACATAATATTATCCTAATCCGATCTGATACTGGTCAAATTTGTTGGATTGGATATCGGCCTCCAAATATCGGTTCAGCCGATATTGTGGTTGGACATAAACACTGAAGTAACACGGTCGCACTTGGCCCAGAAAGTCTCAGATTGTTTGAACTTTTATTTACACAAAGTTACTTTTGGGATAAATAACAGCTCCATCACACATTTGGATCAGTTTTGTCTTATTTTTGTTGTAATTTGTTTTAATGTTGCATGTCTTAGTTTACCATGTCTCTTCGAAGTATAAAAACACAAGTTGAATGAGTACAAGGAAGAACAGTTTAATGCCATACTGTGGAACATTCCAGGCAAATATTGTGACTGATTAATGGTGACAGCTCAGTCACAAGGTGGCCCCTCACCTGACGATGCCATGAAAACAAAGTTAAAACCATACGTCGGAACATTTTCCATGGCAATAGATACGTTTTATGTGGAATATTATCGCCAAAGGAACAACATTTCCACGGAAACAACAGGAGGAGGCCCTGCTACAGGCTAAATAAGAGTCGGGTTTGTGGAGATGCGAGCCCACTCACAGCAAGGACATGTTTATCAGTGCAATTAAAAAATATGCTTTTATTTGAGTATTTTTTTTAGCTAAAAAAGTAGCATACTGTGGCTTTAAACATGTATGAGTGAGCGTTAGCGTGTTCTTGTGCAGAATTAGCATTAGCGGAGATGGTCACATTTTCATACAGCGCTTTTCCAACTTCAAGGCTCAAAGTGCTTTACGTCAAGGAACCACTCAAACATTCACACTCATATTCATACACCAGTGCACGCAGACACTGGGGGAGAGGTGGGTTAAGTGTCTTGCCCAAGGACACAACAACAGCATTCATTTCTGGGAGCCGGAGAGATTGGAGTTTATTGAAAAGACAGTACTTATTTGAAGTACTGCGTTTGGACACAAGAGCTCAGAGGCCTTCAGAGGATTCTTCTTGAACAAACGGCCGTCAGCGAGCGGAGGATGGGTGTGTGTGAGGATGGGGGGATAGGTGGACGTGTGGATGAGAGAAGGTGAAGCTGCACGTAAACAAAGAACAACTGAAACTGAAAGTGACCGATGAGACCAGCGCCTCCCGGACCGCTCACACCGAGTCCCACCAAAGTAACGATTTGGCTTTCCGAGTACCACCAGATCTAAACCAGGTCTTGCTACTTTGCAGTGGCATAATGCTGGGGGTGTTCTACATGCATGTCTACGGCGGAATGTTCAGCAGTTACGGTACTATGGAGACACAAAGCTCCCACAACACGACAAATCTGCATAAATATACAAAAACATACAAAACTACACACTACAACTTCACAAACCTGATGCGATGTGCAGTAGTAGTAAAAGGGCGCGACTTGGTTAATGTTCATACGTTTTTTTCCAGCAAATTTAGCATTTTGAAAACAGTAAAAGGAACACGGTGATCTAAATATGTGATGTTTTACAGTTTTTACCCCAGAGAAGTAAAAACCCCGTCTTTAAACGGTCCATTTTACGCTATTTTCTGTTAAATATTTTCATTCACACATGTTTAAGACACAAACCCTGCATATTTAGGTTTAGGAGTTCTTCTCTCAAACTAAAAACACTCTGTCCCTCCTTGTGATGTCATGCGGTGATACAGGAAGTGCTCCACTGTATTTTTAAACTCCACACACCTTCACTAGAATCATTTGGATCATTTCAGCCCTGGAATCGCCGATCTCGACTGAACTAAAGGTAAAAGGAGCTGTTCTGTTGAAAACTTCATAAACGCGTCATGACATCACAAGGTGGAACAGAGCGTTTGGAGCTTTGGAGATGGAGAAAGTAATAATGCAATAATAAGTGTTCCACAAACATGTGAATGAAACAAAACACAACTCCAGGTCTGTTTTTGAGGAGGAACAACATTAGAACATGGCTAAAAGGTGCATTGTGTAACTTGCTTTGTCTGAAATGTTCCACAGTATGGCATTAAACCTTTCTGTCTTCATGGAGACCAAACCAGACCAAGTTCCAGGTCAGATCTGTGGAGAGGCGACCCCGCTCACAGTCAGAATATCTGTTTTTCTAATTATTTTTGAGCTGTAGTTTTTAATAAATGTAAAGTAGAGCTGTTTAAAGTCACTCTGTGGAACATTCCAGGCAGAGCAGTGACATATCCATGAAAACAAGCAGGTGACGGACCCTCAACCGAAAAGTTCCACAGTGCACCTCTAAAGCTCACAAGAGTCAGTTTTACGTAATATAGGACCTTGAAAATGTGAACGATGAACAGAATCCTATAATCAAAAGACAAATCCCAAAGCTGGTCAGAAGTTCACAGTTCCTCCCGAGTGGCCGGTCTGTCCTTCCACCAGGACCTCGGCGTGGGTCTGGGTTCGGGCCTGGGTTCGGGCCTGGGTTCGGGCCTGGGTTCGGGTCTCGGTTCGGGCCTCGGTTCGGGCCTCGGCTGGAGCACATTCCTCTTCGCTCTGGTTGAAATAACACGGGCTGATGTGTTTGGAGCCTGGAGGACCTCTGCTCCTCTGGACTCTGTGACCTCCCAAACCAAACACTCACCCTGGAATCGAACCGCGCGCCCTCCTGAAAATGGGACTTCGTCAGACACTATTTCCTCCGCTTCACCCCCCGTTGCCCTCTGGAAACTGTCAGAAAAATGTCTCCCATGTGCAGAAAACGTCCCTGAGTTCTGGAGTTTTCCGCGTTGATGACGGAGACCACAGACTGTATAAAGACGTGTTCAGAGGGAGCGCGACGTCACCCACGGCATCAGATATGGTGCAATTATAGAGTTATACAAGGATAATAACGCTGCACTATTTAGTGAGAACTTGACTTTATGCAACACAGCAATGGCTTTGGAAATTTTGCCTTTAGAGTAATTTATATGATTACGATTTATTATTTTATTCTGTATCTCATCTATTTCTATCTATTTCTATTTCACAGAGGTGCAAGATACAAACTCAGGAAACAGCAAAAATAATAAAAATAATAAGATTTTATTACTCACCTTTCATAAAGCTGTAAAGATGAACTGCAGCATCTCATCCATATTGTCCACAGAATTTGTCCTCCACAAATAATGACCCCCAGTCCACAAAACCGCGCTGTGAATCCATTTTGAGGTGTTCTTTAAAAGTAAAAAGTCCAGAGTCGTTCCTCACGTGTGTCTGTTACATCCACACAGCGACGGATCGAGGTGAAGCTGCAGATTAGTGACAGTGACTCTACTTCCTGTGGACTTTATCGCCAACCTTCTATAACGCTTTATATCCTGTGGTCCGCAGACATGTCCCGCTGAAGTCTTTGCGATCGGAGGAAAACTGACAAATCCTGTAGTGTGTAGCGGCCTTTAGGGAGTGTGCAATTATTAAAATATAAGACTGTGAAGGGCTTGGCTGTATAGAGTGACTTAAAGGTCCTGCTGTTGTATCACTCGTGGTCGTTCTTACTCTCTTATTTATGTTCTGTCTTGTCTTTGTGTTAAAGCTGCACCCCCCATCTCAAGACAGATTTCTCCCATGAGAGACAATAAAGATGATCTTATCTAATCTTTAAGACCAAAATCCCGAGGCTCACAGCAGCAGTTACAGAGAGAGGGGCCACAATATTCTAATGGAAGTCAATGGGAGCCAGGGTCAGGAGGAGCTGCAAGTGCCTCCATGCGAACTTCCTGTTTGGAACGCGGCGGCTAGTGGGTTAGCTGTGTTCATTTGTATATTCACTCTGTTGCAAAGACATAATATTAGTAGATGCTGCGTTTGATGCTAATGCTATCATCCTCTTATCCCCATATTTGGAAATTCGAGGTTGTGTATCATAGCAACGGCTAATCAGGAGCAAAAGTGTTGTTGAAGGCTGTGTGCGAATGTCCACTCTTAGCGCCGCCTACAGGGCACTCACTCACAGAGAGATTCAGACACGCAGCTCACTACAGTCGGGTCACGTGGCGTTTAAGTGAAAAAAAGTCTGCTAAACTCCGATAAAACTTGATTTGCAGGACGACAGCGCCATCTGCAGTCCGACTTCCTCAGGACAGTATCCCAGGTGTGTGAGAGTAAAAAAGCCCCTCGTCCCGGTTTATCGTCCCGTGGGCACATTTCCGTATTTCGATTGCCTCTTTAATCCAGCGACGATGTTTGTTCTTCTCTTTCCCGATGATGTTTGCTCCGTCCCGGTCCATAATGTGGTTCTCTCTTTTACAGTCGTCTGAAACGGACGATTTGAGTTGTTCCTTTTCTGCTTTGTGTTTTTTTTTTTTTTTTTGCTCGTGTGCACGCCTTCGCTGTTTCCTTCTTGCATTCTGTCTGTCTGTCTGTTTCGTGTACTGAACGCCCTCCATGTTTCCCCGATGTGTGTTTTATTGCAGGACATGAGGGTATTTTGTATATGACATTTTTACTTTTATGCTTCAATTCCATTTTAAAGTAGAGCTGTTTAATGTCACACTGTGGAACATTCCAGGCAGAGCAATGACATATCCTAACACAGCGTCACACACAGCAGTGCCTTCAGTTAGCATCACACCCTCAGAGAATGTTGATGACCTCAGCTGTAAAGTATTAGTATCCGTCACTTCACTGGAAACTCCTCAGCCATCGCTCTAATGCTCCGGGTCAGGTCCTCCTCTGACACAGCTGGAGTTTGGTCCCAGATGTTCGCTCTTCACCGTTTTAATCCAAAAACGCTCATTTTTATCGTCTGTGATTCCACGCTCCAACGTCCTTTTCACACTAAATAAACCTGACGTAATGCCGCGTTGACGTGTCACATATCAGCCGGGGTTTGCAAAACAATCGAAAATCAGACACTAAAAAATACTTAAACTAATATCAAAACTAGATCCTCATTTTTCACAGGTTTCGATACTAAAACAAAGTCCCACTGACAGAACAGAGCAAAATCTACCCCTGAATTTTATTTATTTAGTTTATTTAATGTGTTTAGAACAAACTGGAACTGGACCAGAACAAGTGTAAGAGCACAGAGACTAGAATACACCCATGGACCTGGTTTAGACCTGGTTTAGACCTGGTTTAGACCTGGTTTAGACCTGGTTTAGACCTGGTTTAGACCTGGTTTAGATCTGGTTTAGACCTGGTTTAGATCTGGTTTAGTCCTAGTTTAGACCTAGTTTAGACCTGGTTTAGTTTAGTCCTGGTTTAGACCTGGTTTAGTTTAGTCCTGGTTTAGATCTGGTTTAGACCTGAGGATTCCACAGATATCAGGACACATGGAAATAGAAAAGAAAGTTCTGCCATTTAATGTGGAAAATCACAGGAGATTGTCTAAAGAAAGAGGGTTTTTATTTTTATTGTGGAATCAGAATCGGTATCGAGTATCGAGTCTGTTCCTCAGTATCGAATTCGAGAGAAATTTTATTATCTGGTGTTACTGAGGCGTGATCAGCCTGATGGATCTGACCCTGGAAGAAACAAGCAGGTGACGGACCCCCAACCGAAAAGTTACACTCTGTTGCTCTCTGCGCTAAGTCATCCCCCTTCAGAGCACTATCACAACACAATCAGTGTGCGTCCCACTAATGAAACTAAACACCAGAGACGTCAACACCAGCCTCTGTATATTCTCACGTTTAAGCTCCAAAATCTTTTAAACTTCTTGTGTTTTCATCGTTAATCAGATGAACGGTGACGAATGCAGAGAGACGATGTTTTGCAGCGATAACAAGCCCTGTCTGAGGCGCTCGTATTAAAAATATAGTAGTAGTAGTAGTAGTAGTAGTAGCAGTAGTAGTAGTAGTAGCAGTAGTAGTAGTAGTAGTAGTAGTAGTAGTAGTAGTAGTAGTAGTAGTAGTAGTTTATTTTCTTCAATCATGTACTTAACCATGTAAGTAAAGTTTATTAATATAGTGCTTTTCACAAACACCTTGAGATACATTCATAATAAAATCATTGCAGCCCTGAACCTGAGGGGGCGGGAACGTTTGTTCAAAGAGGAACGTTTTTAGTTTTTAAAAGCATCTACACGATCTACAGAGCGTAGGTGAGGAGGCAGTTCGTTCCAGAGTTTAGGGGAGACGGTTTGAAAGGATCTGTGTTGCGTTTTAAAGCTTGACTGAGGGACGATTCGCAAGTTTTGTCTGGGAGACCTCAGGCGGCGGGCAGAGGTGTATGTACTTAATAAACTGTTACAGACATTTTACATAAAACTATGACCGAAGGGGTTTAGGCTGAAGTGAAATCTTACGGCTGTGTAACCCTGTTTACAAATGATGATGCCAAAAATACGGCTGTCAGCAAACAACAAGCAACAACCTGGATAGAGAAAAACTGAGAAAAATATATATTTACAATGATAATAATAACAGTACTCATGAGTTCAGTTCAGCGGTTCTTTTGAGTAAACTGTATTCCACTTCCTACATTTCCTTAAAATCCTCATCATTTATCCTACACACTCACCTGCTTCTGTAGCCTGTCTGTATTATTATCTTACTGTCACTCTGTGTAGTAAAAATATGTCTTTAAATCATTCTAGTGCTCTGTATTTGCCTATAGCAGGAGTCTCCAACCTTTTTCCTCCGTGAGCTCCTTTACAAAACACAAATGTCAGAGAGTTACTCATTTTAGTGACCGCAAGAAACTGAGACGATTCTAAGTAAGAGGGCGAGCCTTTGGGTACGTTTGATTCCTTAAAACATAAAACATTGTCTGTTTATTAGTGCACAAAGTTGGACTTCAAAATGACACATTTACAGTAGTAATAGGCATGTAATTAACCACATTTTTGTTATTCAGCACAATGGTAGAATTCTGAAATCCCTTGGCGAGCAACTTGGAAGTGGGTGGAGAGCTACAGGCAGCTCCCGAGGTACAAGTTGGAGACCCCTGGACTATAGAGGGTTTGCACCACCACGTGGCCGTTACTGTTGCTATGGGGCTCCTGCGATCAATATGGGCACGAGTCGAAGAGCCAAACTACGAAAGAATCAGCCATGAAAAGATACTCGCGAACGTTAAAAAGATCCACTCACAAAAAACGATTAATTCCAGAAGACATCGTTGTTGATAAGCAAAGCAAAGAAAACGCCGGTCCTATGGCGAGTGACATGGTTCTATGCGAGCTGGAAAACACTTACCTTTCCGATGAAAACCTTGATGTTACTGCGATATTTTCCTACATAAACACATCTGCTGGTGCGTTTAAAAAAAAAACACACCAGCTCGCAGTAACATCAAGGTTTTGATCGGAAAGGTAAGTGTTTCATTTCAAGGTTCGTTGCATCGTAAACTGGTGCGGGTTTTCCTGGATAAATGAATGAAATTTTAGTTCAGTAAGTTTTCTTCTTTCATTAAATAAACTATGAAACAATCTGAACAGCAAATACCTCGATGAAAGTGACGTGAGCAAACTTCAGGTGTCATGATGGCACCATTTGAAATCTCTTTACGGTTTATGTTTGCAAGTTTAATTACCGTCTTTTTTTCGATAATTCCCTTGTTTGAGCTCCTGATGAGTCATTTCCAGAGGAACAGTGAAGAAACGAATCGTTTTATCTCTTTCAGAACGGCTCGACCAGCCAAATACACAACAAAACCTGCCCATGTTTCTCTGATGCTACTGAACTGAAGACAATCGCCTGCCTGGTGTCATGGCGGCGTAGTTACCGTTGCTATGGGGTCACGTGACCGTGCAAAGCCTCTATAGAATTAAATTTGTATTTTTTTTTAAAATGCCTTTATTGATGTCGATCCTTTTAACCATCATCCAGACTATCATAGATCTACTCCTCTGACTGATACACGTACTCACCATCCAAGTGTCGTCGTGCCTTTTCCTTCAGGACTTGTGTTTACACGATCGTAGTGTTTTAAGAGACGTATTTTCAAAGGGCACCGGACGTTTATTTTGACACCCCGTGCTTATTTCCTGTCTTCCCCCTAATAAAAAGCCCTGAGTCGCTCTGGTGACGCTGAAAAACTAGAACTTCAGTGTAATTTGAGCGACGCACTGCTGCACTGTCGTTGTGTCTTTGTGCAAGACACTTAACCCCGCTCGCTCCCAGTGTTCGCTGGTGTGTGTCTGTGTGTGTGTGTGTGTGTGTGTGAACGGGTGAGTGGTTCCTTGATGTAAACCACTTTGAGCCTTGAAGGTGGAAAAGCAAACACAGAGGTAATTCCATAACTGTTACCTAGCAACCATAACGTTAACGAGGACCAAAACATCTAAATCTAAATGACACAATCGTTCTGATTAGACCAATAAAAATAAACTCTCTGTAACATCTTTGTTTAGTTAAATCGATGTTTATGAAACTGTTGCTGACATAATGTTTTCAAACTCAGAGATACTTCGTGTATTTTTGTACTTTTGTTTTCAGGGTGTATTTGAAACAAAGATCACAATGTTTAGGGGTCACACATTTTTAGGGGCGTCCGAATGTCCAGTTGGTGAAAAAGTAGTGCACTTAAATTTCCCACAATACACCTTGAGAAGTAGTGGGCATCGGTGGTCTCTAGAGCAGTCAATATAGACCACAATGCACTGGGAGAGTTGGGAAAACAACTGCTACAGCGACAGGAGTTTAACTCATAGAACGATAATCAAATCTCAAGCTGAACACAAGGTGGCGCCGTATTGTTTTCAGTGGCCTGTGCTCATGGGCGCATGGGCCCAAAAAAAACCTACTTCCTCAATCCGGGCGAGCTCCTCCCACCCGTGTGACGTCTGTAACGTGCACGGCGTGGAGTGTTTGGACCAATCAGAGCGCGGAGTGGAGCGTTTGGACCAATCAGAGCGCGGCGTGGAGCGTTTGGACCAATCAGAGCGCGGCGTGGAGCGTTTGGACCAATCAGAGCGCGGCGTGGAGCGTTTGGACCAATCAGAGCGCGGCGTGGAGCGTTTGGACCAATCAGAGCACGGCGTGGAGCGTTTGGACCAATCAGAGCGAGAGCTGCTAGAGCGGAGCGAGCGCGGGTCAAAGCGGCGAGGCTCAGTCTGACAAAGATCACTTTTAGGAGCTTTGAGGATTTAAACATTTTAAAAAGTTTATGTTGTGAAAATAGAAAAGAATCCTACAAAATGCGAATGTAAAAGCCGGATGCCCTGTCAGAACATGGGCAGTTTGAATTCCCAAAATGCATTGCGCTCTATGGGAGAATTCTGTCTGGGCCCAAACTCCCGGGAGCTGCAGTACCTGGAGCGTCCACTAGAGCGGGGACAGAGGGGGCGGGGCTTATCCAAGTTTATTATAGATCCAGGGTTTAACTGGACACAACCCGACTGAATGAAGCAGATGAAGCTCTGGTTTAACTCAGTACTATTCTGAAGAAAACTCTTAAATAAAGTGTTATAGCATAAAGGTGCTAGCGTTTGTTGTTCAAAGAGCGATTATTTCCACGTTTCAGACAAAAATCAAATACTGTGGGATCCACCTCCATGTGTTATTCCATAAAAACTTGCGTCAGTCTGATCTGATTTTATTTATGACACAAATCAAGTTTTATCAGAGTTTATTGGACTTTTTTTATCCCAGACGCCAGAGTCACATGACCCGACTGTAGTGAGCTGCGTGTCTGAATCTCTGTGAGTGAGTCCCTGTAGGGGGCGCTAAAGAGTGCAGGAGTATGTAGTGAATAAGGGGTTAGGGACTGGGGGAGACATTCAGACACAGCCCATGTTCCTTTTAACGGTTTGAAAATGCTATGTTCGCCGAAAACAATGTATTAACATGTTTCACGTTCGTTTTTGGCGCTCTGAGTCTCCCCTCCCTTTGCTCCAGGCGCTAACTCACTCCCCCTTCAGAGCACTATCACAGCAGAATCAGTGTGCGTCCCGCTAATGAAACTCCTGCGCATCACATCAGGTTTATGAAGTTGTTGTGTTCAGTTTTGTCTCATGTTTTTGTGTATTTATGGAGAATTGTCGTGTGGGAGTATGGGTAATGTAGCCTTGTGGGCGGAGCCTCGTACTGCTAACCGTAAGGAGGCTTTGAATAGGGCCCAGGATGACATCTAAAACCTCTTTTTGACGAGGGGAACAAGTTAAGAACATGGGAGAAAGCTCCAGAAGGTCGTTTTTGCAGAATACCTCGTCTTTAACTGATGTAAAACTATGATAAATATTCACCGCAGCTTCGATCCACCAAACCAACTCAGGATTAGATAAACAATAAAACATGTGAGGTGCACTTTCACTGTACTGCACTCCGCTTCGGTCCCGTCACATGTCTCGGAGCTCCTGGCCTCGAAGCTGCTCGTTCCTGTGTTTGCTGTTTTAAGCCTGACTCTGGTGAACCTGAGCCCACAGCTCCACTCCGTTTATTTGACTTCTCCTGGATTTGAACTGATCGTAGCAACGCTTTTTATGAGTTTAGTTTTTAAACAGTGAGAAGGAAACTACTGCTAAGCCCGAGCCGGTCCTGCAATGAGCGTCTGTGGAGGGTGAAAGGTGCACTGAGTAACTTTTTTCTTGAAGTCTGTCACCTGCTTGTTTCTATGGATACGTCATTGTTCTGCCTGGAATGTTCCACAGCTCTACTTTACATTTATTCAATTACAGGTGGTTTTAGAGCTTAAAAATACCTAGAAAAACAGACATTCTGACTGTGAGCGGGGTCGCCTCTCCACAGATCTGACCTGTAACTTGGTCTGGTTTGGTCTCCATGAAGATAGAAAGGTTTAATGCCATACTGCGGAACATTCCAGACAAAGAAATAACATCTCCATAGAGAAAAGCGTTTGACGGACCCTCCACCAGAAAAGTTACACAATGGACCTTTAAATCAGACCAGTTCTGCAGAATGGACTTCTCAGATCTTCCTCTGTGTTCTAGTAGTTTTTTCTCATGGACTTTCTGAAGTATTTGGAGTGATTCATGTTTGAGGAATCTTTATTCTCCTGTATTCAAGACGTCATTTGTTTCATTCGCATGTTTTCTTACCCTCTGCATCCTTTTGAGAGCCTGACATGTCCTGTGCCATCACTGACTCTATAAATAAACGGACATACTGTAGTTAACGTGCTCACCAAACAGTTCGCATGGCGGCTCTTCTGGCTCCTTCTGCCTCTGGCTCCCACTGACTAACGCCCTATTCGCACGGGATAAGTACGACCTGAGGACGTCTGGTAATTTACAAATTACTGCCCCATCTCTGTGTTACTTGCAACGCATTCGCACGGGATAAATGAAGTCCGTAAATGACTCTGTTTTACTGACATTGACTGAGATTGAAAGAGAAAAGAACGTGGAAAGAAAAGAAAGAGATAGAAAAGGCACACGAACACTGAGATGCAGATTCGCACGGGACTAGTATTATCACCGGACGTCTGTGTTTGACGAAATATTGTTGCGACGGAATTTTTACTTTACAAATTACCGACATGGTGAATTCACATGCAATTAAAATCACCAAAGGTCCAGAGGTAAAACTAACCCCGTGTGAATAGATCTTTACATTAGAATATTATATTATTATTGTAACAGCTGCTATGAGCCTCACTGTTTTGGTCTTAAAATGTTTGTATTCACCTGCTGGACATGATCCTGCTGGCGGGTTGGAGGGAGCGGGTGTGGTTTGGTGTCCGGCGGGTCGGGGGGTTTTGGGGCGGGCTCTGGAGCGATGATTGACAGCCGACCGACAGCCACAACAATCCAGCACGGCGCGGTCCGGTGCGCTCCAGACTTTGAAACAGAGCGGACACTTGTGCTCGGGTCAGGCCGTTTCCCTTTTCTCCAGACACGGCGGGACATGGCAGTGCCCGGCGGTGCCAGGTGGGGGCGGGGCTGAGAGGGGCTCCTCACGTCCCGCCCGTAGACGCCAGGGGCTCGTCACGTAAAAACCTCAGAACAGAATCTGACTCACTGACGCCCGTTTGTCCAACCCGGAAACTCAAATGTCGTGGCCGTAGTTGATCCTAAAGAGGCGGAACAGACACGACTTTGACCCAAAAGTCTGATTTTGAACAAATATGAACTAAAATGCCAAAATAAGGCCAGGGACAGTTTACACTTCTATTTTAGACACATTTACACAGTTAATATTTTGAGTATTCTTTATTCTATTTTCCTGTTCCCCCACAGACTGCATATGTAGACGGACATGGCTAACCCACTAGCCACTGCGTTCCAAACAGGAAGTGAACATGGGCACTCTTTCGGCTTCATCACCTTTACTTTTTATTGAAAAACTGTTGCCCCGCTCGCTGTGACTGCTTTAATGACTTGAACTGAATTCTAAATATGAAACTAGACTCTAAATTCGCTGCTATAACTGCTAGCCTCGATGAGCTTCAGTTGACTGGAGCTGAATGCTGTGGATGTCAGACTCACTCAGTCCACTTCTTTAAACAGTCGGTTTTCCCCTACCCCCCGTCCCCGCCCCCTGCTCTGGTCTGATTTCGTTCAGTCTTTCACACACAGACATTCTGGCTCCCGTCTGCTGCAGTGAACTTTTGAAAAGGCCGTGGACGAGGAAACTCTTTCTCTTTTTTTCCGTTACACAACATGAAATGGCGCGGCGGCTGAAGTGTGATCTTGTGGTGATAATTAGCCCCATGAATGAGCCCGGTCCTTTGTGAGGCCCGAGGAGTCTGGGCGCTCTGCGCTGCATTTGGCCCGGTCCGACGCCGATGGAGACACAGGGAGAGTGAATGGGTCTGGAGCTCTGCTGTGACAAAGCGCGTCTGTGTGAGGAGGAGCAGTGTGTGTGTGTGTGTGTGTGTGTGTGTGTGTGTGTGTGTGTGTGTATGTACATATGTGTGTGTGTATATATATATATATATATATATATATATATATATATATATATATATATATATATATATATATATATATATATATATATATATATATGTGTGTGTGTGTGTGTGTATGTATATGTGTGTATACAATGAGGAAAATAAGTATTTGAACACCCTGCTATTATTTTTAAGTTCTCCCACTTAGAAATCATGGAGGGTCTGAAATTTTCATTGTAGGTGCATGTCCACTGTGAGAGACAATCTAAAAAAAAAATCCAGAAATCACTATGTATGATTTTTTAACTATTTATTTGTATGATACAGCTGCAAATAAGTATTTGAACATGTTAATGTTTGATACAGTCGCCTTTGTTTGCAATTACAGAGGTCAAACGTTTCCTGTAGTTTTTCACCAGGTTTGCACACACTGCAGGAGGGTTTTGGCCCACTCCTCCACACAGATCTTCTCTAGATCAGTCAGGTTTCTGGGCTGTCGCTGAGAAACACAGAGTTTGTGCTCCCTCCAAAGATTTTCTATTGGGTTTAGGTCTGGAGACTGGCTGGACCACGCCAGAACCTATGCTTCTTACAGAGCCACTCCTTGGTTATCCGGGCTGTGTGCTTCGGGTCATTGTCATGTTGGAAGACCCAGCCTCGACCCATCTTCAATGCTCTAACTGAGGGAAACTTAAGACGGGCCTTGACATGTGCTGGTTTAAGCAGGGGAACCTTCCGTGCCATGCATGATTTCAAACCATGACATCTTAGTGTATTACCAACAGTAACCTTGGAAACGGTGGTCCCAGCTCTTTTCAGGTCATTGAGCAGCTCCTCCCGTGTAGTTCTGGGCTGATTCCTCACCTTTCGTAGGATCATTGAGACCCCACGAGGTGAGATCTTTCATGGAGCCCCAGTCTGAGGGAGACTGACAGTCATGTTTAGCTTCTTCCATTTTCTAATGATTGCTCCAACAGTGGACCTTTTTTCACCAAGCTGCTTGGCAATTTCCCCGTAGCCCTTTCCAGCCTTGTGGAGGTGTACAATTTTGTCTCCGGTGTCTTTGGACAGCTCTTTGGTCTTGGCCATGTTAGTAGTTGGAGTCTTACTGATTGTATGGGGTGGACAGGTGTCCTTATGCAGCTAACCACCTCAAACAGGAGCATCTGATTTAGGATAATAAATGGAGTGGACGTGGACTTTTTAAAGGCGACTAACAGGTCTTTGAGGGTCACAATTCTAGCTGATAGACACGTGTTCAAATACTTATTTTCCTCACTGTATATGTGTGTGCATGTGTATGTGTCTATGTACTGTATATATGTGTGTGTATATGTGTCTATATATACATATATGTGTATGTGTGTATATGTGTGACAGAGGCGGGGGCCCTCACAGCCTTTTATAGACTCTTCAGGCTCTTCAGAGTCTTCAGGTTCTTCAGACTCTTCAGACTCTTCAGAGTCTTCAGGTTCTTCAGACTCTTCAGGCTCTTCAGGCTCTTCAGGCTCTTCAGGCTCTTCAGACTCTTCAGGCTGTCTTGAGTCGGACCCAGAGGAACCGAGGTTCTCACTGTTCCGAGTCTTTAACCGGCTCACTGTAATCGCTTTGTCCACAGACGCTTCTTATTCAACACAGGAATTTACTTTGGGTTCTGAAGGTCTGGGAACGCACAGAGGCTGGGACCAGGCTCAGACCACAGACTGTAGAAAGAAGAGGACGTCACCCACAGCGTCCAGTCAAATGAAGCTCATGAGGCCAGTTATAGTGAATTTTGGATCTGACTTCCGTATTAGGAATAGGAGTTTATTAACAGACAAATAATGGTGATGGTCCGTCCTCAGAGCCGCCTGGACTCCCTGGACTCAGGACAGTCACAGCGGATGTCCCAGAGGATTCTAAAAGACGTTCAGCTTCCTCTAAACTCAGAGTTTCAGCTACTTCACTCTGGCTTTTAGTCCCAAGATCTAGAACAAATAGGGTTTTTTTTAGCAAACATGACAGTTTCCAAAGTGCTGCACAGTCAAATGAATACAATAAAAGACAGTAAATCATAAATAAAAACAATAAATAAAAAGTGTTAAAATGCAAAAAGCTAAAAATGATTTAAAAATGAATTAAATAATAATAACTAAATAAGATTAAATAAAAGACACAGAGGACCACATAACTCAAAAGCCAGAGAGTAAAAGCTTGATGAATGAAATATTTATAGAACAAAACCATTCTGCGCTGGAGCTCTGTAACACTTTATTTGTCATTGTGTTTTTATTTGTGTTTATTGTCTAGTGTTTGGATGAATGAAACGTGACATGTGGGACCAGCTTTTCAAATCTGAAAAACAAATTTACCTGCGGGTACGAATAAAGCCACCTAACGTAACCTTCTAACCTAAAATATCGAAATAAAAACCCAGAGATCATGTAGACCAGGTTAGAGTGGTGACTTTTTTTTATCTCTTTTATTAAAGTGAATTGGAGCCGGAGTCGATGGAGCCAAAGTGTGCCCATGCTCACTTCCTGTTTGGAACGTAGCGGCTAACAGGTCTAAGCAGGATCCTGGCTCAGATCTGGAGAAAAGTCTCTGGGCACTGCACTTCGTTGTGAATCCACTTGCAGAACTTTGGACCACTGCAAACTTCATATTGGCCATTTTTTTTTAATTCGGAATGAATTGTTCTGAATTAAATAGTTCAGAAGGGTTCTGGTTGGACAGGGGGTGCACAAACATATTTGCGTTTACCGGAAGAAAACTCACACTTCAGCTGCTACCGGCTTTTTGTCATCTCGGTTTGTCGATACGCCGCGGACACAAACGTGATTCAGACTTTTTCCGCAGTCGTTCCGATGATAATGAAGCAGCAGCTGGAGAATTCTATCCTCACACTTTACGTCTGTCGCTGAGGAGGAGGAGGGAAGAGCGTCGGAGAAGGAGGAAGAAGACAAACTGAGTCAACGGCTGCTCCACCTCAGCCCACTCCCACATCCCGCTCACAAATCCAAAGAGCAGTGGATGAAAGTCCGAAGAGACGACTGGTGGAGCCGGATCAGAAGGACGACCCAACGAGCATGTGCCCAATGACCGGAATTATTTTTAAGAAGAAAAAACGTTTACAGGATCGAGGAATAAATGAATTCGGTTTTAAATTTAGAATAAACCACCCACTTACTTCATTAGGAATTAAGTGTTTACCTGGTCTTCTTAAAGCGGAATTTTATTCAGAATTAAAGCTCTCATGTAAACGTGGAAGCTGTTTGGATCTGGTATCGTCCTCCTCGACTTGGGTTCCTTAAACGATCATGTCCGTCCCGCAGTCACCAGCCTTGGCGTCCTCCTAGACACTGATTTTAAATTGGACAGGCAGATGAACAGCGTCTTCAAATCGAGTTTTTATCATTCGCGGCTTTTATCCAAAGTCAGACCCTTTTTACATTTACAGTTACTACATTTACTTATTTTATTTTTTACATTTTATTATTTTTTTTTTTTTTTTAATCATTTTTAGCTTTATGCATTTTCAACACTTTTTTTATTCATTGTTTTTATTTATGATTTACTGTCTTTTATTGTATTAATTTGTGCAGCACTTTGGAAACGGTCGTGTTTATAAAATGTGTTGTAGAAATAAAGTGGATTGGATTGGCAAACTGTTTCAAATGAACTAGTTCTGTTTTTCGTGTTTTGAAGACAGTAAAAATCAGGTAGAACGCCTTTAAGAAAACAGTTCCATCAGGCGTGCTGGCTGAGAGTGTGATTGGCTTGGCCCGGTGTCCTGACCCCCACATGTCCTCCTTTCTCTAATGAAGATTAAACTCTGTGCAGATCCTCAGGCCGCTCCATGATGGATCTGTGCGTCCGCTCTAAATCCACACTGAAGTTTTCATTGGGTCAGATGAGGAGGAAATAGTTTGGGAGTAAAGGAGCTCACAAACGTACATCTGTCAGAACTGTCCCAGAACACAGCCCCTGGCCTTCGGATCACGTGGGAAGTGCTCCGCTCCACAAAAACACCTTTCAATACGTTTTCTCTCAGAGCTTTAGAAAAATGACTGGAGTCTTTCTGAAATGCATGAGCTGTAGATTTTAGGAGAAGAGGGATTATGCAAAATTGACTTTTTGGAGCTTTCTATCATGTTATGACGTTGTTCCCTCATCAAAAACATGCATGAAGAGGTTTTTGATGTCACCCATACATCTTTGGTGTTTGGTACATATAAACTTTTCTTCAAACAGGATTCTTTTCATCAGACAGGAGCGTTTGTTTACCTGCTTTACATGTTTCCCACACAACAGTTCTTCATAACAGGTAACAGTTATGGAATTACTTTACGTTCGTCATATCTGCTGCCCGTGTTCGACCAGGAGATAAAATTAGAAACGGCAAAATTCCCGAACTAGGCAAAACATTTTTTTTTTCAAAATCTTAAATATTACGTAACTACACTTTAGTGAAATAATGTAATTCATTCTCTGCATTTGACCCATCCTTCACCCCTTGCGTCTGGGACAACCTGCCGTACAGCGCCCAGGGACCCGTCTCCAGATCTGGAGCTGGTCCTGCTCAGAACCTCAGCTGGAGGATTTGACCTGTTTTGTTGGATCTGCACCTGGCGACAGTAACTCACTTGGTGTTTGCCCACTGATCCAAAGGTTGACGGTTTGAATCTCTTTGGTAGAGTGGTTGGCAGTGTGATTGCAGCTCCCACGAATGGATACTGTCATTGTGTCCTTGGGCAAGACACCAGTGTACGCAGGTTAAAAAAGGTTATGAATGTGTTTGAATAGCTGAACACTTTGAGCCTTGAAGGTGGAAAAGCGCTGTTAAAGGTGCACCGCTGTGATGCTACAGACTTTTTATACTAAATGTGGCAAAAGACCTTCCAGAGGAAATACACAACATCACCAACGGCGTGACATAGCGGCGTGACAGTTTTTTGTTCAACTCTTTGATTATTGGTCATGTTCATGTACAGAAATACTGCTCCTAACTGCTCCTTGAAGGTGGAAAAGTTCTGAATAAAAATGTGACCTTTTGTACCTTGTCCTCCACAGATGGGATGAACTGCATGAACAAGGACCACGGCTGTGCCCACATCTGCAGAGAGGCGCCGGGCAAAGGGGGCGTGTCCTGTGAGTGCCGTCCGGGCTTCGAACTCGCCAAGAACCAGAAGGACTGCACATGTGAGTAACTCTGTGTCTATTCGCTGTTTTCTGATCTATATTATAATGTTGTTTCCTCATCACAAACAAATGACTATTGTTAAAGGTGCACTATGTAACTTTAGGAGTGGGGAGTCCGCCACGGTGCTATAGATGATGCTCTAGCTTTGCCTGGAAAGTTCCACAGTATGGTATTAAACACATCTAAAGTGCATTTATTCAATTACGGGGTTTTTATAGCTCGAAAACACCTTTAATAACATACATTCTTACTGTGACTGAGGTCGAACTCTCCACAGATATGACCTGTAACTCTGCTTGGTGTCTATTGCCTGTCGTCATAGAGATATAAAAGTTTAATTTCATATTGCGGAACATTCCAGACAAAGAAATAACATCTGCACAGAGACAAATAAGTAGCGGACCCTCCAACAGAGAAGTTACAGAGTGCATCCAATAATAAAACCTTTTCATCAGGGCCAAACCAGGATGTAACACTGATGCGCTGTTGGCATGCTAGTTGTTATTTTGCATTACCACAACGACAGTAAAACCTGGTACAGCGGCAGTGTATTGTGTGGTTGGATAAATGCAAAAGGAAAATGTTAAGTTTGGTTTATCAATTTGACGTTCTATATTTGGACATTTAAAACACTGGGTAATCAGTACAGGCGCTTGTCCCTGTCAGCACTCTCTGGTCCTGACAGGTGCTGACGGGCCGCTGGGATTTCCTGAATGTGAATGTGATCTAATGTTCAGTATTGATCGGAAAACTCCTGAGAATCCAGTGTGTTACTGCAGCCAACATGTCAGATCTTTAGTCCACGTTTTTTAGTTTAATCTTGATTTTTGATTGAATATTTGAAGTATGGAATTTCCTCCACTGTGGAACAAATAAACGATGTCTCTTAAATCGACGTATTCTTCAAACTGGACTTTTCAGAGTTTTCACCATGTTAGAATAGTTTCTTCTCATTGACCCTCTGAAGTTTATTTGGACTGATTCATGTTTGAGAATCTTTGATCTCTTATTTTCAAGACGCCATTTTGTCGATCTCCCTCCGGTACCACGCCCACTGTGACAGTGTGACACGCCCACTGTGACACGTCCACTGTGACACGCCTACTGTGACAGTGTGACACGCCCACTGTGACACTGTGACACGCCCACTGTGACACGTCCACTGTGACACGCCTACTGTGACACGCCCACTGTGACACGCCCACTGTGACACTGTGACACGTCCACTGTGACACTGTGACACGCCTACTGTGACACGCCCACTGTGACACGCCCACTGTGACACTGTGACACGCCCACTGTGACAGTGTGACACGCCCACTGTGACACGTCCACTGTGACACTGTGACACGCCCACTGTGACACGCCCACTGTGACACTGTGACACGCCCACTGTGACACGCCCACTGTGACACTGTGACACGCCCACTGTGACACTGTGATGCGCCCACTGTGACACGTCTACTGTGACACGCTCACTGTGACACGCTCACTGTGACACGCTCACTGTGACACGCCCACTGTGACACTGTGACACGCCTACTGTGACACGCCCACTGTGACACGCCCACTGTGACACTGTGACACGTCCACTGTGACACTGTGACACGTCCACTGTGACACTGTGATGCGCCCACTGTGACATGCCCACTGTGACATGCCCACTGTGACACGCTCACTGTGACACGCCCACTGTGACACTGACACGCCCACTGTGACACGCCCACTGTGACACTGACACGCCCACTGTAACACGCCCACTGTGACACTGACACGCCCACTGTGACACGCCCACTGTGACACTGTGACGCGCCCACTGTGACACGTCCACTGTGACACTGTGACACGTCCACTGTGACACTGTGACATGCCCACTGTGACACGCCCACTGTGACACGCTCACTGTGACACGCCCACTGTGACACGTCCACTGTGACACTCCCACTGTGACACGCCCACTGTGACACTTCCACTGTGACACGCCCACTGTGACACGTCCACTGTGACACTTCCACTGTGACACGCCCACTGTGACACGTCCACTGTGACACTGTGACACGTCCACTGTGACACTGTGACACGTCCACTGTGACACGCCCACTGTGACACGCCCACTGTGACACGCTCACTGTGACACTGTGACACTGTGACACGCTCACTGTGACACATCCACTGTGACACGCCCACTGTGACACACCCACTGTGACACTGTGACACGCTCACTGTGACACGCTCACTGTGACACGTCCACTGTGACACACCCACTGTGACACGCCCACTGTGACACACCCACTGTGACACTGTGACACGCCCACTGTGACACTGTGACACGCCCACTGTGACACTGTGACACGCCCACTGTGACACGCCCACTGTGACATGCCCACTGTGACACTGTGACGCGCCCACTGTGACACGTCCACTGTGACACTGTGACATGCCCACTGTGACACACTCACTGTGACACGCCCACTGTGACACGTCCACTGTGACACGTCCACTGTGACACGTCCACTGTGACACTGTGACGCGCCCACTGTGACACTGTGACACGCCCACTGTGACACGCTCACTGTGACACTGTGACACGCCCACTGTGACACGCTCACTGTGACACTGTGACATGCCCACTGTGACACACTCACTGTGACACGCCCACTGTGACACGTCCACTGTGACACGTCCACTGTGACACGTCCACTGTGACACGTCCACTGTGACACGCCCACTGTGACACTGTGACACGCCCACTGTGACACGCTCACTGTGACACGCCCACTGTGACGTCACTTCCTTCTCCAATTCGATGTTCTTAATTGGTGATACTCGTAGGATTGGGCAGTGTCGCGTCGTCATTTTGTCGTCGTCATTATCCATGAACTAAAACTGGACTAAACCAGGACTAAAACTGGACTAAAACTGGACTGAACCAGGACTAAAACTGGACTAAAACTGGACTAAACCAGGACTAAAACTGAACTATAACTGGACTAAAAGTCATCCATAACTGGACTAAACCAGGACTAAACCTGGACTATATCAGAGTATATTAGAGTATAGTAGCCTGTATTGGAGTATATTAGAGTGTATTTGAGTATATTAGAGCATACGAGAGTGTATTAGCGTGCACTCTGTGGCTTTAACAGCGCTGGCTCCAGAGGTTCTGCTGGAGGACTGACTCACTGAGGCGTCTGGGCCAAAGTCTGAGGTGTGGAGAGATTGAGGAGAGCTGAAGGCTGAAAGACGGACAGAAAGACGTGACTGTGAATCTGAACTTTGTCATAGATGTTTTATTCAGGACATCTCATTCTTTCTTTGAGATCTCCATTTTGGTATTGTTGAGTTGTTTCAGACTACAAACTATATTCTATATATGTGTATATAGCTTTGTTTGGTTAAGGTTTAGGCTGTTTTTGTTTAGATTGGATTAGATTAGTAATGTCCAGTCGCTTTAACAGCCGGTAACAGCTGTGAGGCACTGTGGAGTATTAAAACAGTATTTCTGGTCTTGAATATGGCAAAGAATCAGAGTGTTGCACAAAAAAATGTCATCTTGGTTCACATTCTTTCTGCGCTTAGTTTTTTTGATTGGTAATGTTGTGTATTTCCTCTGTTGTGTATTTCCTCTGGAAGGTCTTTCTTCACATTTGGTATAAAAAGTCTGTATCTGACAGGTAGCCGACTTAGCTGCTTTTTCGCTGTCTCCGTGGATACAGGAAAAAAAAAAACAGCTCATTTCACACAATCTAACAGTGACTAGCGTCTGTCCTTTGAACTGCACAGTCACTTCTTACTTGGTTAAAATTCCATGATATGACGTCAAAAACTGCTCAGGGTGCTAGCCATGCAGCCACAAGAGCAGCCAGCCACTCAGCTGCCATGTTTTCATTTGGGTTAAACCTGGTTCCTGCTGATGCACAGCATCCCTCCTGCATTTTTATGCATTAAAATTAACCGTTTTGCCGTGAAGCGAGTGAGATAAAGATACAGATCCTGTGGTCCCCAAAATGGACCCCTTTGCCAAGAAATTCTGTCCATAAATAAACAATACTGGTGACAGGGGCAGCCCTGGCGAAACGCACAGGTTTGAGTTGACAAAACATATATTTAAGGTTAACCAGCTCAAAGTTCTGTCAAGAAGAAGCAGACTCTATACTGCCAGATGCCCCAAGAAGACCTATCCGACTGAGGATTCAGATGTTCCTAATGGACCTTTGTGATACGATTGTGTCTGTCCATCCATCTCCAGATAGAAATCTCGATGTTCTTCCAAAGCTTCATCTCCTCCTCTGTGATCTCACTCTGTTTGTGCTGTTGAATGTCCAGAGAACTACGCCCATCACAGTGGCCTGTCTCCAGACTCTCACTGACCTCTGCACACGGCCCGTACGGTCATGTGGCTGTTGAACCGTTTACGATGTGTTTACGATGACATCATTCAGTTTTTCCTCATTTCGATAAGGTCTCAGTTCAAGGAAGAGTTTTTAGAGGTTGGGATCACGTGACATCAACTTTCTGTAATCCCTATGAATTATAGTGTAAATAGAGAGCTGGTTTATGGTTCATATCTCTGTTTGTCACCTGCATGTTTCTTTAGATATGTCTTTGCTCTCTCTGGAATGTTCCACAGTATGACATTAAACAGCTCTGCTTTATATTTATTAACTTTCTAGTGGTTTTAGAGCTCAAAAATACCTAGAAAAACAGACATTCTGACTGTGAGCGGGGTCGCCACTCCACAGATCTGACATGTAACTTGGTCTGGTTTGGTCTCCATGGAGATAGAAAGGTTTAATACCATACTGTGGAACATTCCAGACAAAGCAACAACATCTCAATGGAGAAAAGTGTCTGACGGACCCTCCAGCAGAAAAGTTACACAATGCACCTTTTAAGATTAATATGACAAGTTTGTGGAGCCGATCCCAAACTAATAATGAAAAGGAAAAACATTTGTGGATCAGATGTTTGGCGATTTCCTTCAAAAACAGTGAATTTTCCATAGTTTTACAGGCCCCTGCTCTTCATCTGAAACTATGACTTCATCAAACTCTAGAACCTTAACGTGACCTGTACTGGCCACGTTTACATCATGTTTTTTAATTCTGAATTAAATAGTTCAGAATTAAAATATTCTCCTTCGAGTTTACATGGAAATAATAATTCTGAATTGAGGTTCACATGGAAAACACATTAAATCTGCTTTATTTAATTCCGCTCATCGTCTGGGGGTGGGGAAGGGTTCTGATTGGACAGAGACACGAACGGATTTACGTCGACCGGAAGAAAACTCACACTTCAGCTGCTACCGGCTTTTTGTCATCTCGGTTTGTCGATACGCCGCGGACACAAACATGATCCAAACTTTTTCCGCAGTCGTTCCGATGATAATGAAGCAGCAGCTGGAGAATTCTATCCTCACACTTTACGTCTGTCGCTGAGGAGGAGGAGGGAAGAGCGTCGGAGAAGGAGGAAGAAGACAAACTGAGTCAACGGCTGCTCCACCTCAGCCCACTCCCACATCCCGCTCACAAATCCAAAGAGCAGTGGATGAAAGTCCGAAGAGACGACTGGTGGAGCCGGATCAGAAGGACGACCCAACGAGCATGTGCCCAACGACCGGAATTATTTTTAAGAAGAAGAAACGTTTACAGGATCGAGAAATAAATTAATTTGGCTTTAAAATCGGAATAAACCACCCACTTACTTCGGAATGAAGTTTAATTCTGAACAATCATTTCATTAGGAAGTCTTCTCAGGGTCTTTTTAAAGCAGAATTAATTTTTATTCAGTTGTTCTGATTGCTCTGTGTTTTTTCAGTGACGTGTAACTATGGTAACGGGGGCTGCCAGCACACGTGCGACGACACTGACACGGGGCCTGTGTGCGGCTGTCACCAGAAGTATGCGCTCCACTCGGACAGTAAGACCTGCATCGGTGAGTGAGCTCCACTGTCGCACTTTAACCTGCGAGGGCTTCAGAAGGGCCAGAGGAAGCGCTGCCATGGCAACCCGCACTAAACAACACCCAGCTCCGGCGGCCATGTTGTGAGAGCTCAAGAACTTATGTAAACTAATGACCTGGACTTTTTAAGAACGTTTTTCTAAGTAATAGTTTAATAATTGTCTCTGTGCACAGCAGCGTCTCGCACCCGCACTGTTAGTGTCACTACTTCCGGTCCAGTTAAAGTATCTCTGTGGGGTTTTTGCCAAGTTGCACTGAAATCAATAAATATTTAAAGATCAGGCGGCGGACAGGGAGCTGTGGGTGGATTTGTTAACGTTAAAGACTTTAAAAATGAGGAGAAAACTTGAGCAGAGGACTCTTCTGTGTTTACAAAGGGAGCTGTTTGCGTCTCAATGTTAACACTAATGCTAATTTTGAGTATAATAAATAATAAATATTAGCATCAACTTCACGAACATAAGTGAACTACATATACAAACAATCACTATCTTATGCTCATGCTGTACCGTAAAACAACAAACTAAACTTGAAAAAAAATATTTAGTTTTAGGTAATAAATTCTTTTATAGCAATGGACATGAAGTAAACACAGAAATTATCAGTGGTTATGTCCGTATTGTGCACTACAGACACACAGACATGTTTTAATTCTGCATAAAATATAGAAAAATGCAGTGATTTTATGTGAGTCTTGGATTATTAGGATACAAACACACCACTATACTGTATGTCCATTTAAACACTTAAAACAATGGACTTTCCGGACTGTTTTTACATTATTTTCATCAGAATTTTGCTCTTGCTCCATTCACAAGATGGCCGCCACATCCGTCACATTATCAGAGCCTGCGATCCCTCTAGCCCTTCTACTCCCTCACCGGTTTAAAGCTTTGGGTCAAACGCTGTGTTTCTGTGGCCTGGTGATTTTGGCTGTTAAAAGTTACGAGCAGCGATTATGAGTTTGTGCCGCTCAAACCGCTGCCCAGTAGTTTCCTATCAGACTTTACAAGCTCTGGCTCATTTGTAACTTATGTAAATTCGCACGCTCATTAAATGTATAAAAATAGCTGCGGAGTTTTCCAGTAGAATAAATAAAATGGATTCACACAGAGGAACACTTTTGGTCTTTACAAGCAGAACTGTTGTAAAGACAGAACTCATCTCAAAAACCACAAAATGGTCGAGATCGGCAGCAGCATTTCACCGATATTTTAAAACTGTGATGCTCAAACTTTACACCAAGGATTTAAGCAGGTCTTAACTTGGACATCATTTGGGAATCACAGTTTTCCATTAATAACTTCCAATATAAAATGATTAAATTGTATAAACTCCAAAAACAGTCTGGTTTATTTCAGATTGTGACGACACGTTTGACGACTGTCGAGAAATGTCTCAGCGTTGTGTTTTGGCTGCGGATCACACACACACATACACACTACAGAGGTATAGGGGAGGGCATCTGACACACGGAGGTGTAGGAGGAGGGGAGGGCATCTGACACACAGCAGGGGTCTCCAACCTTTTTTCCTTCTTTTCGGCGGTGTGAAAGCTCTTTTGGTCGTGGACGTGTCCACCTGTAGCTCTGAGCCTTAAGCCTTTGTGTCCACTGCACCGTTTGTTCTGAGATTGTTGATTTCACATGACGCGAGGAGTTTTAATGAGCAGCTCCCTGTCACACAGTGTGAAGGGGGTCAGAGTCAGAAAATGTGAAAGTTCGTCTGAGCAGATCTCAGGTTCTGTGGTTCTGTAATGTCTTTGTTTACCTGAGGCTAGTGCTACATTCTAGCTGTGTTTTGTGTTTGTAAAAGTTAGTAAAGTATGAGAGACGGTTCTGTTCACGGCACAGTTCTTGTCATTTAAAGATAATTTTAACGTACTACAAACCCACCCACCAAAACAGACAATACTCTACAAAGGGCAAATCCTGGTCCTTTTTCTTCAGAGCGTGTGTCAAACGCCTCCAGTTGGATGCCTTTGTATTTGTATGAAAACGCACCATGGAAACACGACTGAAACATGACTGAAACACCACTGAAACACGACTGAAACACCACTGAAACACCACTGAAACATGACTGAAACACCACTGAAACATGACTGAAACACCACTGAAACATGACTGAAACACCACTGAGCGCTCAGTTCAGACCATGACCAGACCAGTCGTCATGGAGTCCCGGTGCCAGTCCAACGTTTCCACGCAGCGTTTCAAGCGTTTGACACATCGAGTGTTGATGCCACAGGTTTTTAACACCAATTTAAAAGTGTCTGCCTCAAATACAAAAGCGTCAACCTCGAGGCGTTTGCATAAGACCTACAGCCTCCATTTTGAGCTACGACGTTCCCTGATCTCAGACAGAATCGTGCAGTGGACACCTGCTTTAAGAGTTAATGTCATTGTTGTGTATTGTGTTTGTATATTACATAATGTAAGTCTGGAGACCCCTGCCCCACACACACACACACACACGCACACACACACGCACACACGCACACACGCACGCACACACACACACACACACACTCCCTCTCAGGTGAGGGGACCATGACTCTGTGACTAACCGTTCCCTTACAGCCGGACCCTCCTGGGACCCTCCTGGGACCCTCCTGGGACCCTCCTGGGACCCTCGTGATGGGACGTGTGTGGTGTCTGTCTCTCTCTCTCCTCTGGTAGAAAGGCCCCCTCCCTGTGTCCCTCTCTGGCTCTGCTCCTCTCTCTGGGTACTGCCGGATTGCCTGTGTTGTCTGGGTGTTTGTGGGTGGGGGGTCAGGAGGGAGATTCTCAATTGCAGCCTGATCTTAGGTAGAGCTCCACAAAGCCCATGTAACCTTCATTCTCCTGTCTCATCCCATCTGACCACAGAGAACAGGAGTGGGCTGAGCACTGGACACGCCTCAGTTTCTCTGGACACACCATGACCACCATGAGCTCTAGTGTAAAGAGGCCTACAGACTCTGGGCTGGTGATGGACGATCAGTACACTGACCTTTTCATATTGACCAAGTACCGAAAATAATCGTCCGAAAAATAGACTTTATAAGTCAAACTAATATTTCCATTTGGTTTCTCATTTTTAATTGTTAGCTCAGCTGTTACTATAGCAGAATTTAGTATTTTTTTCATCAGTGCTTTAGCCCTAGTGTTACTCAGAATAAAATATTACCAAAGTGGAGGATCAATAAGATCTGAACACAGACATATTTAAAAGTCCTGTTTATAAAGTTGGAGACATTCTGTCCACTCCTGTTCTATCTGCACAAACTAAAACTAAAGCCTCTGACTTTAACACTGGCCCCTGTCGCCCCTGTCACACCTGTCGCCCTGCTCCTGTCGCTGCTGCAGACCATCAGCCTGCCCCTCACTCTGTGTCTCTGCATGGACCTCATCTTTGGAGGCTCTGTCTCTCTAAGGACATAGACATAGGACATAGACTGTAGTGGTTCCTTCAGGGACGTCTCACACCAGGCGTCAGAGCAGGAAAACAAACGACAAATGCCAACCAATCAGGAGCCTCGCCCACATGTGCGTCCACGGCGCGTTAGTGTCAGAGTTGAAAAAACTGAACTTTCTGTGACGAGTTTCAAACGTCTCCCTCAAAGACAAAGGCTCCAACGAGAGGCTCTGAACGCAGCATTAGAGTCTGATGAACAGACTCCATAAGAGGCAGAAGAGTGGAGCGTTACCTCAGCCCTCTCTTTCTTTCTCTCTTTCTTTCACTCTCTCTCTCTTTCACTCCGGCACCACTTCAGGAGAGTGGCCCCTCCTCCACCTGCCTCTGCTCCATGTCCCGCTCGGAGCAGAGCTTCAGCCTCAGTGACGGAGCAGTGTGATTGTTTAGGTGTAAAACACAGAGTGTTTAAAGAAGTGCACAGAGGAGGGGGGCTGATGCCACCTGTAGTGTTCAGCTCCAGTCAAATGAAGCCAATCGAGGCTAGCTGTTATAGCGACTAATCTGCAACAATCTGAAAATCTGAGGGCGCAACCAAAGAGCCAATCAGGAGCGAGGTTGTTGAAGGTACTTGTCCCTTCTCTTAGCAACGCTGTCAATCAAACCTGTTGCTAACAGGAGTGACCTCGGGGAAAGAAGGTGCCTGATTGGTCTGTTTTTAATGTTCAGATCTGGATTTAGGGACAAAATCATCAGAAGGTTCAAAGCACTGGCCCAGTGAAGCCACTTTACAGTTCCATAGGTGCAGAGAGAGAAAGCCCCATTCACCCAGGAGTGTCCACCCCTCCACCCTCCTATACCCTCGTCTATCCTCCTATACCCTCCACCCTCCTCCTCCACCCCCTCCCTCCTCCTCCACCCCCTCTCTCCTCCTCCAAACGTCCCTCAGGCCAAAGGAGCAGACTTAATCAGAGCCTCTTCTGCACAAAGCTCTTCACATCAAAGCTGCAGAGCCCAGACTCTCACAGCTCAACCTTTAGTTCGATCTGGAGGAGTTTTTGTTTCTAAACCGTTTCCCAGTCGCGTCTGTGGAGTGTGTGCAGCTTCATTTGCACCGTTACAGAGCTCTGGGGCTCCCTGCAGTCTTTATCAGCTCTAAAGGTCCTCGGCATAGACATACAATTAGCAAACGCGGCATTTAATGCTAATGCTATCATCCACTTAGCAACTTGGCTAGTCCAGGAAGATTTTGGACCACCGGGCTAACACAGTTTCAGTTGAGATTTGTAAACTTTGTGTTTCTGGTGAAGGTCCAGTGACACTAAAGCCCGTCCTGTGAGGCAGCGTTTGTTTTGATGAAACTCCTTTAGCAGAGGCACCGAATGATCGAGCTGTAGTAACACTGCTCGCCCCAAGGTGATGTTTCACCAGAGATCTCTTTGTAACTGTAGCTGTCAGACTCTTCATTTTGGTCTTAGATGTTCGTATTAACCCGCTCTACATGATCTGGGGATTTTTATTTCACAATTTTGTCCATAAATCAAGATCTGAACATTAAGAACAGACCAATCAAGCTCCTTCTTTTCCTGAGGTCGCTCCCAGTGGTGCAGGAAGGGGCGTTACCATCAACAGCCTTGCTCCTGATTGGCTTTTTGGTTGCTATGATACTCGAGGTCGAAATTCCAAATATGGAACTCGGCTCCAAATGGGCCTTTATAACTTCTGGCCTCGATAATCTTCATTTGGCTGGAGCCGAACCCTCTCTTAGTCCACTTCTTTATACAGTCTGTAATTGAGACAGTGAAAGGTCATCCCACCCCTCACCATGACAACCACACACACACACACACACACACACACACACCCCTCGCCATGACAACCACACACACCCCTCACCATGACAACCGCACACACCCCTCACCATGACAACCACACACACACACACACACCCCTCGCCATGACAACCACACACGCCCCTCACCATGACAACCGCACGCACACACGCCCCTCACCATGACAACCGCACACACACACGCCCCTCACCATGACAACCACACACACACACACGCCCCTCACCATGACAACCGCACACACCCCTCACCATGACAACCACACACACACACACACCCCTCGCCATGACAACCACACACGCCCCTCACCATGACAACCACACACACACACGCCCCTCACCATGACAACCACACACACACACACACACCCCTCACCATGACAACCGCACACGCCCCTCACCATGACGACCGCACACACACACACACACACACACACACACACACACACACACACACACACGAGCCTGGACAGTCTCCTCTCTCTCTCTGCTCAGGGACTTCCTGTGGTCAAAAGTTCAAATCTGTGTCCACGTAAACGACAAACAGGCAACCAGCGATCCCAGACTCTCCTCCTGCTGTTTCTGCATGTGCCCTCCGACCTCTGTGCCCCCCTCCACCCCCCTCCACCCACCTCCGCCCCCCTCCGCCCCATCTCTCCATCTGTGTGCCCGCCACGCTGCCCTATCTGACCCATCTGTCCATGTGTGTCTGCCTCATGCCCCCTTCCTTACCCCTTACAGTGCCCCTGGTCCCGTGTCTCGGTGCCAGTCTGTCCCTTATGCACGAGGGCAGCTGGATGTTTCCACTCAGGGGTTCAGAGCTCAGCAGAATGTTTTTACTTACCCACAGGCCTGTATATCACTACGGAGAAATACTGTGATAAACCGTAGTACTGAAACGACTTTAACCCACTGACACAATAAGAATAAAGCAGGATAATCCCACTAAACCAGTTTAAAATCATTAAACGGCCTGAGCTGCAGCAAATAAACAGCAGAATGAAGCAATAATTAGCCACAGAAGTCACTTTTTCAACCCTGTACAGCTCAAATCTTATCGTATTATAACAAAAATAACAAAGATCTCAACAGTAATGCAAAGAAGCTAGCAGTCGAAACATGTCAAAAAGGTAAATACATCTCCTACTGTATTGCCTTCTAAAAAAAACCAAAAGTTAACTAATGCAGTGACACTGAACACACAATAAATACTGGTAGAGTAATTATGGTGACAGGCCTAAGGATCCAACTGTATCGCCAATGTACTGAACAGCGAGAAACTTTTCATAGATGTTTTGGGTGTTTCAGTGCAAAGAACCTGTTTCAAACCTTAATCCTTTGAAACAGGCAAATTTTTAGAACAAAATAAATCCCCAGTACTTTTAGCCGCCCTGTAATATTATTAAATAGAAAATAATATGGCCACAGTCTTCATAGACCCGTGGTTACGATATCGATTTGATCACTGTTCTTACAGCGCACGCTTGACTGCGATTGGTTGAACTGGCCTGTCACTCACTGGTGGGTTGAACCACAGTAGACCCGCTGTAGTACCATCTCAGACTGGCGCCGAGGCCCAAGGGCACAAGGGCAGACCATGAGTCTCAGTCGCTCTGGGCCTCTGAGTGGAAACTAAAGGCTTTACTGTGTCCCTCATAGACTGTGTAAAGACGTGGACTGAGGGCGTGTGACGTCACCCACAGCCAAATGAAGCTCATCGAGGCTAGCCTTTCTAGGTTGTAGAAGGTACTTGGGAGCGACCTCGGGGAAAGAAGGCGCCTGATTGGTCAGTTATTAATGTCTTGATTTAGGGACCAAATAGTGAAATAAAAACATCAGGATCATGTAGAGGGGCGTTTTTTCAATAGAAACACCGCTCGTGCTCATGTAACGGCGTAACTATATGTCCACTTATACAGTCTATGGTCCCCGTCCTCACCCTCCCCGTACACCACCCACTCCTCCCTCTGTACACCAGCCTCACCCACTCACCTCACCCGTGTCTCCCGGTTTGGGGGCACCTCCTCGTAGTTGTGGTTCTAACGCTCACACTAACAGGGGTCTGCTTCATGGCTTCTCGCTTCGTGTGGCTCCATTATTACTTTTATTTTCATTTTTTTTATTTTTTTACTTTATTTGTTTTGCTGAAGCGCGGAGGGGCTGGAGGTCTGACCGCTGGGCTCCTCATAACCTGCTCACTCTTTGTCCCTTGTTGTTTTAGAGAAAGATGAGGCTGCAATTGAGAGGTCAGAGTTGAATTCCTCGTCAGTAGCTGATGTAGACAAGCGGGTGAAACGCCGGCTTCTTATGGGTAACTCTTTTCTTCCTTTCTATGTGTTGCCATGGCGCTTGTGCTTGTCCCCGCCCCCTCCCTGGTCACTCTTGTTTTGGTTCAAACTCTAGTCTCCGTGCGGTGGTTTTTAGTGCTCTTTCCTCCCTCACTCTCTCCCTCTATGGTGCCTCCAGGTTTCACTAATGTCACTTTTGTCGTACCAGGTTTGCTGTGTCTTTGCTCTTCCTGTTTCAAACGAATTCAGAGGTTCTGTGTGATTTTTTTTATGCGAGCAGAAGCAAGTTTTAAGGTTTCAGAAGACATCACCACATTCTATAAACCAATAATATTTAATACAGATGGAGCAGCTAACATTTATATGCAGATTTTTGTTTTAATACAGTGAGTTCTTGGCTCTAGGAACTCATAGAAATGATCAGATTCAACATTTTGGAGATTTCACGACAAAGTACAACATGATCAGTAGGGAAAACTGTCTCCTGCCCCTGTCTGGGAGTGTGACATTCTAGAAAAGTGAAGTTTTTATGCCAGATGCCCTTCCTAACCATCATGCTCTGTCAGATATTCAAGGCTCATGAGCAGAAAAGAAAGAAAGTCTTTGGTCGTCCCACAGTGGGGAAGGTGCAGGAACTGCAGAACAGAACAAGAGCAGCATTAGAATAACAAAAACACAGAAGTACATAAATATAAAGGATGGATTAGAAATGATAGATACGCTAGAATAAATAAAAAAAAATATAGCATAATAAATAAAAACTAAAGCAATTCTTATAGGCTCTATTCACGGTCCCCGGAAGACGTTTAGAAACATGCGGATGGCGACTTCCGGTGTAGTTCCCCATGTGATAAAACCGTGGATTCAGCAGCAGCGTCTTCACAACCTGCCGAAGCTGCTGATCTGCCGAACATAACGGAATACTACAAGGACATCTTAAATTAGACAAATTATAATCCACAAATTAATAGGCAATTTATAAAAGGAAAAAAGAAAGAATACAATGGCATCTAAATGAAGAAAACCGGGACATTTTCGCAGTTTTCGCAGATTTTCCCAGAGTTCCTATCGCCAACAGGAGCCCAAAGGAAGTCGCCATCCGCATGTTTCCAAACATTTTCCGGTTTTGTGACGTAAGTGTGAATAGATCCCGTTGTTTTGTCACCCCCTTCATGTTTGCACTCCCTATTCCCTCAAGTTAAAATGTCGCAATATCGCAAGAATTAACGACTAGATGTAAAAATCTTCATAGAGGAGAGTTATTTTTTTAATTTTATTTTAATTATTTTCAGAATCAGTTTTATCGCCATCGTCAGTGAACAAAACGCGTGAACCAGACACTTGCTTTGGCGTAAGTGCAGCTTATTCCAGCACTTCCACCTCAGACCAAAGACTCTGTTTAAGACGGAGACCAAACAAAGGGTGATGCTGCAGTGTAAAGTACAGGGCTCCAGGACTGTAAACACCAGCAGCCCACCCAGAGGCACACACACAGGGAGAGGCACCACCCAAGGCAGGGACAGAGACGGGACTTCGGCTCCTTTATGGGATCCGAATCTTTTGGTTGTTTTCGCTTCAAAGAGCCGTTGTTTCAAACTGAGAGTGCGAGTGTTTTTACCCAACGGAATTATGCATAAAGCTAAATAAAAGATTTTTAAATATATTATTGTTAAATGTGTGTTTTGGTGCCACAAACTTAAAGCTCTCTCTCTCGCTCTGTCTCTGTGATGATTCGTGTGTTCGGAGTTAATCAGGATAAAAATGCATAAAACTAGAAATAAAAAGATTCGGTTCTTTTGAAAAATGAGATCCAGTTCCAAGCGTTAGGGTTAAGGAACGGTTCATGGTGCTTTCCTGATGATTTTTCGTGTTGGCTTTAGTGTAAATGAGTTTCAGTATTATTGTTTACTGCCTGTATTTACTTTAACACGTCGCACTTCAAGCTGTTTATCATGACAGACTTAGCTACAGGAAATATCGTAAGTGGTTAAGGTTAGGGGTTTATTGTTCCTGTATTTGACCCATCCTTCAGGCGTCGGGAGCAGTGCACCTGGGGACCCATCCCTAGTCGGTCCATTCTCCATTTTAGCAAAAGAGTAAAACAAAACTCAATTAAACCTGATTAGTATTAACCATAAAGCCCAGAAAATAGTTTGTATCTTTTATTTATTGAATTTGAAGTAAATATTATTTTTGACAAACATACGTGAGAAAATTGACTGGATTTAGTTGGAACTACAGCAGGTGAGCTGATTTGTGCTGTTAAACAAGTCCCTCTCAAAAAAACTCACCTTTTTGTTGAACGTCAAACTTTTAAACAGGACCATGAACGCTCGGATTGATCACAAGCTCCTGAAAATGTGCTCTTTAAATCACTTTTGGATTTTTTCTTGAGTTTTCAGACCATCTAAAAACCTTTTGGGCAGTGTTCACCGTTGTCACTGCTGAACGTTCCGCCATAGACGTCAGTTTGTGCGCTCAGGGCGCTGTCTCTGCCGATGAATGTTTGGATGAGTGACGACCCTGCAGCTGCCCAGAGGAAGAGAGCTAAAGAGAGAGGAGAGCTGCAGCTGGTGGCGACTCTGACCTGTTTGAGGCAGTACTCCTGGTTAAGTGGGAGTCCCATTCGTTTCAATGGAGAACCAAAGAAAAGAGTCGGTAGATTTGTGTAAAATGTTCAACGTTCACACCCGCCAATCAGTCAAGAGTGTGCGGCTATAGAATGATTTTTGGAGGTGATAACCAATATTTAGCTTTTAAAATCCATAACAAGGCTCACAAATGTATCTTAAGTTGAAGTAAAGATTACAAATGAACCTTTAAATTTAGTAAAAATAATAACAAAATGTATTTATTTGTGTTAAAAAAGAATGTGCCACATGTTCGTGTAACATACAGACATACGACGCTCTTTTATTTCCATTTTGACTCATTCGTTGGTTCAAAAGGGCGCTCAGAGAATGGGGCAACGCCAAAAAATATCTGTATAAATATTTCTAGTGATCCGCTGATACCGATATCAAAGAATCAGCCTCGCAGAATATCACAGAGAGGACCCTGCAGCTGTTGAGCCCCACAGAGCTGTAGATCTGGGCCATGTGCCGGACACATGTGAACCTCAGACGTGTGGTTTGGTGGTGGCACAGAGGATTTCAAATAAACTCCGACGCAGATGAAGAGAGACGTGGGTGAGGCGTGGGTGAGGCACGCTGACAGACGGGTGCAGAGACACAGGACCCAGATCCACAAAGAGAAGAATCTACAGACCGTCTTCTAACCTGTCTCAGCTACAAACAATTGAACCTGACCTTGAACCCTAAAGACGAGAACGTTTCAGCTGAAAGGACTTTAAACCAGAAGATTAATATGACAAGTTTGTGGAGCCGATCCCAAACAAATAATAATAAGAAGAAACATGTGCGGAGTTTTATTTTGGAGATTTTGTTCATTTGTGAAGGATTCCGAAGCAGATACCCGAGCGGTGCCTGTGTCCCTCTGTGTTTCCGTGTATTTCCCTGTTTTTTGGTGTATTTTTCGGGGGTTGTGAAGTATGTTGGAGCAGGTGGAGGTGGATCACATCAATCAGAGCTGCAGAGGATCGACCCCGGGGCCCGGTCTAATGACAGGGCCCAGACCAGGATAAGTACTGAGGCTCCAACCACCGCTCCACACGCACCAGCCTCCACAGGACAGACCCGAGGAGACAGACCCGAAGAGATAGACCTGAAGAGACAGACCCAAGGAGACAGACCCAAGGAGACAGACCGAAGAGACAGACCCACTGAGACAGACGCGAAGAGACAGACCTGAAGAGACAGACCCAAGGAGACAGACCCAAACAGGACAGACCCATGGAGACAGACCCATGGAGACAGACCCACGGAGATAGACGCGAAGAGACAGACCTGAAGAGACAGACCCAAGGAGACAGACCCAAACAGGACAGACCCATGTAGACAGACCCAAAGAGACAGACCCAAAGAGACAGACCTGTGGAGACAGACGCGAAGAGACAGACCTGTGGAGACAGACGCGAAGAGACAGACCCGAAGAGACAGACCTAAAGAGACAGACCTGAATAGACAGACCCAAACAGGACAGAGGCCAATTTGGCCTATTGTGTATATCCCTGTCACAGGGAGAACTTGCAAACTCCACATGGAAAGGCCCAGGAGTAGAACCAGGGACCACCTCTCTAGTGAAGAAGATAATTAATTTGACTAAACTTAAGACGGTTGAGCATTTGCACAATACAGTTCATTACCCAAACCTGGAATAACAATAATACTATACTTTTAAAACTGATAATCTGCAGTGACATCATGCTGGGGGTGTTTTACATGTATGTGTATGATGGAATGTTCATCAGTTACCATGGTGACACAATGTACACTGAGAAAAACAGTCTGAAAAACTCAAGAAAAATACTAAAGTGATTTAAAGAGCACATTTTCATTTTCCTGTGAGCTGTCTGAGCGTTCATGGTTCTGTTTAGGAGTTTGATTTTCCACAAAAAGGCGAGAGCGAGTGTCTGTCATGTTCTTTAGAGCGACGTGTTTAACACCACAGATCTGCTCACCTGTTGGAGTTCAGATAAGTCAGTTCTTTCAGGTCAGATTGTGTTAAACGAATTTCAGATTAAAGTCTAACAAAGCCTCTTTCTGAGCAGTGCCTACAGTTAGCATGACCTGGGGAATGTCATCAGCTGCAAAGGATCAATAAGAAACCCGCCGTTCACAGGGTTTTTCTGTGTGTGTCGTGTGAAGTGGAGGCTGCGGCTCTGCTCTGTTTGTGACGCTGCATTTTAAAAGGACATTATGTAAATGTGATGACCTCTGGATGAGCGCTCAGCACCAGCTCTCACAACGCTTGGATTTAATTAGCTCCTGAGCACAGAGACAGGGGCTGACAGGAGCTGACAGGAGCAGAGACAAAAGAGCAGAGGCAGAGGAGAGGGTCAGATGAAGCAGAGGAGCAGAAGAGAGGGTCAGAGTAGAGGGTCAGAAGAGCAAAGAGAGGGACAGAGGAGCAAAGAGAGGGACAGAGGAGCAGAAGAGAGGGTCAGAGTAGAGGGTCAGAAGAGCAAAGAGAGGGACAGAGGAGCAGAGGAGCAAAGAGAGGGACAGAGGAGCAGAAGAGAGGGACAGAGGAGCAAAGAGAGGGGCAGAGGAGAGGGTCAGAAGAGAAGGTCAGAGGAGCAGAGGAGATGGTCAGAGGAGCAGAAGAGAGGGTCAGATGGAGCAGGTCAGAGGAGGAGAGGAGAGGAGCAGATGAAGCAGAGGAGATGGTCAGATGAAGCAGAGGAGATGGTCAGATGAAGCAGAGGAGATGGTCAGATGAAGCAGAGGAGATGGTCAGATGAAGCAGATATGCAGAGGATCACGTGGACATATATTACAACACAGTGGTTTAGTGATCAGCTCCTGCCTCACAGCCAGAAGCTCTGGAGTTTGAATTTTGATGGGGCTTTTTTTTTGCCTCTCCAGCCAAGACAGCTTTACAATCCTTTACAAAGATCTGGAATTACATCCTGTCTGTTTGATTGACAGGCAGATTAACCAAGAGACGCATGGTCCGTTCGGGTCAAAACAAACACGGCGTAAAAATACTGAGGACTGAGAAACAGCAAAACACTAACCTCTCATGTATCTGAGTTACTTTAGCTCTACATTTTGTTCTGAATAAAGGAGAAATCTTCCACATTTAAAGTGACGTCCGTGATTGGCACTTTCCAAATTCATAAGGATTTGAAGGATTTGTCATGGCAGCGGTCCATGTTATTTTAACAGTAATCCAGCTCAAATCAAAACATTAAAATGACGGTAGTTTGATCCGCTCTATGGCCCCGGCATCTCTGTGTGTTTCTCTTCTTGGTCCTGCCTAATACAAAAACATGTGTTATAGTTCAACCTGAGGCCCTCCATTAAAAACACACAAGTCCTTTAAATACACATTATACACACAGGTAATTTAAACGGTCAAAATAAGTGTAAATAACGATTACGTAAACTTTAAAATAAAAAAGCAAAACGACCCCAGCTCATCACTTTTCATTTTTTCTGGTGGAGGGTCCGTCAAACACTTTTTTTCCGTGGAGATGTTATTGCTTTGTCTGGAATGCTCCACAGTATGACATTAAACTTTTCTGTCTTCATGGAAACTAAACCAGACCAAGTTACAGGTCAGATCTGTGGAGAGGCGACCCCGCTCACAGTCAGAATGTCTGTTTTTCTAGGTATTTTTGAGCTCTAAAACCACCTGGAATTGAATAAATGTAAAGTAGAGCTGTTTAATGTCACACTGTGGAACATTCCAGGCAGAGCAATGACGTATCCATAGAAACAAGCAGGTGACGGACCAAAAAGTTACACAATGCACCTTATAAAGTGAAAAACAGAACTAGTTCATTGTAAACAGTTTGCAGTGGTCCAAAGTTCTTCCTCACTTCCCTTCTGCATCCAGAGCATCCTCATTACTCACCACGATGAGTTTATAAGCACTTTTCACAACTTTCAGAGACCAGAGCGGATTTTTACCATCACGCTAATCACCCTATTTTCCCGGGACAGACCCAGTTTGAGCCCCATGTCCCCCTGTCCCAGCAGATTTATCCAAAACCAGTGATTTGTCCCAGTTTTATACAAGAAATGTCCCTGGTGTCCCTATTTTTCACCAATCTGATCCCTGCCAACAGTAAAAAGAGGCATAAATTGTCACTTGTTTAGGTAAAATACAGAAAAGCTGTTTAAAAATTACCAAAACGCAAAGAAAATGTGTCATGAATGGGCCGAGTGCAGAACTATTCTCCTTATTACGCCCTCGTTTCACGATTTTATTCTTACCAATGACCTGTCCCAGTTTTTGATTGTGAAAATCTGATCATCCTAAACGAGCAGCAAACCACACTGACGCTTGGACAGTAAACCTCTTTCTAATTAGATGCAGACAGTGCACAGATAACTTATTTTGACCTCAACAGCTGCTTGTACAACATATACGTACTGAGGCAAGACACGTTTAGCTCAAATACGTGGAAATAAATCAGGTACAGGCCCTTTGGTGCTCCTTATAATGGGCACTTTCACTGGAGGCGGACTTGAGCTTTTAAATAAACAGAAGTGACGCTCAGGTTTCAGGATCTCAGCGCTCCTCTTCCCAAAGGGCCAGAGACGAGCCAGGAGCAGAGGAGGATTTTCACCTGTCCTGCCAACCGGCCAACACAACCGACAGGGGCGTTCTTCAACAGGAAAAAAACAGCCGGTCAAAAGTTTGGACACACCCTCTCATTTTTCTAATTTTGTGTGAAGGATGGCCACCGTGGGGATTTGGTTATATATTTTTTTCTTTCCTGCATAATTCCATATGTGTTGAGGGTCCGTCACCTGCTTGTTTCTATGGATACGTCATCACTCTGTCTGGAATGTTCCACAGTGTGACATTAAACAGCTCTACTTTACATTTATTCAATCACAGGTGGTTTTAGAGCTCAAAAATACCTAGAAAAACAGACATTCTGACTGTGAGCGGGGTCGCCTCTCCACAGATCTGACCTGGAACTTGGTCTGGTTTGGTCTCCATGAAGACAGAAAGGTTTAATGCCACACTGTGGAACATTCCAGACAAACCCATAACAATCTCCATGGAGAAAAGCATTTGAATGGTAAAAAAGTTCTTCAGATGTCACTTTTAACAGGAAGTTGAAAGGTTTTCATGTTTTTCTAATTCTGACTTGTTTTGGTCCGTGTGTAAAATTTATCTTATCTTTTTATTTTTATTTATTTTTATTTTTTTTGTTGTTTTTTGTTTTTTATTAATGGTTCAAGGGCCCCTCCTCACAAACGAACCTGGAGTTGTGTTTTGTTTTTTTTTGTTTCATTCACATGTTTAACACACAAACCTGCAGATTTAGGCTGAGTTCTTCTCTCAAACTGAAAACACTCTGTTCCACCTTCTGATGTCATCATGTGGTGATACAGGAAGTGCTCCACTGTGTTTTTAAACTCCACACACCTTCACTAGAATCATTTGGATCATTTCAGTCCTGGAATTGCCGATCTCAACTGAACTAAAGGTAAAAGGAGCTGTTCACTTGAAAACTACCACTTGATGACATCACAAGGTGGAACAGAGCGTTTGGAGCTTTGGAGATGTAGACAGACGAACAATAAAGAGTTCCTCAAACATGTGAATGAAACAAACACAATTCCAGGTGTTTTTGAGGAGGAACATCAGAACAGGACTTAAAGCTCAAAAGAGTCGGTTTTGTGTCATGTTGGGCCTTTAAAGTGGCAGTTTGTGAAGAAAAGTGAGGAAAAAAGTTTTAAAACAGAATCTTGTTTGTCAACACAAAATTCCATCCAAAATGCACAAACAGTTTACAAGCAAGTAACACATTTATTTTCTTTCATTTTTTATCTTTGAATTAATACGAATAATTAAAAAAGCTTTGGCCCTTGTGGACAGTGTGTTTACCACATGTGAGATATATGTACAGGACTAAAATAAAAAAAAATATAATTAAAATAAAAATTAAAAATTAAAATAGAAATAGAAGCTGAAATTGAAACTAAAATTGCAACTGAAATATAAATTAAAATAGAAATAGAAACTCAAATTAAAATCAGAGTCAAAATTAAAATACAAATAGAAACTAAAATTAAAATTAAAACTGAACTAAAAATAGAAATTAAAATAGAAATTAAAATTAAAACTGAAGCTGAAATGTAAATTATTGTTTGCACTTTTAGGAGACAGGACCATGAGTGAGGGGCCTGGAGTGACGGTTGGTGCTTAGACCTCGGCAGGTGGAGGAGACGTCAGTGTGAGGAAGGGACAGGAGACACCTGAGCTGTGAAAACATCTCCCCTGGACCTTAGACGAGGAGAGGAGGAGGAGATGGGAGAGGCTGAGGAGGCTGGTGGTTCTGCTGCTGAGACAGTAGAAGTTGAGACTGAACCTGGAACCTCAAGAAGAAGTAGGCGATGACTTGACTGGTGATTGGTTGAGAGTCAAAGGTCGTGGGCTGTGATTGGCTGAAAACAATCACAAAGTGCAGTTTTCCTGGTTGTATTTCCATTTCGAACCTGTGGGATCTTTAGCTGAAACGTCAGGAAGAAGTAGGCGATAACTTGACAGGTGATTGGTTGAGAATTAAAACTACCTTCCTCTGATTGGCCAACAGTGACAGGAAGTAGAAACCATCAGGAAATGCAGTATTCCTGGTTGTATTTCCGTTTCAGACCTGGACCGTTTGAAAACAGAAGCAAAGACACAGCGTCACGTTGACTTTGTGAGAATACTGCTGTCTGTGCATGGACCTCCTCTAACCCCGCCCCTCAGCCCGGTCGCCGTGGAGACGTGCACAGTGTGACTGAGTGACCTCTTCTTGTCGTTCGAACAGAAACCTGCGCGGTGAACAACGGCGGCTGTGACCGGACGTGTAAGGACACGGCCACAGGGGTGCGCTGTAGCTGCCCTGTGGGATTCACCCTGCAGCCGGACGGGAAGACCTGCAAAGGTGAGTCCAGATACACGCAACATGAGCTGCTAGGAAGTACGTGGAAAAAAATATGTGTAAACGTCCAAATAAAGCTGCGTTCAGACCGACGTCCAGGGCGTGGAGTTTACAGCAGAGTCTGTGTGGACGTGTCTGGGGCCTTTTGTTTCTCCGACGCGTCTGGAGAGTTCAGAACGTCAGAGTCAGAGGTGAAAAATCTGAACCAATCCAGGACTCTGCTCCAGTGACATCGGCCACGTTTACATGATGTTTTTTAATTCTGAGTTAACAGTTCAGAATTAAGTTATTCTCCTTGGGGTTTACATGGAAATAATAATTCTGAATTGAGGTTTACATGGAAAAAAATCATTCCGCTCAGCGTCTGGGGGTGGGGAAGGGTTCTGATTGGACAGGGACATGAACGGATTTACGTCGACCGGAAGAAAACTCACACTTCATCTGCTACCGGCTTTTTGTCATCTCGGTTTGTCAATACGCTGCGGACACAAACATGATCCAAACTTTTTCCGCAGTCGTTCCGATGATAATGAAGCAGCAGCTGGAGAATTCTATCCTCACACTTTACGTCTGTCGCTGAGGAGGAGGAGGGAAGAGCGTCGGAGAAGGAGGAAGAAGACAAACTGAGTCAACGGCTGCTCCACCTCAGCCCACTCCCACATCCCGCTCACAAATCCAAAGAGCAGTGGATGAAAGTCCGAAGAGACGACTGGTGGAGCCGGATCAGAAGGACGACCCAACGAGCATGTGCCCAACGACCGGAATTATTTTTAAGAAGAATAAACGTTTACATGATCGAGGAAGAAATTAATTCGACTTTAAAATCAGAATAAACCAACCACTTACTTCAGAATTAAACTTAATTCCGAAGTAAGTAATCATTTTCATTAGGAATTGTTTACACGGTCTTTTTAAAGCGGAATTAGCTTTTATTCCGAATGAAATTATTTTTATTCAGATTTAAAGCTCTCATGTGAACGTGGCAACTGTGATGTCGTTATCCAGAAGAAGAAGAAGAAAGAGAAAGACCCCGGAGCCACAAACACCAGAACAAGAACATTTACGCCGTGTCATTAGCGGAGGATAAATCTGTACATACCGCCGTTCTCCTCCTGACGGGTTATGTCCTAAACTCACTAAAGCCTCTCTCGACCGGGAAAACGAAGCTCTCACTGACCGCAACGGACGCCCTGAACGCCTTAAGGATTTTACTCTGACGTTCGTCCACGGTGTCTGAACTCAAACACAAAGGCTTCAAAAACGAGAGACGTCCAGCGCGTTTTTTAACGCTGTGATCTGAACGCAGCTTAAGGGTTTGAAGAAGTATTTCTGTACTTTTGTGGAGATCTGTGGAGTCTCTCAGTCGTCCAGTTTCATCCAGTTCCATTCTGAAACTTAACAAAACTTTAAAGATGGATTATTATGCAAAATTTATTTTTTTTTAGCTTTCTCCCATGTTGTACTGTTTTTCCCTCATCAAAAACCTGTTTGAAAAGGTTTTAGAATCATCCATGCGTGTTTGAGTAATCTGGTGATCTCTCCTGGACCCTATCCAAACCCTCCTGTTCCACAGTATAATCCGTTTACATCAGATCCAGTTTGTGGTTATTATCGGTGCATAAACTCTGTGTCCGTCTCTTTTATGACAGAATCCAGTTTTATCTGAGTTTAGTTTCACCCAAACGCCAGAGTCACATGATCCGACTGTCGTGATCTGAGTCTGAATCTCTGTGAACGAGTCTCTTTAGAGTCTGGTACAAAGTGCAGGTCTGTGGAGAGGGGGGATCAGGAGCTGGGGGAGACATTCAGACTCAGACATCGACATATATGAGACAAAACGAAACTCAAAAGTGAACAAAAGCGCGATGGAGCGGACGTCGTGGTCCTGAGCTCTTTGGTCGTGCGTTTGCTCGATATCGGTTCTATGTGACGTATGTGCACATGCCTCGCTGCCGGTCGTCATGGTGACTGGATGCAGGTCATGTGACCCTCAGGGCTGATGTGGAACTCTGTCTGATTCTCGGCACTAAAAACACAACCAAAGTCGGTCCATTTTGAAAAAGTAGTTCACTCTTTTCCGGAAACATTTTCAAGAAAACCCCACATCTTCCTCAGGTGTGGGGAACCTTGAAAAGTCGTGTCCAGCGTCGGTCACTAGAGCGGTCGATATCGACCCACAATGCACTGGGAGAGTCGGGAAAACCCCAGTGGACAGAGACACAACCCCGACTGAATGAAACAGAGAAAAGTACTATAAATACTACTACTGTTATACTCATGTACTACTACTATAGTACCATTACTCACCCAACTGAATGAAGCAGAGAAAAGTACTATAAATACTACTACTGTTATACTCGTGTACTAGTCTTTGAGTGTCCAAAAAGTACTATATAAAACTGATGCATTATTATTATTATTATTATTATTATTATTATTATTTTTATTTTTATTTTTGTTATTATTATCTTAAATAAAGCGTTCTGGTGTTAGCGGTATTAGCGTTTGCCACTTGCAGAATTAAAATAATTTATTATCAATCGCACAAGCAGTGGAATTACCTTTAACTGAAACTAAACTTTTATCCAAAAATCAAATATTCCAGAGTGTTTATGTGCGATTATTCCGAGTCCATAAACACTCGTGTGTCCGTCTGACTGGATCTTTATTTATGACACGAGTCCAGTTTGATCAGGAGTTTTATTGACCCGACTGACAGAGAGTGGGCGGGGCTATGGAGTGAGGGGCTTAGGGGCTGGGGGAGACATTCAGACACTGATGTGATATGATGAACTTGTCTCTTGTCTCAGTAGAAGTGTTCATCAGTCTGACATGAGAGAGAGGGAGAGAGGGAGGGAGAGAGGGAGGGAGAGGAGAGAGGGAGGGAGAGGAGAGAGGGAGGGAGAGAGGGAGGAGAGAGAGAGGGAGAGAAGAGGAGAGAGGGAGGGAGAGGAGAGAGGGAGGGAGAGAGGGAGGAGAGAGGGAGGAGAGAGGGAGGAGAGAGGGAGGGAGAGAAGAGGAGAGAGGTGGAGGGAGAGAGGGAGGGAGAGGAGAGAGGGAGGAGAGAGGGAGGAGAGAGGGAGGGAGAGGAGAGAGGGAGGGAGAGAGGGAGGAGAGAGGGAGGGAGAGGAGAGGAGAGAGGTGGAGGGAGAGGGAGAGAAGAGGAGAGAGGTAGAGAGTGGGAACGAGGGAGAGATGGGAAAAAGGGAGAGGAGAGAGGGAGAAAAGAAGAAAGAGGTGGAGGGTGGGAGAATGGGAGAGGGAGAGAAGGGGGGGGCGGAGGGAGGGGAGAGAGAGGAACAGAGAGGGAGAGAGGAAAAGAGAAGGAGAGAAGAGGAGAAAGATAGAGGAGAGAAGGGGAGAAGAGAGAGGGAGAGGAGAGGTGGAGAGGAGAGAGGGAGGGAGAGAGGGAGGAGAGAGGGAGGGAGGGAGAGAGGGAGGGAGAGAGGGAGGAGAGAGGGAGGGAGAGGAGAGAGGGAGGGAGAGAGGGAGGAGAGAGGGAGGGAGAGGAGAGAGGGAGGGAGAGAGGGAGGAGAGAGGGAGGGAGAGGAGAGAGGGAGGGAGAGAGGGAGAGAGAGGGAGGGAGAGGAGAGAGGGAGGGAGAGAGGGAGAGAGAGGGAGGGAGAGGAGAGAGGGAGGGAGAGAGGGAGGAGAGAGGGAGGGAGAGGAGAGAGGGAGGGAGAGGAGAGAGGGAGGGAGAGAGGGAGGAGAGAGGGAGGGAGAGGAGAGAGGGAGGGAGAGAGGGAGGGAGAGGAGAGAGGGAGGGAGAGGAGAGAGGGAGGGAGAGAGGGAGGGAGAGAGGGAGGGAGAGGAGAGAGGGAGGGAGGGGAGAGAGGGAGGGAGAGGAGAGAGGGAGGGAGAGAGGGAGGGAGAGGAGAGAGGGAGGGAGAGGAGAGAGGAGAGAGGGAGGGAGAGGAGAGAGGGAGGGAGGGAGAGGAGAGAGGAGAGAGGGAGGGAGAGGAGAGAGGGAGGGAGGGAGAGGAGAGAGGAGAGAGGGAGGGAGAGGAGAGAGGGAGGGAGAGAGGGAGGAGAGAGGGAGGAGAGAGGGAGGGAGAGAAGAGGAGAGAGGTGGAGGGAGAGGGAGAGAAGAGGAGAGAGGTAGAGAGTGGGAATGAGGGAGAGATGGGAAAAAGGGAGAGGAGAGAGGGAGAAAAGAAGAAAGAGGTGGAGGGTGGGAGAATGGGAGAGGGAGAGAAGAGGAGGGGGGGCGGAGGGAGGGGAGAGAGAGGAACAGAGAGGGAGAGAGGAAAAGAGAAGGAGAGAAGAGGATAAAGATAGAGGAGAGAAGGGGAGAAGAGAGAGGGAGAGGAGAGGTGGAGAGGAGAGAGAGGAAGTGGGAGAGAGGGAGAGGAGTGAGGGAGAGAGGAGGAAAGAGGGAGAGGAGGTTGAAGAGAGAGGGAGAGAGGAAAAGAGAAGGAGAGGAGAGAGATAGAGGAGAGAGTGGGAGAAGAGAGAGGGAGAGGGGGAGGAATGTGACACTGCAGTGTTGATCTCTGGAGTTTTCTCTGTCCCACCACACGACGCTTCACAAACTCTATTTAAACATTGAGGCCCTCCCACTGCCCACCACACACGGCACAGCGCCCTCTACCGGCAGAGTGTGAACTGTCACCCGCCGTCTCCATGGAGATGGTTTTACGTCAGCTGGAATTACCAAATATGGCTCATATTTTGGCAAGAGGAATTTTGTGAATGGTCCTGGGGTCTCATTATAAAACACGTGTGTAGTGTGTAGTGTGTGAACAGTTGTGTGATGTGTAATGAGACATATTTACTTCCTCGTTTATAAAAGTTTTTCCGGTCGACACATATGTACTTCCTCGTTTATAAAAGTTTTTCCTTTGGAGACATGTTTACTTCCTGGTGGAGCTCCACTTTCTCCGTTCGTCTGCAGCCAGAGCCTCTCCAGATGATTGACAGCTGAGGGCAGGAGACGACGACGTGGCCCCAGGCCCCGCCCACTTAATACGGCGTCTGCCCCGGGCGTCCGAGCACAACACAATCACTGAGGAAAGAAAGAGAGAGAGAGAGACACAGAGACAGGGAAGGAAAGAGGGGTGAGAGAGAGAAAGGAGAGAGAGAAGTGGAGGGAGAGAGAGAGAGAGAGAGAAAGAGGGAGGGTGGAGAGAGAGAGAGAGAGAAAAAAAAGGAGAGAAGTAGAGGGAGAGAGAGACAGAGACAGGGAAGGAAAGAGGGGTGAGAAAGAGAAAGGAGAGAGAGAAATGGAGGGAGAGAGAAAGAAAGAGCATAGAGAGGGGGAGAGAGATGGAGGGAAAAAGAGGAGAGAGAGAGACAGGGAGAAAGGAGAGAGAGAAAGAGGAGAGAGATGGAGGGAGAGAGAGACAGAAGGAGAGAGAAGAAAGAGAGAAAGCGCATAGAGAGGGCGAGAGATGGAGGGAGGAAGGGAGGAGAGAGACGGAGGGAAAGAGGAGAGAGAGTGAAAATGGAGGGAGAATTAGAGGGAGAGAGAAAGAAGAGAAGGGGGGATAGAGAAAAGAAAGGGGAGAAAGACAGAGGGAGAGAGGTGGAGGGAGAAAGAGGAGAGACAGAGGAAAGGAGGGAAAGAGGGGAGAGAGAGAAGTGGAGGGAAGGAGAGAGAGAGCTAGAGGTAGAAAGAGGAGTGAGAGAGAGACAGAGACAGGAAGGGAGGGAAAGAGGGGGGAGAGAGAAAAAGGAGAGACATGGAGGAAGAGAGAGAAGAGAGGGGAGGATAGAGAGGAGAGAGAGAAAGAGAGGGGAGATGGAGAGAGGAAGGAGAGGAGACAGAGAAGATTGGGAGAGGAGGGAGAGAGAGAGGGGAAGAGAGAAAAGGACAGAAGGAAAGACGAGTTAAAACAGTGAAGACAGTTGTCAAAATGTCCAAAAATGTTCCGTAGAATTTCCTGTAAATGTTGTAAAAGCGACAGAGTTCAGATGGGCGTGATTGACAGGTGGATGAGCCAATCAGAGACACACATGGTCTGTCTGTATCAAAACAAATATGGCCGCTCAAGAGGAAAAAGAAAGAACGAAAAAATACGCCGAATCGATGAAGCTCGAGAGAGAGAAATGTGGTTTTGAGCGACCAATAAGCTCCTTTGTTTCTCATGAGTCATTGAAATAAAGAAATCTGATTGGTTCTTGTGTTTGGTTTGGTTTGGTCGAGGTAGAACCAAAGTCTGTTTTTATAAATGGACACATCTAACCTGTTAGCAGGAAGTGAACATGGGCGCGATTTGGCTCCATCGGCTCCTATTCACTTTTTATTGAAAAACTACAACTTTACTTTAAAAACCAATGCAGAGATTCATAGATACAAAACTCATCAAAATCTTAATTTTCATGTTCCAGAATGTGTTTACACTAGAGGCTTTGCACCGTCACGTGACCCCCACAGCAACGGTAACTACGCTGCCATGATACCGGGCATGCAACATCAAACATGGCTGCTAAACAGAACGAGTGTGTTCCATCTCTCCCGAAATATCTGGAATCTCTAGCCTCAGATGAGCGAAAAAAAAAACTCCTTGGAAAAGCTCAAATCAATCTCTAATATCGATCATACAATGTGAGTATCAATTTTTACTCGGATTCAATAGAATCATGGCCAGAAGTAGAATTTCCAGATTTATCAAACTACTTGATCTTTGTTTATAAAAGTCTAGAGGTGAACCAGTATTTGGTTTCTGGGTGGGTCAGATGTTTTTATGTAGGAAAAACTCGCAGTAACGTCAAGGTTTTGATCGGAAAGGTAAGTGTTTTCCAACTCGCACAGAACCATGTCACTCACCATAGGACTGATGTTTTCTTTATTGCTTTGCTTATCAACAACGACGTCTTCTAGAATTAATCGTTTTTTTGTGAGCGGATCTTTCTAACGTTCGCGAGTATCTTTTCATGGCTGATTCTTTCGTAGTTTGGCTCTTTGACTCGTGCCCCATATTGATCGTAGGACCCAGTCTGGGTTCGTTGGATCGTAAACTGGTGCGGGTTTTCCTGGATAAATGAATGAAATTTTAGTTCAGTAAGTTTTCTTCTTTCATTAAATAAACTATGAAACAATCTGAAGAGCAAATACCTCGATGAAAGTGACGTGAGCAAACTTCAGGTGTCATGACGGCACCATTCCAAATCTCTTCATGGTTTATGTTTGCAAGCTAGTTTTTTTTTTTCCCCCGTCTTTTTTTCGATAATTCCCTTGTTTGAGCTCCTGATGAGTCATTTCCAGAGGAACAGTGAAGAAACTAATCGTTTTATCCCTTTCAGAACGGCTCGACCAGCCAAATACACAACAAAACCTGCCTATGTTTCTCTGATGCTACTGAACTGAAGTCAATCGCCTGTCCGGTGTCATGGCGGCGTAGTTACCGTTGCTATGGGGTCACGTGACGGTGCAAGGCGGGAAATTCTGGTTAGTGACGGCAGATCAGAAACATTTAAAAAGAGTTTGAGGAAACGTTTGATATTTCATGGTAATGTTTGATAATTCAATTCTGGGATTTTTTATTGTGTTTTAATCCATGTTTGAATCAAATTTATTTCATCTGTGTGTAAAAGTCATTTTCAAAAATAATGCGCAGCTGCAATGTTCAATTTTAATGTTTTCATAAGGTGGAGGCTTTAATATGAGCCCTTTTGGGGTTTTTTTGCCTTTTCCGGTACCTACTTTTTTATCTAGTGTGTTTTTTTTAATTGTTATATGTTATATCCGTATAAAATAAATAAAAATTGTGGCCCGTCTTTCGGTAGCAGCTGATGTCAGGGTCCTTATTATTTTGGTCTTAAAATGTTCGTATGAATCCGTTCTATACGATCCTGGGGTTTTTATTTCTTTATTTTGTCCCTAAATCCAGATCTGAACATTAATAACCGACCAATCAGACGCCTTCTTTTCCAGTGTGAGGGGGAGGGGGCGTTACCTCCAACAGACTCACTCCTGATTGGCTCCTTGGTTGCTATGACACTCACGGTCGGAATTCCAAATATGGAACTGGGCTGCAAATTCGCCTCTGTAACCGCGAGTTTGGTGAGAGAGAGAAAGAAAAAAGAGAGGGGAGGATAGAGAGGACGGAGAGACAGAGGGAGAGAAAAGGGGGAGCGAGACAGAGGGAGGAGAGAAAGAGAGGTGAGATGAGAGAAGAAGAAGATAGGAAGGAGAAGAGCGAGAGAAGACGGGGACAGGAGGGAGAGAGGGTAAGAGAAGAGAAGACATCACCGCTGGCCTCAATGAGCTTCATTAGACTGGAGTGAGTGTGCGTGTGTGTGCACGCTTGTAGGCGGGTGCGCTCCTGTCATATGTGTAGTGTTTGTTGTCAGTGGGCGGGACTTTAATTTAGTGCTTTACAAACTTGCTATTTGTGTCCTCTGCTCGCCAGGTGGTCCTGTCTCCTGCTCCTGTCAGCTCCTGTCTCTTTCTCCTGTCTCTGCTCCTGTCAGCTCCTGTCTCTTTCTCCTGTCTCTGCTCCTGTCAGCTCCTGTCTCTTTCTCCTGTCTCTGCTCCTGTCAGCTCCTGTCTCTTTCTCCTGTCTCCTGTCTCTTTCTCCTGTCTCTGCACATGTCTATTTCTCCTGTCTCTGCTCCTGTCTCTTTCTCCTGTCTCCTGTCACTTTCTCCTGTCTCTTTCTCCTGTCTCTGCTCCTGTCCCTTTCTCCTGTCTCTGCTCCTGTCTCTTTCTCCTGTCTCCTGTCACTTTCTCCTGTCTCTGCTCCTGTCTCTCCTGTCTCCGCTCCTGACTTTTTCACCTGTCTTTGCTCCTGTCTCTTTCTCCTGTCTGTGTGGGGGAGGGGGGGCACTGACAGTTTTTAGTTACATAAACAGAGAGGAAGAAGAGGAGGAGGAGGAGAGGAAGAAGAGGAGGAGGAGAGGAAGAAGAGGAGGAGGAGAGGAAGAGGAGGAGGAGAGGAAGAGGAGGAGGAGAGGAAGAGAGGATTAAGAGGGGGAGAGAGAGGAGAAGACTGGAGAAATGAGGAGGATCTGGAGAGAGGGAAGGGAGGAAGAGACAGAAGGAGGGAGGAGAGAGAGAGAAAGGGCATAGAGAGGGGGAGAGAGATGGAGGGAGAAAGAGGAGAGAGAGAGGGAGGGAAGGAGGAGAGAGAGAGACACAGAGAGAGGAAGGGAGGGAAAGAAGGCAGAAAGAGAAAAAGAAGAGGGAGAAGTGGGGAGAGAGAGAGATGGGAGTAGAGAAGAGGGAGAGACAGGAAGAGAAAAGAAAGATAGAGGGAGAAAGAAGAGAGAGACAGAGGGAGAAAGAGAGGAGAGAGAGACACAGAGAGGAAGGGAGGGAAAGAAGGCAGAATGAGAAAAAGAAGAGAGGGAAGTGGGGAGAGAGGGGGTAGAGAAGAGGGAGAGACAGGAAGAGAAAAGAAAGGAGGAGAAAGATAAAGGGGGAGAGAGGGGGAGAAAGAAGAGGGAGAAAGGGAGGAGAGAGAGACAGAGAGGAAGGAAGGGAAAGAGGCGACAGAGAGAGTGGAGGGAGGGAGAGAGAGAAAGAAGAGAGGGGAGGATAGAGAGAAAGGAGAGACAGGGGAAGAGAGGGGAGGTGGAGAGAAGAAGATAGGAAGGAGAGGAGCGAGAGAAGACTGGGAGAGGAGGAAGAGAGGGGGTAAAAGAAGAGAAGGGAAGAGGGGGAGGAGAAGAGGAAAGAAGGCAGATGTGACAGAGGAGGCGGAGGAGAGAAGTAGAGGAGCGTATGGAGGGAAATTTAGGGGGAGGAGGAGAAGAGGCTCAGAGGCTGTTGACAGGAGAAGAGGAGGAGAGGGGGAGGAGAAGAAAAGAGGGTGAGAAGGAGGAGAGAGGGGGATGAGAGGAGGAGGAGAGGAGGAGGAGGAGAAGCTCAGGAGCAGATGTCTGATTAGAGAGCGCCGGACTGAAGGAATAATTTTTAAAACATTTACCGTGACCCAGACTCAGAAAAAAACACAAACCTGAGTCTCAACCTGCAAAAAAAATTCAAAATTCAAGATCTAAACACTTAAATCGATCAGAAAATGACTTAAAATTTGTGAAATTATCTGTTTTTAGGTTTTTTTACTTCACAAATTGTCTTAAAATAAACTCCCTCTAGACTCGAATGAAGCCTGACAGATGTTTTTAAATCCTGCAGTGCACACAGATAGAATTGACATTTGTGGACTCATTTTTATTTTTATTTTTTTGTCTTTAGTCGGGTTATTACGCAATGTTGATTTTTTTTTTTTTTTTTAATCTTTCTCCCATGTTCTAACGTTGTTCCTCATCAAAAACCTGCCTGAGGACGAGTTGTTGTACAGTTGTAGGGAGTATTATCTGTTACATAAGGGTGAGTTGTGCAGTTGTAGGGAGTATTATCTGTTACATAAGGGGAGTTGTACAGTTGTAGGGAGTATTATCTGTTATATAAGGGTGAGTTGTGCAGTTGTAGGGAGTATTATCTGTTACATAAGGGGAGTTGTGCAGTTGTAGGGAGTATTATCTGTGACATAAGGTGTAGCCACAGGTTTTGCTTTTCTGTTTTCGTATCAAAGTTTGACATTTTCTCAGTTTATTCTCAGAAACAAAAATGATCCTCAAAGTTTCACTGCCGTTTCACTGAAGTCAGACTCTCCTCCACTTCACTTTGTTCTGACGTTTATCAACTATTTAAATTCAGAATTTTAATGAACTTTGAGCAAGTTTTTTTTTTTTATCAGTGAAACAGTTTATTTTCCAAGATTCGATCGAACAGAACAGATCTCCTTAACGACATTCCGGTTTTTGTATCAGTTTCAGCGACTGCGTTGAAGTTTCTGGGCATGCTCAGTTTGAAAATGGTGCCAAACACGTTGGTATGCTGAACAGGAGGTTGGTGGTTCAATCCCTGCTTGTGTTCATGCTTCCATTGGTCTCTAGAGCAAAGCACTTCTGTCCCTTTTGTCCAAGTCTCTGTTCTGTGGTTTATGAATGTGAAAAAACAGGTGATGGAAAAGGATTTAGAAATAAAACAGTTTTAGGATTTTCCAAACGGTCAGACTTTTGTCCTTCTTGTGTCCACCCCCCCTCCCCCTCTCTCTCCTCCCTCCCTCTCTCCCTCCCTTTCTCTCTGCCTCTCTCCCTCCCTCTCTCTCTCCCTCCCTCTCTCTCGCTCTCTCTCTCTCTCCCTCTCTTTCTCTTTCTCTCTTCCTCTTTCTCTCTCTCCCTCCCTCTCTTCCTCCCTTTCTCTCTGCCTCTCTCCCTCCCTCTCTCTCTCCCTCCCTCTCTCCTCCCTCTCTCTCGTTCTCTCTCTCTTTCTCATGTTACAGTACAGAACACATAAACATTAAAAACCGACCAATCAGACGCCTTCTTCCCTCTGCCAGTTTCTTTAGCAACGCTGTCAATCAAACCTCGAACGACAGCGTTGCTAAAGGAGCTGGCGTGTTCTTTCACCAGCCTCACTCCTGATTGGCTCTTGGGTTTCACGCTTGGATTTCCAAATACGGGTCCCGGCTGCAGATAAACCGCTGCTGGCCTCGATGAGCTTCATTTCGGTTGTCAGATTTTTTAACTTCCACCAAACGCAGAAAACCGCCATATTGGATTTTCAGAAATGTAATGGAAAAGTAGGAATGTGGAGATGGAATGAACATTTTTCTGCATCTGTGTCTTCGGTCCTGTCCACAGACTCTTTCTGAACTCTGTCCGCTCTGTTTTCAGTGAGACTTCCCAGCATGCCTCAGTGTTTTTGCTCAAAACAAAGAGTCCGATTCTTTGGTGTTGTGTCTTGATTAACGTGACGGTTTGTTTGGATTCTCTAAGTTCGCTCGTTCATTTCTGACGGACCTCAAATCTTTCCAAGCTGCGTATTAAAGGCGCACTAGTTTTGTTCTGTTTTAGAGCCGCTTATTTTGGTTTTCGTGAGTTAAAGTTTCAGCGGTGAAACGATCCGAACGGTGAAAGACTTTAAAAATACAGAGGAGCACTTCCTGAGTCACCACCTGATGACATCACAGTGGTGAAGAGAACATTTTAGCTTTATAGACCGAGAAACACCAAACATCCAGACTCGCACGTGCAGGAATTCGAGATGCACCGATACTGCGCTTTCAGTTCCGATACTAAAGCTTTAAGAATCTGCCGATACCGATACCTTCTTATTTCTTATTTTTTATTGATTTATTATTAAAGCGACGGGTCGTATAATCAACGTTTAAATTGTAAATATGTAAAGATTAAAACCAGTGTGGCTTTCATCTACAGCAGCGGTCCACAACCTTTTTTGCTCCTCGGACTGGTTTAATGTCAGACGGTATTCGCGCGAGGATGTCGACATGCTCTATTTCCGACGTGGAAAACTGAGGACCGGCCGAAAATGCCAGAGAGCTACGAATTTACTCATTTTGGCGATCACCAGAAATTTTGTAAAGTTTAGAGCCTTGGCAAACTGAAGAGATGAGGTACAGTTAGACGTTGATAAAACATAAGCACAAATCAGACCAAAGCATCGTAAACAAGGAAGAGTATTGCACCTCAAGGCCAGCTGGGGACAAGTGCAATATAAAAGTGCACTTTAAGGGAAGCGTGCAATATAAAAGTGCACTTTAAGGGAGAAGTGCAATATAAAAGTGCACTTTAAGGGAGAAGTGCAATATAAAAGTGCACTTTAAGGGTAGAGTGCAATATAAAAGTGCACTTTAAGGGTAGAGTGCAATATAAAAGTGCACTTTAAGGGAGAAGTGCAATATAAAAGTGCACTTTAAGGGTAGAGTGCAATATAAAAGTGCACTTTAAGGGAGAAGTGCAATATAAAAGTGCACTTTAAGGGTAGAGTGCAATATAAAAGTGCACTTTAAGGGAGAAGTGCAATATAAAAGTGCACTTTAAGGGTAGAGTACAATATAAAAGTGCACTTTAAGGGAGAAGTGCAATATAAAAGTGCACTTTAAGGGTAGAGTGCAATATAAAAGTGCACTTTAAGGGAGAAGTGCAATATAAAAGTGCACTTTAAGGGTAGAGTGCAATATAAAAGTGCACTTTAAGGGAGAAGTGCAATATAAAAGTGCACTTTAAGGGTAGAGTGCAATATAAAAGTGCACTTTAAGGGAGAAGTGCAATATAAAAGTGCACTTTAAGGGTAGAGTACAATATAAAAGTGCACTTTAAGGGAGAAGTGCAATATAAAAGTGCACTTTAAGGGTAGAGTGCAATATAAAAGTGCACTTTAAGGGAGAAGTGCAATATAAAAGTGCACTTTAAGGGTAGAGTGCAATATAAAAGTGCACTACCGGATGCACCTTAGGACCAGTAGGGCTAATGCTTTTGGTTAATCTAATCTAAACCAGGCGTAACCCAGGTCTAAACCAGTTCTAAACCAGGCGTAACCCAAGTCTAAACCAGGTCTAAACCAGGTCTAAATCAGGTCTAAACCAGCTCTAAACCAGGCGTAAACCAAACAGGTGGGCTAATGCAGTTTTTCCTGTGTTTTTGGTTTTAAGTTGTTTATCCTATCAAAAGTGTAATATTTATTCCCTGTAATGCGTCGCTTTGGTTTGATTTGAGGTTGTGAGTTTGTGTGTATTGTATTGTTGTATTGTTGTGTTGTTGTGTTGTTGTTGTTGTGATGCCCTTGATGTCCAAAAAGAATTTCTCCTTCTTGAGACAATAAAGGCTAATTTAATCTAATCTAATCTAAAATTAGGCATCAAAATTCTACATTTACAAAGGAAATAGCAATTTAATCATTCAAATTTGAGTTTTTCAGCGCAGTTTAATTCAGAAATCCCTTGGCGAGCGACTTGGAAGGAGGTGGAGTAAAGCAAGTAAAGAGTTAAAGAGTTAAAAAGTTAAAAAGTTAAACCAACAACCCTTCAGTGTAAAAATGTCATTCAGTTAAACCTGGAGACAGATTTGACCGTTGAACATCGGGGTTTTAAAGCTTTAGAAAATGCTGCAGTGTTAAAATCTCTCGTATATCTGGAGGCACTTCCATGTTTGACCTGCTCGATACACAAACGAGAACTGTCCAAACGCACTTTTCCTAAACGCCACAGAGCGTCACCTCTACGACCTGCTCTTGTTTCCCAATTGAATTTCTTTTCACAAACTTCTTTAGAGGAGGTTGTAAACCAAAATGAAATCTGCATATTTGAATGTTTTGTCCCAATTCAGAAATTTGTATTTGTGAAGTATTCTGCGATAGTCATAATTAGTTTGCTTTTTGTCTGCTTTTGCTCTTTGCCTGCTTTTTTATAAATAGGTTTTTTTTATAAATAGTTTTTAATTAATTTTTATTTATTGTAATTAATTTTTTAAGTTAATTTTAATTAATTTTATTTATTTATTTATTTATTTATTTTTATTTATTTTTTTGCTCTGGTTTTGCTTTTTGCCTGCTTTTTTAATAAATAGTTTTTTTTATAAATAGTTTTTAATTAATTTTTATTAATTTTATTTAATTAATTAGGGTTTTGTTTTGTTTTTTTGTTTTTTTTATAAATAGTTTTTTTTTGCTCTGGTTTTGCTCTTTGCCTGCTTTTTTTTTTATAAATAGTTTCAGCTCATTTCAGAGTACTTTTGCTTGTCAGAGTCCAACTAATAATGCAATCATTTATGTACAGAAAAAACATTGAATTTACAAACATATCGACCGATACAAGTGCAGAAATCAGTTCCATTTTGTTCCATTTTGTGTTGAAAGTGTGCGCGTCTGTCAATCAAACATGACCTCGGGGAAAGAAGGTGCCGGACTCTTCGTTTAGGGACAAAACTGTGAAAAACGATCATGTAGGGCGGGTTCGAAACGACATTTTAAAGCTGCACTGCGCAACTTTTGTGGTGGAGGAACCGCCACCTGCTCGTTTCCATGGAGATGTTATTACATTGCCAGGAATGTTCCATGGTATGACTTTAAACATGTCCGTCTTGCATTTATTCATTACGTGTGTTTCTGCTCAAAAATACAATAATTCCTTCTGTGAATAGGGGCGCCTCTCCACAGATCTGACCTGTAATGTAGCGTAGTACTGTAACCTGCTGGTCTCCCTCATGATAAAGAGGTTTAATCTGTACTGTGGAACATTCCAGACAAAGCAATAACGTCTCCATGGAGACAAGCAGGTGGCAGACCCTCCACTAGAAAAGTTGCACATTGCAGCTTTAAGGTCAGAACGATACAGAGTTACAGAGAGGGGCCACGGTTTTTCAATAGAAAGTGAATTTTAGCCAGAGTCGATGGAGCTGAAGTGTGCCCATGCTCACTTCCTGTTTGGAACACGGTGTTTAAGATAAGATAAGATAAGATAAGATAAGACTTTATTGATCTCACAGAGGAGAAATTCACTTGTGACAGAAGCTCACAGTCAGGGGACAGTATAGTGCAAAAAGTTGTGAAAAATTGTGCAAACACTCAGAACAATAAGTAAATAAAAAATAAAATCACAATAAATATTAACATATTTACAACATCAGGTAGCTCTTATGTACAGGGAGTGAAAGAAATGTAAATATATAATAAAACATATCTCTTATATAATATATATATATGTAAAAGAATACAAATATACAAATATATAAATATATAATCTGAGGACAGTGGAGGCGGTTACTGATGAGGTGACATGGTTACAGGTTATTGCACTGGTTATTGCACAGGTTATTGCACTGGTTATTGCACAGGTTATTGTAAGTGTTAAACAGTGGAGTTGTACAGTCTGACAGCAGTGGGGATGAAGGACCTGCGGTAGCGTTCCTTCTTACACTGAGGGTGCCTCAGTCGGCCACTGAAGGTGCTGCTCAGTTCCTCTACAGTCCGGTGCAGAGGGTGAGAGGTGTCGGCCATGATGGATGTGAGTTTGGCCAGCACCCTCCTCTCACCCACCTCCTCCACAGACTCCAGAGGACAGCCCAGGACAGAGCTGGCCCTCCTGACTAGTTTGTTCAGTCAGTTTAGCGGATTCGCTCAGTCCTTTTGTATAAACAGGCTCTGGGGTCGTGTTGGATTTACTTGAACTTGGAGAACTCGAGTTCTGAAATGTTTCCAGAGTTTCCACGTTTTAAAGCTTCAGCCGTGAAACCGTCAGAAAGAGTCTGGAGAAGGACTTTAAAAACACAGAGGAGCACTTCCTGGGTCACCACCTGATGACATCACAGTGTGGAAGTGAACATTCTGAGCTGTGTAGAGAGAGAAACACCAGAGGAAACCACAGTGTGAGTTGGTCTGGAGAGTCCGTGTGGCGTGATGTTCGGGGCTTTAAACATGTGCGGAGCATGTCCTGCTCACATGCTTCATTAGCCGCCTGCTTCTGTGGAGCTCGCGCTTTATGACTCTGAGGTCTTTGGAGTTTCCTGGAGCGTGTGGACGCTTCCTGTAATAGTCCCCGAGCTGCCGACGGAAAAACTCTGCTGCTGCCAGTGTTTTGTTTTCTTTATTTCTGTTTGTTTAATGGCTCCTGAGCCTAATTCCTTTGGCTTTAAACCACGAGGAGAATGCAGCGTTCACGGGGACGCGAAACAAAACAGGAATCCACAGCTCCAAATAGGGCAGAGATTCATCACAGTCCAAACAGAATCTGAACAGAGAAACGCAAACGCTGCAGTTTCTGACGCAAATCATCATTTTCCCCACAAACGAGGAAATAAGTGAAAAATCCTTTTATGAAACAATCGGAGCGTTTCAGTTTGGCCAGTTTACAGGTCGAACATCACAAAAAACTGACTCGAGAGCGTTAGGTCATGTTCTAAAGACGTCACCGCCTCAAAAACAGACCTGGACTTTTTTATTTTTACTCTGTCTACATCCCCAGAACTCAAAACGCTCTGTTCCACCTTGTGATGTCATGAAGTAGCAGCTCCTTTTACAGCTCCTCAAAAACAAACCTGGAGTTGTTTTGTTTCATTCACACGTGTTTGAGTAACTCTGGTTTAGTCCTGGTCTAGTCCTGGTTTAGTTCTGGTTTACTCTGGATTTAGTCCTGGTTTAGACCTGGTTTAGACCTGGTTTAGTCCTGGTTTAGACCTGGTTTAGTCCTGGTTTAGTTCTGGTTTACTCTGGATTTAGTCCTGGTTTAGATCTGGTTTAGACCTGGTTTAGTCCTGGTTTAGACCTGGTTTAGACCTGGTTTAGTCCTGGTCTAGTCCTGGTTTAGACCTGGTTTGGTCCTGGTTTAGTCCTGGTTTAGTCTGGATTTAGTTCTAGTTCAGTCCTGGTCTAGTCTTGGTTTAGTCCTGGATTAGTCCTGGTTTAGTTTGGATTTAGTCCTGGTTTAGACCTGGTTTAGTCCTGGTCTAGTCCTGGTCTAGTCCTGGTCTAGTTCTGGTTCAGTCCTGGTCTAGTCTTAGTTTAGTCCTGGCCTAGATCTTTATTATTAGTCTGTCACATCTCCAAAGCTCCAAACGCTTTGTTCCACCTTATGATGTCATCAAGTGGTAGTTTAACAGCTTTTTTCCCCTGGATTTTCAATTCCAGGACTGAAATGATCCAAATGATTCTAGTGAAGGTGTGTGGAGTTTAAAAACACAGTGGAGCACTTCCTGTATCACCACATGACATCAGCTCAGATGAGGATCTGGTTTTGGTAGCGATTAGCGTCTGATTTTTGATACTTTTGTCAAATATACGAATTGTTTTTATCGAAAAGCATCGGTGGCCCTGTTCGGGGGTGGAGGTTCTTTGTGGCCTCCTCAAACTGACAGATGATGGAGCTTCTGAGATGATGGAGCTTCTCAGATGATGGAGCTTGTCAGATGATGGAACTTCTCAGATGATGGAGCTTCTCAGATGATGGAGCTTCTGAGATGATGGAACTTCTCAGATGATGGAGCTTCTCAGATGATGGAGCTTGTCAGATGATGGAGCTTCTCAGATGATGGAGCTTCTCAGATGATGGAGCTTCTGAGATGATGGAACTTCTCAGATGATGGAGCTTGTCAGATGATGGAGCTTGTCAGATGATGGAACTTCTCAGATGATGGAGCTTCTCAGATGATGGAGCTTCTGAGATGATGGAACTTCTCAGATGATGGAACTTCTCAGATGATGGAGCTTGTCAGATGATGGAGCTTGTCAGATGATGGAGCTTCTCAGATGATGGAGCTTCTCAGATGATGGAGCTTCTCTCTCGTCTGGTGCATTAACAGAAACCGAATCCCGATCGTCTGGTCCCACGGGCGCGGTAATGGAGCGTCCGGCTGCTCGGTCGTCCGTGCACACGCCTGAAGGAGAAGCTAAAGGAGACGGCGTTTTTAAAAATGATTCATGTGTTTTTACTCAAACACATTTGGAGTTAAAATGAAATTCATCAAATTTAAAGGTCTGATGATACATAACGTTGACTCCTGTGGGATTTAAATCATGTTCTAATGTTGTTCTCTCCTCAAAAACACCTGGAGCTGTGTTTTGGTTTAGTCCTGGTTTAGTCCTGGTTCAGTCCTGGTTCAGTCCAGGGCTAGTCCTGGTGTAGTCCTGGTCTAGTCCTTTATTATTAGTCTGTCTACATCTCCAAAGCTCAAAATCCTCTGTTCCACCTTGTGATGTCATGAAGTAGTGAGCAGACTGCGCTCTGGTCATCGGGGTCATAGGGGTCAAGGGGGTCAGGGGTCGTGGGGTCAGGGGTCATGGGGTCAGGGGTCATGGGGTTGTTGAGGCCCATATGGAGAGCACTGGGGCTGGGACAGACTGAGGCTCACTGCAGCCTGGAGAAAGTCTGTTAGACCCAATAGAAACAGGATCTAGAAACGCCTCAGAAATGTTCTTGGAGCACACAGGAATTCAGATGTTTACAGGAAATAATTTAAGAAAATATAAAACTTACAATTATTAGGAATTAGAATTTTTTGTTGCATTATCAGAGTAATAATATTCTAAAACTGTAGAATTCTTGTTCTTACGAGTTCTCCTGACTGTTCGGAGGATTTGTTCTTCCAGAAGAACTTTTTCAGTTAAGAAAAAGTTTGGTGAATGTCAAAAATGTTCATAAGAAGACCTTAAGTACAAATTTGTTTCATGAATGAGGCCCAGTGGTTTTTCAATAGAATGTGAATTGGAGCCAGAGGCGATGGAACCGGAAACGCCCTCACACTCTATGGTCGAGACTGACTCCATAAGGCACAAGCCGCTTCACGCGCCTGTTTACGAATACTTATGAGATCATGAGAGATGTTTCTATTTATCAAAAGACCTTGATTAGACCATGTTACTGTGGGCGGGGTCGCCTCTCCACAGACTTGACATGGAACAGTGACATTTGGACATAAGCAGGTGCTGAACCCTCCTCAAAACAATAAAAGGGTCGCCAGGGATCCAAAACACACAGTTCTCCAAGCCTTTCTGAAGATGTGAGTCTGGAGTCACCGCAGAGTCTGAGGCAAGATGATTGACAGGTGTGATTGACAGGTGTGATTGACAGGTGTGATTGACAGGTGGATGAGCCAATCAGGGACACACATGGCCGGTCTGTAAACAAATATGTCTGTGTCCAAACGTCCGCACTATTCCCGATTTAAGGAGCTGTTTAGGAATTACGTCGTTTTTAGAGGCGTCTGAATGTCCAGTTGGTGAAAAAGTCGTGCACTCCAAATTTCCCACAATGCACCTTGAAAAGTAGAGGTCATCGGCGGTCACTGGAGCGGTCAATATAGACCACAATGCACTGGGAGAGTCGGGGAAACAACGGCTACAGCGACAGGAGTTTAACTGGACACAACCGACTGAAAGTACTACAAATACTACTACTGTTATACTCGTGTACTACTACTATAGTACTATTACTCACCCGACTGAATGAAGCAGATAAAAGTACTACAAATACTACTACTGTTATACTCATGTACTACTACTATAGTACTATTACTCACCCGACTGAATGAAGCAGAGAAAAGCGCTGGTTTATGGAGCTGTAGATCCTGATTCTGAATAAAACGCGACTAAATAAACCGTTCGACTCTTTTCTTAACTCCAGTTGTTAAACGAGCGATAATTTCCACATTTCAGACAAAAATATGGAGATCAGACGTCCCTATTTCCCCGGGACAGTCCCAGTTTTGACCCGTGTCCCCCTGTCCCGGCAGATTTATCCAAAACCAGTGATTTGTCCCAGTTTTATACAAGAAATGTCCCAGATGTTCCTATTTTTGACCAGTTTGATCCCTGATAACTGTAAAAAGAGGCATAAATTGTCATTTGTTAAGGTAAAATACAGAAAAGCTGCTTAAAAATCACCAAAACACAAAGAAAATGTGACTTTACTGACTCTCGTTAATCATGAATGTGCACCCGTTTCACAATTTTATTATTACCAACCACCACAAACCGGCGGAGTCCCAGTTTTTTATTTAGTAAATCTGCTCACCCCAGACAAAAATCAAATAATCCAGTCCAGATCTTTATTTATGACACAAATCAACTTTTATTGGAGTTTTTTGGACTTTTTTTCACTTAAACGCCAGAGTCACGTAACCTGAACATAGCAAGCTGTGAGTCCAAATCAGTACATGAATGAGTCACTGTAGGGGGCGCTAAAGAGTACAGGACTGTGTAGGGAATGAGGGTTAGGGGCTGGGGGAGACATTCGGACAGCGCCGAAAGTGAAAACTGTTCATCTAGGAGAAAGAGACGAGTGGTTTTGTTCTAAATCACAGGCGACCAATGAGCTCCTTCGTTTCACACGAGTCACTGAAATAAACAAATCTGATTGGACGGGTGGGTTTGGACAGACTCAGGACGAGGACGAGGACGGACTGGGGTTCAGACTGAGATTCCTGCATGTAAAATGTACAAACGTAAACGAGTCTGGATGTGCCAGGCAAATAAAAGGTGACACGGTGATCGAAATATGTGTTACTGTTAATACACTCCCCTTTAAGAGCTCCCCTTTAAGAGCTCCCCTTTAAGAACTCCCTTTAAGAACTCCCCTTTAAGAACTCCCCTTTAAGAACTCCCTTTAAGAACTCCCCTTTAAGAGCTCCCCTTTAAGAACTCCCTTTAAGAACTCCCCTTTAAGAGCTCCCCTTTAAGAACTCCCTTTAAGAACTCCCCTTTAAGAGCTCCCCTTTAAGAACTCCCTTTAAGAACTCCCCTTTAAGAGCTCCCCTTTAAGAACTCTCTTTAAGAACTCCCCTTTAAGAGCTCCCCTTTAAGAACTCCCTTTAAGAACTCCCCTTTAAGAGCTCCCCTTTAAGAACTCCCTTTAAGTGCTCCTCTTTAAGAGCTCCCTTTAAGAACTCCCCTTTAAGAACTCCCTTTAAGAACTCCCCTTTAAGAGCTCCCCTTTAAGAGCTCCCCTTTAAGAACTCTCTTTAAGAACTCCCCTTTAAGAGCTCCCCTTTAAGAACTCCCTTTAAGAACTCCCCTTTAAGAGCTCCCCTTTAAGAACTCTCTTTAAGAACTCCCCTTTAAGAGCTCCCCTTTAAGAACTCCCCTTTAAGAGCTCCCCTTTAAGAACTCCCTTTAAGAACTCCCTTTAAGTGCTCCTCTTTAAGAGCTCCCCTTTAAACGGGGACATTTGGACACAGAGACAGGACGTCTTTGGTCTGAATGAAGTTTGATTTTTCTGTTTTGTTTTTTTTTTTTTCCTCAGATATCGACGAGTGTTTGGAGATTAACGGAGGCTGTGACCACTTCTGCCGGAACACGGTCGGCTCCTTCGAGTGCAGCTGCCAGAAGGGACACAAGCTCCTGACGGACGAGCGCACCTGCCAAGGTCAGTGAACACACCTGCCGAGGTCAGTGAACGCACCTGCCGAGGTCAGTGAACACACCACACACCTGCAGAGACAGAGACAGGTTGTGAGTATGTCTGTGATTGTTTGGCTGCAGTGGAGTGTTTTGTTTTCACAGTATGGCATTAAACCTTTCTATCTCCATGGAGACCAAACCAGACCAAGTTCCAGGTCAGATCTGTGGAGAGGCGACCCCGCTCACAGTCAGAATGTCTGTTTTTCTAGGTATTTTTGAGCTCTAAAACCACCTGGAATTGAATAAATGTAAAGTAGAGCTGTTTAATGTCACACTGTGGAACATTCCAGGCAGAGCAATGACATATCCATAGAAACAAGCAGGTGATGGACCCCCCACCGAAAAGTTACATAGTGCACCTTTAAAACACCATTATTTCCTCCACAAACAACAAAATCTCCTTTTTTTCCCGCATAAAAACATTTAACCCTGTAGTTTAGACCTCTACAAACATGTTCTCAAATGTCCCTGTGTGTCAGATGCCCTCCCAGTGTGTCGGATGCCCTTTCAGTGTGTCAGATGCCCTTCCAGTGTGTCAGGTGCCCTCCCTGTGTCTCCATGGGGTCTTATTCTGCATAAAAGCTGCTCACCCTGTCGTGAAGATCTGTAATTTGGTCAGTTCTGGACGTGTTTCTAATGAATCCAAATTGATATTTTTCCCAGAGTTCTGAGCAGGTCTTTGGCTGCACCTGTCTCTGCTCTGTGCACCTGTCTCTGCTCTGTGCACCCGTCTGTGACCTTCAGATCTCGGTGCATCTGGAGTTCAGCCAAAGCTCTAGTGCGGCGCTGTGAGGAGAGACAGAGACAGGTGCACAGAGCAGAGACAGGTGCACAGAGCAGAGACAGGTGCACAGAGCAGAGACAGGTGCACAGATCAGAGGCAGGTGAACAGACCAGAGGCAGGTGCACAGATCAGAGGCAGGTGCAGTGCTGTGCAGAGAGACAGATTTTAAAGGGCCTGTATTACACTATTTTTTTATCTGTGTTCTAATGGAGTTTCCTCATCATAAACAGACCTGCAGTTGTGTTGAGTTCTTCTCTTTAAACAGAAAACACTGTTCTACCTTGTGATGTCATGTGGTGATACAGGAAGTGCTCCACTGTGTTTTTAAACTCCACACACCTTCACTAGAATAATTTGGATCATTTCAGTCCTGGAATTGCCGATCTCTACTGAACTAAAGTTAAAGGAGCTGTTCATTTGAAAACTTCATACACACTTGATGACATCACAAGGTGGAACAGAGCGTTTTGAGCTTTGGAGATGTAGACAGACTAATAATAAAGAGTTCCTCAAACATGTGAATGAAACAAACACAACTCCAGGTCTGTTTTTGAGGAGGAAACACGATTTAAAGCTCATAAGAGTCCATTTGGGCTGGTATAATTACGACGTTGCCGATACGATACATGCCACGATTCATAGGCCACAATACGATAATTTTTTCAATACAGTGCACTTTTGATTCAGTATGACTCGATACGATATATTTCAAATCGATTTGATATGGTTCAGTGAAAAATAAAGGTTTTAGTGATACTAAAAGTCAAAGTGAATATGAAACACACACATTTTACTCAAAACTGTGAAAATTTCGACACAACTGTAACTCACAAACAAAATAATTGAGTAAAATGTACCTACAAATACTCTTGGCGATATATCGATACAGCAGCCCATGATATCAATTTTATTTTATTTATTTATTTATTTAAAACAAGGACAGTGCACAGAAAACATTAAACTCAGAGAGAAAGAAACTGTTTAGATTGTAGCTACAGCATTTCATCAGTAACAGTGTCTCCTTAAAATAACCACAATCAAATCCATCATTAAACATTTAAAATAATCAAAATTTATTCATTCTAATTTCCATAAATACAAGATTTCAGATTCTTCATTATCTTCTAAAAATACTCACATTCATTGTCATCCAAATCCTCTAAAATGTACATTTATCAGATTCATCAGTTTTATTATCCTCTAAAACACAATTCATCAACATCATGACCATCAAGACAAATGTCAGGAGTCAAAAACAAAACTGTATCATCAAATAAAACGATACGATATGTGGATATTTCAATATTTCAGTATTTTTGCACATCCCTAGAGTCCGTTTTACTTTAAATAAACCCAGGCCTGTTCCAGTTGTTATCGAGCGGTAGAAAGAGTTAAATTCCCAGCGCTGGTCTCGTCTCTGTGTGTTTACTCGCTCGCCCTCTGCCTCTGACCACTTCCTCCTCCACAAACTGCACCTCACTATTTTTAGCTGTGACAGAAACCAGCCGCGAGCGGAGATGCAGGCCCCAGAGCTAATGATTTTTGGGGATAAACATTTGTGAGTGTTCAGACGGAGTGGGGTTATGGCGAAGAGACAGACGCGCTTCCCACTGCTGCTTCAACTACAGGACTGCAGCTGGAAAGAGGGTATCTGACCTCTGCGGGGTATTAAAGAGGGGTATCTGCCCTCTATGGGGTATTAAAGAGGGGTATCTGACCTCTACAGGGTATTAAAGAGGGGTATCTGACCTCCACAGGGTGTTAAAGAGGGGTATCTGCCCTCTATGGGGTATTAAAGAGGGGTATCTGACCTCTACAGGGTATTAAAGAGGGGTATCTGACCTCTGCGGGGTATTAAAGAGGGGTATCTGCCCTCTATGGGGTATTAAAGAGGGGTATCTGACCTCTACAGGGTGTTAAAGAGGGGTATCTGCCCTCTATGGGGTATTAAAGAGGGGTATCTGACCTCTACAGGGTATTAAAGAGGGGTATCTGACCTCTGCGGGGTATTAAAGAGGGGTATCTGCCCTCTATGGGGTATTAAAGAGGGGTATCTGACCTCTACAGGGTGTTAAAGAGGGGTATCTGCCCTCTATGGGGTATTAAAGAGGGGTATCTGACCTCTACAGGGTATTAAAGAGGGGTATCTGACCTCTACAGGGTATTAAAGAGGGGTATCTGACCTCTACAGGGTGTTAAAGAGGGGTATCTGACCTCTACAGGGTATTAAAGAGGGGTATCTGACCTCTACAGGGTGTTAAAGAGGGGTATCTGCCCTCTATGGGGTATTAAAGAGGGGTATCTGACCTCTACAGGGTATTAAAGAGGGGTATCTGACCTCTACAGGGTATTAAAGAGGGTATCTGACCTCTGCGGGGTATTAAAGAGGGGTATCTGCCCTCTATGGGGTATTAAAGAGGGGTATCTGACCTCTACAGGGTATTAAAGAGGGGTATCTGACCTCTACAGGGTATTAAAGAGGGGTATCTGACCTCTACAGGGTGTTAAAGAGGGGTATCTGACCTCTACAGGGTATTAAAGAGGGGTATCTGACCTCTACGGGGTGTTAAAGAGGGGTATCTGCCCTCTATGGGGTATTAAAGAGGGGTATCTGACCTCTACAGGGTGTTAAAGAGGGGTATCTGACCTCTACAGGGTATTAAAGAGGGGTATCTGACCTCTACAGGGTGTTAAAGAGGGGTATCTGACCTCTGCGGGGTATTAAAGAGGGGTATCTGACCTTTACGGGGTGTTAAAGAGGGGTATCTGCCCTCTGCGGGGTGTTAAAGGGGGTATCTGACCTCTGCGGGGTATTAAAGAGGGGTATCTGCCCTCTACGGGGTGTTAAAGGGGGTATCTGACCTCTGCGGGGTATTAAAGAGGGGTATCTGCCCTCTACGGGGTGTTAAAGGGGGTATCTGACCTCTGCGGGGTGTTAAAGGGGGTATCTGCCCTTTGCGGGGTGTTAAAGAGGGGTATCTGAAAAGCCCCAGTTTAAACTTTTTTTTCTCTATTGATCATTTGTACTTTTTGATTCAGTTTTTGTTTGTTTTTTTAACCAATAAAAGTGTGAGTGTTGTGAGATTTTCCCCTCATCAGAATTAAAAACAGATAAATGACTGGACTGAGTGTGGGCGAGCTCGCCTCTCCACAGATCTAACTGATTCCTGATATCTTGATCCGCAGATATCGACGAGTGCTCGTTTGAGAGAACGTGTGACCACACCTGTGTGAACTACCCCGGCAGCTTCCAGTGTCTGTGTGACAAAGGATACATCCTGTATGGACTTACACACTGTGGAGGTCAGACGCACACAGACACACAGACGCACACAGACACACAGACGCACACAGACACACACACCAACACTAACACACACACACACACACACACACACACACACACAAAGCTGTGTTGGTGAAGAGAGACGAGCGGAAGAGTGAACCAGCCTACACAACATCTGTCTTCATTAGAGGAAAGAGAGAAGGAGGGAGGAGGAGAAGGAAAGAGAGCGGGGGGAAGAAGAGAGAGAGGAGAGAGAGAGAGGGGGGGGGAAGAGAGAAAAAGATGAGAGGAGGAGAATGAGGGGGGAAAACAGAGAGAGAGGAAAGGGTGATGAGAGAAAAAGAGGAGAGTGGAGCAGAGAGGGAAGGGAAGGAGAGAAGGAGGAATTGAGAAGAGGGGAGAAAGAGAAGAGGGAAGGAAAATGAAGGAAGGGAGCAGGAGGGGAGAGAGTGAGGGAGGAAAGAGACAGAGAGAGAGGGGAGAGTGAGGGAAAGCAGTATAAAGAGAGTGAGAAAGAAGAGAGAGCAGAAAAGAGAAGGAGGAAGAAAAGGGAGTCGAGCGAGAGGAAGTGAGAGAGGAAGAGAGGAGGTAAAGAAGAGGACAAGAAAGAGGGAGAGAGGACAGAGGGAGTAGGTGGGAAAGTGGGGAGAGAGGAGAGAAGGATGGAGGGAGGGAGAGGGGAAGGAGAGAAAAATACGAGAGAGGATTAGAGGGAGGGAAAGAGAAGGAAGAAGGGGGAGAGAGAAAGAATTAGGAGAGTACGAGAGAGGGAAGAGGAAAAAGACAGAGAGAGAGAGGGACAGAAAGCCTGAAAGAGAGGAACGAGAGACTGAAAGAAAGAAAGGAGAGAGAGAGAGAAGGAGAAAGAGGAGTGCAGTCATTACAGTGATCTCCGGTCTCTGGCTTTAGTCGAGTCAATAAAGACGAATGAGACGAGGGGAGAACAAAGAACCAATCAATGAAGAGCACGGGGGGGCGGGGCCATCGTCTCTAAACCAATCAATGAAGAGCACGGGGGGGGGGGGGGGGGGGGTCATCTTCTCTAAACCAATCAATGAAGAGCACGGGGGGGCGGGGCCATCGTCTCTAAACCAATCAGTGTCACCTTTCACACGCCACTCCATCTCTTACACAAACTCATTTTCACTGCGGCTTTAATGGTACTTTGCAGCTGATGTCATGACGCTAACTGTAGGCACTGCTCTGTCTGAAGTACCAGAAATCAGAACACTAATCGATACTGAAACTAGTATCGAAACTAGATCCTCATTTATCACAGGTATCAATACTAAAAAAGCAAATATATAAATATAAAAGCACATAAACTAGTATATGCCCATGGACCTGGTTTAGACCTGGTTTAGACCTGGTTTAGTCCTGGTTTAGTCCTGGTTTAGACCTGCTTTAGACCTGCTTTAGACCTGCTTTAGACCTGCTTTAGACCTGCACCACTGAGGGATTCCACAGATATAAGGACACATGGGAATAGAAGAGAAAGTTCTGCCATTTAATGTGGAAAAACACGTTCCGTTGTCCAAATAAAACATGTTTTTTATTCTCATTGTGGAATCAGAATCTGTATCGAGTATTGAGTCTGTTCCTCAGTGTCAAAATTAGAACATTTCGTATCGTATCATCACTAGTCTGAAGATGTTCCTCAGGTTAGACTTTAATCTGAGTTTTATTTTAACACAATCTGTCCAGAAAGACCTGACTGAGTTGAAACCACAGCACGAGAGCTGATTGGATTGTTAAATAAAATAAATCCCTCTCTCGGCTGGCCTGGGAACACCTTGGGGTCCCCCCGAAGGAGCTGGAGGAAGTGTCTGGGGTGAAGGAAGTCTGGGAGTCCCTGCTTAGACTGTTGCCCCACGACCTGGCCCCGGATAAGAGGAAGAAAATGGATGGATGGGGGTTCGTTAGCACATGTGGTTCACAGCAAGAAGGTTCCAGGTCCCAGACATTTGTGTGGAGTTTACATGTTCTCCCTGTGTCTGAGTGGGTTCTTCATGAATGCAAAACATCCACACGGGTCAAATCCTCCAGCGAACGTCCTGACCAACACCAGCTCAAGATCTGAAGGTCCAAGGGCGGAGCACTGCTGATGAGATGCCCCAGAGGCGCTGGAGGGTGGGTCAAATGCACTGGAGGATGGGTCAAATGCACTGGAGGGTGGGTCAAATGCACTGGAGGATGGGTCAAATGCACTGGAGGATGGGTCAAATGCACTGGAGGGTGGGTCAAATGCACTGGAGGGTGGGTCAAATGCATTTTTAACTTAATCACTCTCACCTGAAAATCAAACTTCAAAATAGGACCACAAACGCTCGGACTGATCACAGGCCCCTGAAAATGAACATTATTCCACAGACATACATGCAGTACCCCCCAGCACGATGTCACTGTCATTAACACATTAATAATGTTGTGTTTTTTTACGTCAGATATCGACGAGTGCAGCATAAACAACGGGAGCTGTGAGTTTGGTTGTGTGAACACACCGGGCAGCTACGAGTGTGTGTGTCCCCCGGCACACAAACTGCACTGGAACAAGAAGGACTGTATCGGTGAGAGATTTTATATATGTATATGTATAAATATTTATATATACATAAATCATCATATACTACAAAAATACTCACTCGCTGCGGGACACTCGCTGTAATGCAGCTCTACCAGCCTTGGCCTGTTTGTTCTTGGTGATGATGATTTGAGTCTGATTTGGATCACAGTGACCTGTGACCTTTAACCTGTGACCTGAGACCTGTGACCTTTAACCTGAGACCTGTGACCTTTAACCTGTGACTGTGACCTTTAACCTGTGACCTGAGACCTAAGACCTGTGATCTGTGACCTTTAACCTGTGACCTGAGACCTAAGACCTGTGATCTGTGACCTGTGACCTGAGACCTAAGACCTGTGACCTGAGACCTGTGACCTTTAACCTGTGACCTTTAACCTGAGACCTGTGACCTTTAACCTGTGACCTGAGACCTAAGACCTGTGACCTTTAACCTGTGACTTGAGACCTGTGACCTTTAACCTGTGACCTGAGACCTGTGACTGTGACCTTTAACCTGTGACCTTTAACCTGAGACCTGTGACCTTTAACCTGTGACTGTGACCTTTAACCTGTGACCTGAGACCTAAGACCTGTGATCTGTGACCTTTAACCTGTGACCTGAGACCTAAGACCTGTGATCTGTGACCTGTGACCTGAGACCTAAGACCTGTGACCTGAGACCTGTGACCTTTAACCTGTGACCTTTAACCTGAGACCTGTGACCTTTAACCTGTGACCTGAGACCTGTGACTGTGACCTTTAACCTGTGACCTGAGACCTGTGATCTGTGACCTGTGACCTTTAACCTGTGACCTTTAACCTGAGACCTGTGACCTTTAACCTGTGACCTGAGACCTGTGACTGTGACCTTTAACCTGTGACCTGAGACCTGTGATCTGTGACCTGTGACCTTTAACCTGTGACCTGAGACCTAAGACCTGTGATCTGTGACCTGTGACCTGTGACCTGAGACCTGAGACCTAAGACCTGTGACCTGAGCTTCTGTTACAGCAGCACTGGTCCTTCTCTCTGTCTCACACTCTGAGTGTCCCGGAGGAGCTCCCTGCTCCTGTCGGCTCTGGGTGAAGGTCAAATGCAGAGATCAGTGAGGTAAACCTGAGCCTGCAGGGGGCGCAGTGCTGACTACAGACTGTAGGATGTTGTGTGACTCCTCCTCCTGAGGTGTTAGAGACCTGCTGATGTGTGTGTGTGTGTGCGTGCGTGCGTGTGTGTGGTGTGCGTTGTGTTGACAGTAACGTGTGTGTGTTTCTCTCAGAGGCGGTAAAGTGTTTGCCCAACGGGAAACCGGCTCCTCGGGCTCAGCTCTCCTGCTCCAAGAACGGAGGAGCTGAAGTCTGCTCCCTGTCCTGCCCCTCCAATGCACTGTTCCTCGCAGGTAACACAAACGCACACAAACGCACAAACGCACACAAGTACAGCAGGTTTTATTCTGGTACAAAAATCTACACACTGCAAAAAGAAACACAGCTGATACTTTGCAGTGACATCACACTGGTGGTGCACTGCATGTATGTTTATCGCAGAATGTTTAGCGGAATGTTCAGAGTAACAGAGCGTCAGACAGAGCAGTGCCTCCAGTTAGCCACCCCCGGGGAATGTTGATGACATCGGATGCAGTGTTCACGTGACATCAGCACATTTTAGAATCCGTCCAGTCTAAACTGAGACAGGTGAGACAGGTGAGACAGGTCGGACGGGTGGGACACGTGGGACAGGTGAGACAGGTGAGAGTTTCAGGTGGAGTTTGCTGTAACTGTCAGGTGCAGATTTGTTGTGTATGTGTGTCTCAGAGTAATTTTCATTGTAATTAAGCTCCTCCCTTCAAGCAGATATAAAGCAGTGTCCACCAGCATCTGACCAGAACTGAAGAAGCAGCTTGGATGAGCTGAGGAACGTATTCGACCAAATAAACTCTGTCCAGTTGACAAATTAAATTTCTCCTTTTGCTATAATTCTGTTCTTACTTTACTCAAACTAACCCAGCTCTGCTCTCGGTGTCTGCTGCCCCCTAGTGGTTTCTCTCCTCCATCACACGCCTCCATGGGCTCTTAGTCTGTGTCAAAGCTGCTAACCCTGTAGTTAAGACCTCTACAAACATGTTCTCAAATGTCCATGTGTGTGTCAGATGCCCTTCCTGTGTGTGTCAGATGCCCTCCCAGTGTGTCAGATGTCCTTCCATTTGTGTCAGATGCCCTCCCAGTGTCTCCATGAGGTCTTACGCTGTATAAAATCATCTAACCCTGTAGTTTAGACTTGTATAAACATGTTCTGAAATGCTCCTGTGCGTCAGATGCCCTCCCTGTGTGTGTCAGATGCCCTTCCGTTTGTGTCAGATGCCCTTCTGTTTGTGTCAGATGCCTTTCATGTGCTCTTATTCTATATCCTGTAGTTTAGAGCTCTACAAACACGTTCTGAAAGTTTGAAGTTCATGTTTCAGTTTTCCCTCAAATACTTTAGGCGTGTGCCCTCGATGTTGAAATCTTAACGATTCTTAAAGGTGCACTGTGTAACTTTTCGGTTGGGGGTTCCTCACCTGCTTGTTTCTATGGATACGTCATTGCTCTGCCTGGAATGTTCCACAGTGTGACATTAAACAGCTCTACTTTACATTTATTCAATCACAGGTGGTTTTAGAGCTCAAAAATACCTAGAAAAACAGACATTCTGACTGTGAGCGGGGTCGCCTCTCCACAGATCTGACCTGGAACCTGGTCTGGTTTGGTCTCCATGGAGAAAAGCATTTTGACGGACCCTCCACCAGAGAAGTTACACAATGCAGCTTCAACAGTTGATTTTCTTTTCGTAAAGAAAATAAGAAAATCTTTTGCAAACCACAAAATTCCATCCAAAATACAGGAAACATTTATGCACCAGGACGACCATTTTCTGACAGTTCAACTTTTATTTAACATGAAGTGAGTGAAAATAAAAACGTCTCCAAAACTGTCAAACTAGAGAATTTTCTTTTTTTTTTTTTTTTTGCATTTATCTTGACTAGAATAAATTAAAGGTCCTGTGTTACACAAAACTGACTCCTGTAGCTTTAAGTCGTGTTCTACTGTTCCCTCCTCAAAAACAGACCTGGAGTTGTGTTTGTTTCATTCACATGTTTGAGGAACTCTTTATTATTAGTCTGTCTACATCTCCAAAGCTCCAAACGCTCAGTTCCACCTTGTGATGTCATCAAGTGGCAGTTTTCAAGTGAACAGCTCCTTTTACCTTTAGTTCACAATTCCAGGATTGAAATGACCCAAATGATTCTAGTGAAGGTGTGTGGAGTTTAAAAACACTGAAGATTGGTCGAGCGGGCAGAGCCACTGACCCACAGGTTGATGGTGCGATTTCAGCTCCCACAGATGAATGCTGTTGTTGTGTCCTTGGACAAGACACTTAACCTACCTCGCCCCAGTGTCTGTGTACACCATAGACGTATATATGAATGGGCACAGCTAACGCGCTTCCACACAGGAAGTGCTCCAGGCGGCTCTTCCGGCTCTTCTGACTCTGGCTCCTTTGACTCACATTGGGATCTTGTGGCTCTTCTCTGGACCTGCTGCTGTGGCCTCGGTGTTTTGGTCTTAAATTTTCTTCTGAAGCCGCGACACAGAATCTGGATTTTTTCATTTCTCGATTTTGTTCCTAAATCAAGATCTGAACATAAATAACGGACCAATCAGACGCCTTCATTCCCCGAGGCCCCTATTTACCATCCCGTATCACCACATGACATCACGAGGTGGAACAGAGTTTTCTGTTTGAGAGAAGAACTAAATTTGCAGGGTTTGTGCGTTAAACATGTGTAAACAAAACACAACTCCAGGTGTGTTTGTGATGAGGAAACGACATTAGAACAGAAAATTGTGTGATATGGGCCCTTTAAAATCAGGTCCAGACCCTTTAACCCCGTTTCAGTAAAACGTGTATCCGACTCGCCGCGCTGAAACCCCCTCCTGGCCGCTCTGGTGCGTTTGCGTTGGACGTTTCCGTGTGAGAAAAACTCCACTTCGCCTCCAGCTGACAGATTTGTTTCCCCATCGTTTCGAAAGTGTCTTGGTCTGCGCCTGTAGCCTCCCGGTGCATTCCTGTGGCCGTGCGTTTATTGTGTCAGATGCCTTTCCGCGCTGTCCTCTGCACCCCTCGCTGCCATCGGGACTCGCAGCTCTGTGTATCTTGGTGCAGAAGTGAGACAAGAATGCGTCTGTCTTTCACTGGGGGGTTTATTTCTCAATCTTTGGGTGATGTTCGCTCCTCTGGGCCCTCTGCTGCTGCGGAGGAGGTCGGGAAGCGCTGGCGAGCGTTAGCGATGGGGGCTAGCCGTGCAGCCAAAGGAAACACGGAATCTGTCAGTGAAAATAAGAGACTTCTCAAACATCCCTCTGTCCATCCACACTTCAACATTCCCCATTTGTCAAAACGCCGTTAAGAAAATAATTGTGATTTAAGGGAGACAGATTGTGCAAAATCTGCTTTTATGAGTTCTCCTCCTTGTTATAACAGTGTTCCATCATCATTAAAGTGGAACTATTCTGCAAAATGGACTTTTCAGATCTTTCTCCATGTTCTAGTCGTTTCTTCTCACTGTTCCTCTGAAGTTGGATTTGCCGATCTCCCCCCGTTTTCAGCTCCAGCGGTACAGGTCAGAGGCTAGAACTAGGACCCGACCGATGTCGATTTTGTTTGGATCCGATATGATACCGATATGACAGGATTTGGAGCTGCCGATAGCCGAAATAACAGCCGATATATTTAGTGATGTAAAAATTCACTGTGAACCTTCAGCTGATTATAAAAGGTTTGTTTGTTGGATGTTTAGGCGGTAAATTAATTATATGTGTAAATGCGGACCATTCACACTTCTGTTCACGGCTCATTTACATATCAGTGTGTGACCAGTAACATCTATACAGTCACTACAGTCACTTCACACCAGTGTGAGAGAAAACAGGCTGTTTATGTGTAGAGCTACAGCAGCTCAGCTCAAACCAACGAGAAAGAACCAAAAGTAGCTTCAAAACGGACACATTTGCAACACTGACCGCTCCACAGGCACCTCCCAGATCACAAGGCTTCACTAATAAGTGTCCTTCTGATCCTGACTCAAAACCATCGTCCGTAAAAAGAATTTGATCCAGTATGTTGACAGCAGCTGCATGTGTCCTCTGTCTGTGGGACAGTCCACTGCCTGTGGGACAGTCCACTGCCTATGGGACAGACCTCTGTCTGCGGGACAGACCACTGTCTGTGGGACAGACCTCTGTCTGCGGGACAGTCCTCTGTCTGCGGGACAGACCACTGTCTGTGGGACAGTCCTCTGTCTGCGGGACAGTCCTCTGTCTGTGGGACAGACCTCTGTCTGCGGGACAGTCCTCGGTCTGCGGGACAGTGATGTGTTAAATGCCGTGCAGACAGTAACTTCTCCGTGAAGATAAGCGGGGGGCAGATCCTCTACCAGAAAAGTGACGTAGTGTGTCTTTAAATATGAGACAAAGTCATAAGATGTTTTCTTTACAGTGTTTTTCTGTTTCAGACTCTGAGAACAGCTACACTCTGAGCTGCGGCGTCCCTGTGCAGACCGGTAAGAACCATCTCCACACCAACATCTGTGAACTTTACTGTCCACTGTCCACTGTCCTTAAAGCTCCAACATCACACAGAACTGACTCCTGACTCATGTTCTGATGTTCCTCCTCAAAAACAGACCTACAGTTCTGTTTTGTTTCATTCACATGTTTGAGGAACTCTTTATTATTAGTCTGTCTACATCTCCAAAGCTCCAAACGCTCTGTTCCACCTTGTGATGTCATCAAGTGGTAGTTTTCAAGTGAACAGCTCCTTTTACTTTTTGCTCAGATTGGAAATTCCATGTCTGAAGTAATCCAAATGATTCTACGCTGCAAATTTCTCTGATCTGGCCAAGATTTTAGAACTTCTAATCAGGTTCTTCATCTTGTTTTCAGGTTTATTATCGACTTAAGAGTTCAGAGTCTGCTTCATTCTGGTCTAGAGGGAGCTTATTTTAAGAGAACTTGTCGAGTAAAATGATGTTGCTGCACGGACAGATCATTTCACTACTTTTAAGTCATTTTCTGATAGATTTAAGTGTTTATATCTTAAATTTTGGCCAAGCTTTTTTGCAGTGTAGTGAAGGTGTGTGGAGTTTAAAAACACAGTGGAGCACTTTCTGTATTACCACATGACATCACAAGGTGTGTTTTTGAAGAGGACTTAGAGCTCAGAAGAGTCAGTTCTGCATAATATAAGACCTTAAACCCCACAGATTCGGCTTTTCCTGTTCCGATACCGATCCTTTCGATATCAGCCGATACCAGGGCAGAAAGTCTTTAAACACAGTGTGTGGTAAAAAAAAAATATCCAAATGTTTTGTAACTTGTTTATCGTTTAACGTCACTGCAGAAGCTTTTGGGGTTTGGGTCCAACAGTGTCCGACATGAGATATCGACTGGACCGATATCGACTGGACCAATATCAGTCCAGGGAAGAGACTTACACCAGGGTATAAACCGTCCAATATCAACTGGACCGATATCGACTGGACCGATATCGATTGGACCGATATCAGTCCAGTGAAGAGACGTACACCAGGGTATACACGGCTGATATCAACTGGACCGATATCGACTGGACCGATATCAGTCCAGTGAAGAGATGTACACCAGGGTATACACCAACCGATATCGACTGAACATCTGAGCCATCAAAATGTTCAATACTGACGTTGATATCCGATACCAGTATCGTATCGGTGCATCCATAGTTCTTAATATCTTGTCATGTTATAGTGTTGTTGTGCGTTTGTTGTGTATCTGCAGACACTCTGTTCTAGTGTTGTTGTGCGTTTGTTGTGTATCTGCAGACACTCTGTTCTAGTGTTGTTGTGCGTTTGTTGTGTATCTGCAGACACTCTGTTCTAGTGTTGTTGTGCGTTTGTTGTGTATCTGCAGACACTCTGTTCTAGTGTTGTGTGTTTGTTGTGTATCTGCAGACACTCTGTGCTAGTGTTGTGTGTTTGTTGTGTATCTGTGCAGACACTGTTCTAGTGTTGTGTGTTTGTTGTGTATCTGTGCAGACACTCTGTTCTAGTGTTGTGCGTTTGTTGTGTATCTGCAGACACTCTGTGCTAGTGTTGTGTGTTTGTTGTGTATCTGTGCAGACACTGTTCTAGTGTTGTGCGTTTGTTGTGTATCTGCAGACACTCTGGGTCCTCCGGTCAAACAAAAGGCTCGTTTCAAGATTAAAGACGCCAAGTGTCACCTCCGACCGCGCAGCAAAGAAAAACACCGCGAGCTGCTCAAGCACACGCTGCAGGGTAACCGACCAATCAGACACACACCAAAGGGTGACCGACCAATCAGACACACACCAAAGGGTGACCGACCAATCAGACACACACCAAAGGGTAACCGACCAATCAGACACACACCAAAGGGTGACCGACCAATCAGACACACACCAAAGGGTGACCGACCAATCAGACACACACCAAAGGGTGACCGACCAATCAGACACACACCAAAGGGTAACCGACCAATCAGACACACACCAAAGGGTGACCGACCAATCAGACACACGCCGCAGGGTAACCGACCAATCAGACACACGCCGCAGGGTAACCGACCAATCAGACACACACCAAAGGGTGACCGACCAATCAGACACACACTAGAGTTTAACCAACCAATCAGACACATACTAGAGTTTAACCGACCAATCAGAAACCTTCAGACATCAGCTTCAGTCTCTTTAAAGCTCCGTGTACATGAGACTGACACTTTTCTTTGTGATGGTGAAAACGTTTTAAACCTCGTGTATGTTTCCCTCAGGTCAGTTCCCGTGCACAGACGAGTGTCACGTGACCTTTGTGAATCTGAAATGTGATTCGTCGAAAAAGCGTCGCCGTGGCAGAAAGTCTCCGGCCAAAGAAGTGTCCCACATCACGGCCGAGTTCGAGATGGAGATGAAGGAGGAGGAAGCGTCAGGTACACACTGGTTTAAGTTTCAGATCACAGATTTGTTCACCTGGTTTCTGGTTCGGATCTCTGGACCTGTCCACGTGAAACAAAAACTCAAAGTTCAGCCTCTTAAATGTTGTTTTTTTCACAATCGCTACGAAAGTGGAGTCACCTGTTCCAAAATTTGGGCAAAGCTGCTACGAAAACGATAACCAGGAAATGGCTTTATCCACAAATAACAAAGAGTAAAAAATATAAAAATGGTAATAAAACTTCTAAATAAGTAGCAATAAAAAGAGCAAGAGACTGGTGTCAGATAAGGAATAATTATATAAATGTATAAATATAAGTAAGTAAAAAGTATCTGTAACATAAGGGTGAGTTGTTGTACAGTTGTAGGGAGTATTATTTGTAACATAAGGCTGAGTTGTTGTACAAATTTGATTAATTACCATTGTAAATTTGTTATTTTGAACTTTGTGCACTAATAAATGGATCATGGTTTTATGTTTTATAGGCGTCTAACTGTACAACATCTAAGACTTGCTCTATAAATATATAAACTCAATTTCTTACGACTGGGAAATGAGTTTCTCTCCGGTATTTTCGTTTTCTAAATGTTGCCCACCAGAGTCAAAAGGTTGGAGACCCCTGCTCGATAGTCTGGTGCAGTGAGCAGGAGAGTCTGTGATGATTTTATTTTCATTGTTTTGTGTGCACTTAAAGGTTGTATGGATTTCAAATTGTCAGTGAAAGTTCAAAATAGCATTAAAGAGACGCAGCAGCTTTGGAATTATGACGACCAAAAACAAAAAAAAGAATGAAACTCCATCGCCTGTGGACGTGGTGGGTCCAGATAAACATTCTTTATCTATTGGCTGTTTGGTCGTCAGTCAAACTCCCTACGTTTCTATAGTAACTGACTCTCCGGCGCGCTGGGATTACGTGGTTTATGTTCGCCTCTCACACATTCCACAGATGCAAGACGCCGTTTACTCGACCAATGCAGCGGTTCTTAGCGACTTTTTCCAGCTGTAGCTTCCTCACAGTTTGTACAAAGTTTGTTGCGATGGCAGACGAGAATCCACGACCAGTTAGCCGCAAAAGAAAGTCCGTTTATGAGGTCGCTGAAAGAAGAAGAGAAGGGGAAAAGGAGCAAAGACAAACTAAGGTGATTCTTGGAGATTCCTTCCAGCGATGGCGTCACTGAAGCAGACAAAGGGTCTAAAGACTGACGCGTTGGTCGATAAATTACTTCTGGACAGGAAACTTCTGCTCATCATTTGAAAACGTACAGTAGAGTTACAGCAGCAACAGTGATTCTGAACGAGCCCCGGCTGTAAACAAACATCTTCTAGCGTAAGGAGGAGGCATTTCTACTTATGGAGCTGTGGAGGAGCAACATTAGAAAAAGGACAGTCGCTGGGTTTCTTGCTCCTTGGAAAATCCTCTACACAACCTTTAAGTACAGGGTGACCAGATTTTCACAATTCAAAACTGGGACACACCCGGGTTGGGATGGTTGGTATAAATAAAACTGTGAAAAGAGCATCTTACATTGTCCATTTTTACTTACTTTGTGGGTCAATCATAATCAGAGGGTCTTCTGACTGCTTCTGGTGCTTTTTTTTTTCTTATGGTCATTTTCAAGCTCAATTTTCTTGTTTTTTAGCTAAACAAATGACAATATATTCCCGTCTTTACTGTTGATGGATATCAAAGTGGTCAAAATAGGGACACCTGGGACATTTCTTGTATAAAACTCAAACAAATCACTGGTTTTAGATAAATCTGCAGGGACAGGGGACACAGGGCTCAAAACTGGGACTGTCCCGGGTAAAAAGGGACGTCTGGTCACCCTAAATATGTACAGTAACTCTTCGTGTATCTGCGTCAAAGGCACACCCCACATCTTTTTTTATATCAGTTAAAATATGAAAATTAAAGAAAAGTTAATAAAAAAGTCAATAAAGATAAATTAAAGTGGTGCCATTATTCAACTCTGAAGACCTGAATGTTTCAGGTGAATGGCCTTTAAACCAGGAGATTAAATATGACGAGTTTGTGGAGCTGATCCCAAACAAAGAATGACAAGGAGAAACATTTGTGGATCTGAAGTTTGGAGATTAAAAAAAAAAACTTCAATTCAAGAACGTGAACTTGATGGTCTTTTTTCCGCATCTTGTACGTCACACATTTGTTATCCAGACTTCTAAAACTGTTCCTGTGTTTATTTCTCTCCATATTTCTTGACTGTTTAACCTTCTCCTGTCGTTTCAGACTCGTGTAACATGGAGTGTGTGCGTGAGAGGACCCGGCTGAAGCTGCAGAGCGCCCTGAGGACCCTGAGGAAGTCCATAAACAAGCAGCAGTTCTACATCCAGTTCTCGGGGACGGAGTACGAGGTGGCGCAGAGACCTTCCCGCGCCGTAGAGGGCGCCGAAACCTGCAGCACGGGGCAGGTGCTCAGGGAGGGCAAGTGTGGTACGTACACTCCATAGAGTGTGTGCACGTGGACAACGCTAACCTGCTGTGTCCCAAACAGGAAGTGAGCATGGCCACGCTTCTGGCTCCATCCTAGTTTAGTATTATAACTGCGTGTTGTTGTACAGTTGTAGGGAGTATTATCTGTTACATAAGGGTTAGTTGTTGTACTGTTGTAGGGAGTATTATTTGTACAATAAGAGTGAGTTGTTGTACAGTTGTAAGGAGCATTATCTGTTACATAAAGGTGAGTTGTTGTACAGTTGTATGGAGTATTATGTTACATTAGGGTGAGTTGTACAGTTGTAGGGAGTATTATCTGTTCCATAAGAGTGAGTTGTTGTACAGTTGTAGGGAGTATTATCTGTTACATCAGGGTGAGTTGTACAGTTGTAGGGAGTATTATCTGTGTGTGTGTCCTGGTTTAGTAGTATATAACAGTTTATTGTGTGTCCTCAGTGAGCTGCGCTGTGGGGACCTTCTACAGCGGTGAACAGGACCAGTGTCTCCCCTGTCCTCCAGGGACGTACCAGGACACAGTGGGACAGCTCTCCTGTGAGCCCTGCCCCAGCACCGAGGGACCGGGGGTCAGCGGAGCCAGGAACGTCTCCCAGTGTGGAGGTAAGACCCAAACATCTCCCAGTGTGGAGGTAAGACCCAAACATCTCCCAGTGTGGAGATAAGACCCAAACATCTCCCAACATCTTCCAGTGTGGAGGTAAGACTCAAACATCTCCCAGTGTGAAGGCAAGACCCAAACATCTCCCAGTGTGGAGGATAGAAGATCTATACTTATTCGGAACCATGATTACAGGACTTTTGCTGATTGGATTAGGCGTGGCCCTGTCTTTCAAGAAAAATCAGAGCACCGAGGCAGCTGTTCAAAGCCCCACTTGGCTGCCCGGATTGATCGGAACGATGGGCAAAGCTGCCGATACTCAGACTGTGACTTTGAGCCGTATCTTGGAAAGTTTGGTGGTCTCGCACCGCACTTTGGAAAAGACTTTGGAAAACATCTCGGAGAGGTTAGCGACTATGGATCGCAGACTGGATGGAACTTTGGCTCTAATTCGCAACAGGGATAACATCTAGGAGAATTTTTGGCTGCTCTGCATAGAGAGATGACCTTGAGACCAATTGGACAAAAAAGAGCAGTGTTTAAAGAATTGGTGCAGCTGCTCGCTCTAAAACTATAACAACGCAATCTTATCTTTTGGCCTCCCCAAGCCAGTACTGGTCACAACCAAGGCCGGGCTGGTGTCAAATCGCCCTGAGATACAGCGGAGGGAGCCTGGCCCCTCCCTAACCCCCTCGCAGCTTTGTACCCCCGACCGGGTGGGCGGGTCCGTTGTATAAGCGCCGTCAGTGGCTGCAGGATCCGGATGCTGTCTTGCCTGAGTTGGACTTTCTTACTCCTCTCCCCTCCCCTGTTGCTCGTCCTGTGTAATGTTTGTACTGTGTTTTGACTATGTTGCTGATGCTCGGAGGTGTTTTTATTTTGTGCACTCATTCCATATGATGCCCCTGTCAGGAGCATGGTCTGGGGTTGATTCACTTTTGTTTTTTTCTCCTCCCCCCCCTGTCCTCATGTGATGCTGTATTTCATTTCTACTGGAATTTCCCCACTGTGGGACTAATAAAGGCATATCAATCAAGACCCAAACATCTCCCAGTGTGGAGGTAAGACCCAAACATCTCCCAGTGTGGAGGTAAGACCCAAACATCTCCCAGTGTGAAGGCAAGACCCAAACATCTCCCAGTGTGGAGGTAAGACCCAAACATCTCCCAGTGTGGAGGTAAGACCCAAACATCTCCCAGTGTGGAGATAAGACCCAAACATCTCCCAACATCTTCCAGTGTGGAGGTAAGACTCAAACATCTCCCAGTGTGAAGGCAAGACCCAAACATCTCCCAGTGTGGAGGTAAGACCCAAACATCTCCCAGCATCTCCCAATGTGGAGGTAAGATGCAAATCTACAGCGGCTAATGCCATTTAAATATTTCTAAAGAAATAAATTCTAAATTCGTCAGTGGAGACACCTGGAATCGCACCTGTCAGCCTACGACAGGTGGGACTACCCTCCCTTTTTTTTAGGTTTCACTTTTTACTTACAGGTTGGAAATCTTGACATCGCAGTTGGGAATTCTGTTACCAAGGCAAACATGTTGTGAAAAAAAAAATCCAAAAATGTTAATACTTTAATGTTTAAAGTTTGGAAAAAACAGTTTCTTGTGTAAATTGTGCCGGTGTGATGTCGTCAGTGTGGGACTTTTCTTCTTCTATCATTTATATTTCCAGCAGGTATTGGTCACCAGTTTCAGTCCAAATCAGAGAATCACCAAAACCTCTGTACCCTGTATTTGTCTCCTCAGGCCAGTGCCCGGCGGGTCAGTTCTCGTCCGACGGGTTCCGCCCGTGCCAGCTGTGCCCGGTGGGGACCTTCCAGCCTGAAGTGGGCCGAGTTCTGTGCTTCTCGTGCGGAGGAGGACTCATGACCAAACACCAGGGCTCTGTGTCCTTCAGAGACTGTGAGGCCAAAGGTCAGACTCCGTCACAGATGAGGGTTCACCAGGCACAAGGAGGGGTCAAAGGTCAAGGGCAAAGTTTATTTAGAAACAGACAGTACTGCTTCAAAATATAGACCAGGACTAGACCAGGACTAAACCAGGACTAGACCATGACTAAATCAAGACTAAAACAGGGCTAGACCAGGACTAAACCAAGACTAAAACAGGGCTAGACCAGGACTAGACCAGGGCTAGACCAGGACTAAAACAGGGCTAGACCAGGACTAGACCAGGACTAGACGAGGGCTAGACCAGGACTAGACCAGGGCTAGACCAGGACTAAACCAGGACTAAAACAGGGCTAGACCAGGACTAGACCAGGACTAAACCAGGGCTAGACCAGGACTAAACCAAGACTAAAACAGGGCTAGACCAGGACTAGACCAGGGCTAGACCAGGACTAAAACAGGGCTAGACCAGGACTAGACCAGGGCTAGACCAGGACTAAACCAGGACTAAAACAGGGCTAGACCAGGATTAGACCAGGACTAAACCAGGGCTAGACCAGGACTAAACCAAGACTAAAACAGGGCTAGACCAGGACTAAACCAGGACTAAAACAGAGCTAGACCAGGACTAAACTAGGACTAAAACAGGGCTAGACCAGGACTAGACCAGGACTAGACCAGGACTAGACCAGGTTGCTCAAACATGTGAATGAAACAAAACACAACTCCAGGTTTGTTTTTGAGGAGAAACATTAGAACATGACTTAAGGTTCTGTGTGATATTGGAGCTTTAAACAATAGATTTTCAATACCTGCACCTGTCACACCTGTCCTGTCTGTGTGGTCATACTCGCACCTGTCCTGTGTGGTAATACTTGCTCCTGTCCTGTCTGTGTGGTCATCCTCGCTCCTGTCCTGTCTGTGTGTAATACTCGCTCCTGTCCTGTCTGTGTGTAATACTCGCTCCTGTCCTGTCTGTGTGGTCATCCTCGCTCCTGTCCTGTCTGTGTGTAATACTCGCTCCTGTCCTGTCTGTGTGTAATACTCGCTCCTGTCCTGTCTGTGTGGTCATACTCGCTCCTGTCCTGTCTGTGTGTAATACTCGCTCCTGTCCTGTCTGTGTGTAATACTCGCTCCTGTCCTGTCTGTGTGTAATACTCGCTCCTGTCCTGTCTGTGTGTAATACTCGCTCCTGTCCTGTCTGTGTGTAATACTCGCTCCTGTCCTGTCGTTGGGCAGTGCACTGTGCTCCTGGACACTTCTATAACTCCAGTACCCACCGCTGTATCCGCTGCCCCCTCGGCTCGTACCAGTCCGAGTTTGGACAGAACTACTGCATCACCTGCCCCGGGAATACAACTACAGACTTCGACGGAGCCACCAACGTCTCACACTGCAAGAGTAAGGACCAGGACCAGGGCCGGAACAGGGCCGGACCAGGACCGGGCCAGGCCCGGAACAGGGCTGGACTAGGGCTGGACCAGGACTAAAGCAGGACCGGACCAGCACTGGACCAGGGCTGGGCCAGGACTGGACCAGGGCTGGACTAGGGCCGGACCAGGACTAAAGCAGGACCTGAACCAGGACTGGACCAGGGCTGGACCAGGACTGGACCAGGACTAAACCCTAGACTTGGACTGAATCAGGACTGAACCAGGACTGAACCAGGACTGAACCAGGTCTAAAGCAGGACTAAAGCAGGTCTAACCCCGGTCTTTGTGGTTCCTCCTCAGACCAGCTGTGTGGAGGGGAGCTGGGGGAGTACACGGGGTACATAGAGTCCCCAAACTACCCCGGGGACTACCCCTCTAATGTGGACTGTGTCTGGACCATCAACCCCCCCCATAAGAGACGCATCCTGATCGTGGTGCCGGAGATCTTCCTCCCCATCGAAGACGAGTGCGGAGACGTGCTGGTCATGAGGAAGAGCGGTACATTAATCTAAAGTCTTCTTCTCTGAGCCTCAAAAATGTTCTGTCCTCATTTTGCCAGTTTTCTTGAGTCACAGATAAAAATCCAGACTTCTCCTGTGCAGCTGAGGCGTGTTTAAAAGAGATTTAAAGTTTGTATAGAGGATTTTTCACGGAAAGAGAAACACAGCGACTGTTTGTCCTTTTTCAAATGTTCCTCATGCGTGACTCCACCTCCTCCTCCACAGCTCCTTAAATAGAAACACCTCCTCCACCTCCTCCTGACTCTAGAAATCCTGTTTGTTTACAGCCGGTGCTCGTTCAGAGTCGCTGTTGCTGCTGTAACTCTACTGTACGTTTTCAAATGATGAGCAGAACGCGTCAGTCTTTAGACCCTTCGTCTGCTTCAGTGACGCCATCGCTGGAAGGAATCTCCAAGAATCACCTTAGTTTGTCTTCGCTCCTTTCCCCCTTCTCTTCTTCTTTCATTGACCTCATAAACGGACTTTCTTTTGTGGCTAACTGGTCGTGGATTCTCGTCCGCCATCGCAACAAACTTAGTGCAAACTGCGAGAAAGCTACAGTTGGAAAAAGATAAGATAAGATAAGATAAGATAAGATAATCCTTTATTTGTCCCACAATGGGGAAATTGCAGTGTCACAACGCAAGTTACAGAAACAGTAGGAAAATAAGAGCATCAAAATCAAGATAAATAATGATAATAAGTATTTACAATCAACTAAAAAACACAACGCTGTAAGCTAAGCTAAAAGGCACAGGAACATTGCACAATAAGTGTTTTGATTCTGAGATGATTGTGTACAGTGCAGTGATGGACAGTGGTGGGTAAATAAATAAGTAGCAGGTAAAGTGACTTTAAATAATATTGCACATTGTTATTATTACTATGGAGATTACACATGGTTGCTATGAGAATGACACATGACACAAAAAGTCGCTAAGAACCGCTGCGTTGGTCGAGTAAACGGCGTCTTGCGTCTGTGGAATGTGTGAGAGGCGAACGTAAACCACGTGATCCCAGTGCGACGGAGAGTCAGTTACTATAGAAACGCAGGGAGTTTGACTGACGACCAAACAGCCAATAGATAAAGAATGTTTATCTGGACCCTCCACGTCCACAGGCGATGGATTTTCATTCTTTTTTTGTTTTGGTCGTCATAATTCCAAAGCTGCTGCGTCTCTTTAATGCTATTTTGAACTTTCACTGACAATTTGAAACAAGAAATCCTCCAGACAACCTTTAAAAAGAACACAAAATAGTAGAACAGTGAAAAGTTGAGACTTTTCTGGTAGAGGGTCCATCACCTTCTCGTCTCCATGGAGATGTTATTGCTTTGGATGGAATATTCCACAGTATGACATTAAATTGATCTATCTTAAGAGAGAGACAAGCACGTGACACGCCCAGGCTAAGTTACAGGTAAGATTTATGGAGAGATGACTCTGCTCACTACAAGAATGAACATTTTACTGATGTATTTATAGGTCATAAAAACACCTGTATAATGAACTGAAGGCAGGGAAGTGTAATGCCACGCTGTGGAACATTGCATGGCATTACCCCACACTAGAAAAGTTACATAGTTCACCTTTAAAGGCCCTTTTTTTTAATTAACTACTTCTGTTTTTTACGTTTTTAAGACAGTAAAAATCAGGTACAGAGACTTTAAACGTAACTGTCACAGTTTTGTTGTTTACAAGTTTATCCCCAGTCCAGCTCCAGTTCCCAGCCTGATCCAGTCCGTGTTTTGCTTCCTCCCTGTTTTCCCAGCAACTCATTCCCAAATCATTCCAGGGGAGTCTATGTAAACTCTTGACTATGAACATAGGTTAGTGTCTTTATTATCAAATAAACATCACGCCGTTCACAAATACATTTCTTGGTCCAAAATCAAAAATAACGACATTCACAAATATAATTCATGACTTACAAATAAACGTCAAAACATTCACAAAAGCATTTCTCGACTCAAAAGAAAAAGTTACGCGATCCACAAATGTCAGTGCAGTTATGTTTATTTGCAGACGGATGAAGCTGCGTTTAGACTTAGACTTAGACTTAGACAAACTTTATTGATCCACAAGGGAAATTATTTGGATACAGTTGCTCAGACATCACAATATAATATAATAACAGAGTAATAAAAATAGATGGTGTAGCAAAAAGAGCAAGAGACACGTGTCAAATGAGACATAATTATAAAATGTATATGTACAAGTCAAAATAAAATAGAAATATAAGTAATAAAGTAATAAACTATATAATCACAGCTATAAACAAGAGACAAGAACGACAGTGTAAATACTATGCTGATTGACAGGGCGTGAGGTAATCCGTTACTTGGGATTAACTTGTAGTACAGTTGTAGGGAGTATTATCTGTTACATAAGGGTGAGTTGTTGTACAACTGTATGGCGTATGGTATGAATGTAGTCCTGAATCTCTCACTGTTTGAGTGGAGCTGAAGGAGCCTGTTGGAGAATGAGCTCCTCTGTCCCTCTATAGTCTGGTGCAGTGGGTTGTAGGGAGTATTATCTCCTCTGTCCCTCTATAGTCTGGTGCAGTGGGTGAGTTGTTGTACAGTTGTAGGGAGTATTATCTCCTCTGTCCCTCTATAGTCTGGTGCAGTGGGTGAGTTGTTGTATAGTTGTAGGGAGTATTATCTCCTCTGTCCCTCTATAGTCTGGTGCAGTGGGTGAGTTGTTGTACAGTTGTAGGGAGTATTATCTCCTCTGTCCCTCTATACTCTGGTGCAGTGGGTGAGTTGTTGTACAGTTGTAGGGAGTATTATCTCCTCTGTCCCTCTATAGTCTGGTGCAGTGGGTGAGTTGTTGTACAGTTGTAGGGAGTATTATCTCCTCTGTCCCTCTATAGTCTGGTGCAGTGGGTGAGTTGTTGTACAGTTGTAGGGAGTATTATCTCCTCTGTCCCTCTATAGTCTGGTGCAGTGGGTGAGTTGTTGTACAGTTGTAGGGAGTATTATCTCCTCTGTCCCTCTATAGTCTGGTGCAGTGGGTGAGTTGTTGTACAGTTGTAGGGAGTATTATCTCCTCTGTCCCTCTATAGTCTGGTGCAGTGGGTGAGTTGTTGTACAGTTGTAGGGAGTATTATCTCCTCTGTCCCTCTATAGTCTGGTGCAGTGGGTGAGTTGTTGTACAGTTGTAGGGAGTATTATCTCCTCTGTCCCTCTATAGTCTGGTGCAGTGGGTGAGCAGGAGTGTCCATGATGGAGAGCAGTTTGTCCAGTGTCCTCCTGTCCCTCACTGTGACAAATGTCTCCAGTTCACAGCCGATCACGTAACCCGCTTTACGGATCAGTTTGTCAATCCGCCCAATGTCTCTTTTACTGGTGCTGCTCCCCCAGCAGAACCACAGCGAAGTACAGCGCGCTGGCCTCCACAGACTGGTAGAAGATCTCCAGTAACTTGCTGCACACATTGAAGGACCTGAGCTTTCTCAGGAAGTAGAGTCTGCTCATGCTCTTCTTGTACACAGCATTACAGTTGTCCCTCCAGTTCAGTCTGTTATTCACCTGTACGCCAAGGTACTTGTAGCAGTCCACTATTTCCACGTCCTGGCCCTGGATGGTAATGGGCTCCACAGGTGTCCTCTTTCTCCTAAAGTCAATCACCAGTTCCTTGGTCTTGTCAACGTTCAGGAGCAGATGATTTGCCAGGGACCACTCCACAAAGTTTGTAATCAGTGTCCTGTCCTCCAGCTCCTGTCCATCCCTGATACACCCGACCACTGCAGAGTCATCAGAGAACTTCTGCAGATGGCAGGACCCGGAGCTGTACTGGAAATCAGAGGTGTACAGAGTGAACAGGAACGGAGACAGGACTGTACCTTGGGGGGCTCCTATATTACTGACCACCGTGTCAGACAGGGTGGTCCCCAGTCGCACGTACTGAGGCCTGCCTGACAGGTAGTCATTAATCCAGGAGACAATGGAGGAGCTGACACCCATCCTGAGCAGCTTCTCACTCATCAGAAAGGGCTGGATAGTGTTAAAAGCACTGGAGAAATCAAAGAACAATATCCTCACAGAGCCCTTAACACTATCCAGGTGAGAGTGAGCCGCTGCAAAAGATAGATTACAGCATCATCTACACTAATGTGGGACTGATAGGCAAACTGTAGAGGATCCAGGGATGGTGCCACCAGGGGTCTGAGCTGAGCCAGAACAAGTCTTCCATAGCACCGGTATCCTCTCAAGCTTCAGACTCAGTGTGAAGAGAAAGTGCAGGATCCCAGTGAGCTGTGTAGCACATGTCCTCAGCACGCGGGGGTTGACTTGGTCTGGTCCAGGAGACTTGTTATAGTGAATTTTCTCCAACTGCCTTTTCACCTGCGCAGGTGTCAAAGACAAAGAGCTGAGTTCCTCCGTGGGGGTGGGAGCAGGTGTGGGAGCAGAGGTGATGGGCTGATGAATGGTCGTCTGGGTGGTCTGTGGTGAGGTGTGAATTGGGCGTCTGGGAGGTGTAGAGATGGGGGTGCCAGGGGATGAGAAGCGATTGAAATGCAGATTGAGCAGGTTTGCTCTGTCTGGGCTATTGTCCTGCAGCTTTGATCGAGGGCTGAAGCCCGTGATGGCCTTCATGCCTTGCCACACTTCCCTGGTGTTATTTTGCTGGAGTTTTGCCTCAAGCCTTTTCCCGTACGCTTCTTGCCCTAGTCTGAGCTGTATCTTCAGCTGCTGTTGCACCCTCTTCACCTCGTCCTTATCACCAGAGTTGAAGGCCCACTTCTTATTAAGTAGATCCTTCAGCTGGCTGGTGATCCAGGGCTTGTTATTAGGGTAACAGCGGACAGTGCATGTGGGGACGGCTGTATCCTCACAGAAGTTGATGTAATCCGTTATACAGTCCGTCATGCTGTCGCTGTTGTCCCCATGCGGCAGGCAGAGCACATTCCAGTCTGTGGTCTCAAAGCAGTCCTGAAGGGCATCGCTGGCTTCCTGACTCCACTTCCTTACAGTCCTAGTGGTGACAGACTTCCTCTTTACTGCAGGGATGTACTGAGGCATTAACAGGACCAGATTGTGGTCTGATCGTCCCAGTGGGGGCAGGGCAGTGGCACTGTATGCCTCCTTAGAATTGGCATACAGTAAGTCCAGAGTTCTATTGTCCCGAGTTTTACAATCCACATACTGGTGAAGTGCGGGTAAAACACTGTCCAGTGAAACATGGTTGAAGTCTCCAGAAATCAGTAGTAAAGCCTCCGGGTGTTTAGACTGCAGCCCAGCGACCACAGTGTGTATCCTGTCACACGCTGCATCTTCGTCAGCTGAGGGAGGGATGTAAACTCCGATGAACAGGACAGAAGTAAATTCCCTCGGTAAATAATATGGACGTATTCCCAAGACCATAAGTTCGGCGTACAGATCTGTTCCTTCACAGTAATATGACCAGGATTACACCACTGCCGTACAGATTTGTGACTCCTGCATTTGTGGATTTTTGACGGGCCAGTTAGCTGAGTTTAAACTGCTTCATAATTCTGTACGTTACCGCTTTTGTTTAACCCCTGAAGATATGGCCCGTTAAAAGTTTGTTGTTAGTGTCGTTATATTTGTTTCTGGACCAATAAATGTATTTGTGAATGTTGTGATATTTATTTGATAATAAAAACACTAACCCGTCTCCGTAGTCGTCTAGTCAAGAGACTCAAGCCCTGCGTCTGAAACTCTGAATCTGAAATCTGCTGTTTGTGCGATTCTGCTTTATTCCCTGTTTGAAGAACCTGTTTCTGAGTTTATTCTCAGCCCGTTTTCTAATTAGAGAATTTCCCAGTTTAGTTCATAATAAAATCATACATTCCTTTGTTGTTTATCAGCCTGTTTTGTCATTTTAAACTTTACCTAAAAAACGACTAACTAAGACTTTGCTTCGACTGCGTTCTTTGTGTTGCATTAGAGTCTGAGTTGCCTGCATGATAATAATAATAATAATAATAATAATAATAATAATAATAATAATAATAATAATAATAATAATAATAATGTTGTGTTTTGTTGTGTGTTCTTGTGTTTTGTTGTGTGTTTTTCCTGCTGTAGCTCTGCCCACGTCCATCACCACCTACGAGACGTGTCAGACGTACGAGCGTCCGATCGCCTTCACCTCCCGCTCCAGACGCCTCTGGATCCAGTTCAAATCCAACGAAGCAAACTCCGGGAAGGGCTTCCAGGTGCCCTACGTCACCTATGATGGTACAAACACACAAACGCACACAACACACAAACACACAACAAACATGCACACCACACAACACAAACCACGCACACAACATATATATATATATATATATTTTTTTTTCTCCCCACACTGAACGATGACGGTTTCAACATATTTTAATCGCGTTCAGAGCAGAAAGCGCTCGACTCTCCAGTGACACTGTGACGTTTTTATCTGGAAGAAGAAGAAAGAAAAAGACCCGGAGCCACAAACACCAGAACAAGAAATCTACACCATGTCATTGGCGGAGGATAAATATGTATACGGCGTCTAAGACGCACGTTTTTTGACGCCGCGGTCTGAACGCAGCTTTAGCGTCAGTACTTCCTGTCCAGATTTATCCCTTTGTGGTTTTTGCTGAGTCGTATTGAGTAAATATTTAAAGATAAGGCAGAGAACAGAGCTGTGGATGGAAGTCACTGAACACGTTCAAAAGTACAAATCAAATGAATTCAGACGACGCTTTTGTGTTTAGAACGAGAGATGTTTGTGTCTCAGCCACAAACTGAAGTCGTCTACATTTAAAAACAATGGGGTACTCTTTATTTAGATGAATTTGAATTTTAATGTTTTTTTAAATTTTTATTTTGACTGTTAGCTTTGGGACGCAGTGAAAGAGCAAAGAGCCCGTTGCATTTGTGTAGACACAAATGAACTGTACGAATTAATGTATAAACACGCTCTTGGTTAGTCGAGTTTATTGATGTAACGACACAGGGACAGTGCACAGAACATGAACCTGAACACGAGATGTTTTGTTCCAGGTTCAGGTCTCGTGCTCATGTCCACCTGCATGTCCACCTGCATGTCCACCTGCATGTCCACCTGCAGGTCCACCTGCAGGTCCACCTGCAGTCCCTGTCTCCTCTGCACGTGCTCAGTAGGGCTCTACGCTCTTCTAATGCCTCCTGTTTTGTGCGTTTGTTCTGCAGAGGATTACCAGCAGCTCATCGAGGACATCGTGAGGGACGGCCGACTGTACGCCTCAGAAAACCATCAGGAAATATTAAAGGTACGCTGTCATCTGTTCGATCCTGGAAACAGCAGGTAAAATCAATCAATCAAACTTTATTTATAAAATTTAATGGCCCATCGATTATTTTAGATCTCAGTTTGTGTTTTTTTCCCATAATTTTCAATAATATAAGTTATTTTAAACGTAATTAAACTTTAACAATATGTTCCTAGTACCGAATGACATTTTTAACATGTCCCTAGCTTTAAATTCAGAAAAATGTTTTTAATCAAAGTTTTTTTCTAGGGGCATATATGAAATAATAAAATATACACTTAAATATACCAGAAAAAAAATTGTTTCCCATTATATTTTCATTTTTTGAGCATTTGAAAACTACAAAAAGTCACTGACCCATAAATAAAGTTTATATATTATATATAAAAACGTGCAAAACGTAATGAAAAACAGATTGTACAAAGTGTCTCTGCATTAGTGAGTGATAAAAGTCTGAATAGATGAGTTTTAAGTCTGGATTTAAACAGGCTGCTCGTCCTCTGATCCAAAGGTTGACGGTTCGATTCCCGGTTCCTGCATAAGTCCCACAGGTTGGCACTGGTCACATTTTTGTATTTTTATTTTTCCACCATGAAGACTCCCAAAGCAACAAGGAACCACTCACCCACTCACCCACTCACACCCCAGTGTACACAGACACTGGAGTGGGTTAAGTGTCTTGCCCAAGGACACAACGACAGCGTTCATCTGTGGGAGCTGGAATCACACCGCCAACCTGTGGGTCAGTGGATCTGACCTCAACCAGTGATGTCAAGAGCGGGATTCGAACCACCAACCTGAAATATCTCCTAATACTGGACCCCAACATGAAAGTTACACATGTAAAGCTTTACCATCACCAAGGAGACAGGCAGATACATTCCCCTCCACCTGGAAAGTTACATAGTGCACCTTTACCAAATAATGAGTAAAACGTGAGTCATGGAGATGTTATTGCTTTGTCTGAAATGTTTCACAGTATGGCATTAAACCTTTCTATCGTCATAGTGAGCATACCAGACCAAGTTCCAGGTCAGATCTGTGGAGAGGCGACCTCGCTTACAGTCAGAATGTCTGTTTTTCTAGGGATTTTTGAGCCATAAAATCACCTGTAATTGAATAAATGTCATGGAGACCAGTAGATGCATCCCCTCCACCTGAAAAGTTACATAGTGCACCTTTACCAAAAAAGTGAAAAGTTACATAGTGCACCTTTACCAAATAATGAGTGAAAGACGAGTAAATCCATGTGTGTGTACAAACGGTAAGTGTAAAGTGTGTTTTTGTCGTGTTTTTTCAGAATAACAAGTGTAAAGTGTGTTTTTGTCGTGTTTTTTCAGAATAATAAATGTAAAGTGTGTTTTTGTCATGTCTCTTCAGGATAAGAAGTTAATCAAAGCTTTGTTCGACGTCCTGGCCCATCCTCAGAACTACTTCAGATACACGGCCCAAGAGTCCAAGGAGATGTTCCCCAGGTCCTTCATCAAACTGCTCCGCTCCAAAGTCACGCGCTTCCTACGGCCGTACAAATAAGACTCTGCCCCTGCCGCTCCTCCCGTCACTCCCTCTGCTCCTGCCGGGGTCTGCTCCTGCCAGGGTCTGAACCTGTCGCCTGCTCTCTCCTCCTCCCTGTCGTCTTCTCCTCTGTCTCTGTTCTGTTTTTGAGTCCTGTAATGTGCATCGTCCAGGTTATAGGAGAACTTTTGTACTTTAGAATTTCACATTTCTTTATTTAAACGCGTAAACACAGATCACTGGAAAAACACCACTGGTACCAGCAGAGGGCGCAAGGACCCAGGAACGTCGTCTTTTCTAACGTAACAGCAAAAGGTGATACTGTGACTTAAAATGTGCAAATTATAACAGAATGATCCATGGAGACACACGTTATGGGTCCGTCAGACGCCTTTCTCCATGGAGATGTTATTGCTTTGTCTGGAATGTTCCACAGTATTGCATTAAACCTTTCTATCTTCTTGGAGACCAAACCAGACCAAGTTCCAGGTCAGATCTGTGGAGAGGCGACCCCGCTCACAGTCAGAATGTCTGTTTTTCTAGGTATTTTTGAGCTCTAAAACCACCTGTAACTGAATAAATGTAAAGTAGAGCTGTTTAATGTCACACTGTGGAACATTCCAGACAGAGCAGTGATGTATCCATAGAAACAAGCAGGTGACGGACCCACAACCGAAAAGTTACACAGTGCAGCTTTAAAAGCACAAGCACAGGAGGTCGGATTTAACTCTCATGGTGTAATAATAATAATGTGTCTGTCGCCCTCTGCTGGTGACACTGTGGAACATGGAAATGGCTAATTAACAAAAATGTTAGAATCAGTCCAGTGATGCGCATTAAAAAAAAAACTCCTGGTATTTTTCAATTTAAAACTTAATATTCCAAATGAACCTGTTGTTTTTGCGTTTTTCTGGACGTTTTAATCCTCCACTTCCTGTTTCCTCTGCTGCTGTTTCGTGCGTAGGGCCTGACCCGTGCCACGGCGCTCCTAAACTCTCCGTGTACAGTTTTTACTACATCGTACATCAGCATACTCACCTTTATACTGTTCCAATAGTGCAACACCCCCCCCTGCTGTTTACCGAGAGAAAACGCTTCATATCGTCATCTGAAACTCGTCGAAAGGGAAACGCGTCCAGAGCTTTTGTTAGTGTGAAGTTTGTACGTTTTAAATGCACATAAACCATATTACGGCGTATTACGAATCTTTGAGTGTCAACGATGTCTGTCCGCTTTTAATATTAGGCCAGTATAATCCATAAAACACGTGAACGCCGCAAAATACAACACACAGATTTGTTTAAATGACTTCAGTGCGGATTAACAGTTAAATTATGTAACTTTTTTAGCTTTCTACTATGTTATACCATTGTTCCCTCATCAAAAACATGTCTGAACACGTTTTAGCGTCATCCATGCATGTTTGAGTAATCTAGTGATCGAGTCTGTACGAGGCTCCGCCCACAGCCCTACGTCACCCCTGCTCCCACAAGACAATCCTCCACAAACATGATGCAAAACACAAAACTGCACACGGCAACTCGACAAACCTGATGCCGTGCGCGGTAGTTTCATTAGTGGGACGCACACCGATTGTGTTGTGACGGTGCTCCGAAGGGGGAGTGACTCAGCACAGGGAGCAAAGGGGAGGGGGAAGGGGAGCGCAGACAATGAACTTAAAAGTGTTAATATGTTGCTTTAAATGCTCATTTTTTTGTTGTTTTTTTATTGTTTTTGTTAATTTTGCAAAAACCAGAATGTAACAGACACACCTAAACTCGTCAAAATTATTTAAATCAATTTAATATTCTGAAATTACGTCATTTAAACTCATCTAAATGTCGTGTTTTGCGGCGTTCTGGTCGGTCAGGTCTTACGCAGCTCTCCTTTCATTCCCTGCACCTTCCTTTTTCTAACAGTCGTATTATTTTTGTGTTTGTTTTTGTCGTTTGTTTGTAATATTTATACTGTACAAAGTTGCAGACGCCCATTTGTAGAGATATAAAGTGTTTAAATGTAAACTAGAGAGGGCGGGGGTCCCTACGTCTGTGTCTGTGGCAGAATCTGAAGCCCTTTTCGTGCACATAAGGAAACGTGCACTGCTCAAAAAGTCAGACCCAGAAATCTAAGAGAAAGAGACGGGTGAAGTGTGGTGAGCTAAAGGAGAGAGACACTACCTAACGCACGGCAAAAACACGTACGCGCCACGGAAAAGGACTCAGATCCAAATATTAATCATGGTTTCAGACACTTTTTGTACTTTTGTAGTTTGTTAAAGGAATTGTTTGTAAGATTTTGCTTTTATTTTCCACAAACTGTGTCCCAGATCTGAGAAACCTGTTCAAATCACACAGAACTTTTACTGAACTGTTATAACGCTGATTTATTCTTAATTTCAAAAATATTGGACATGAGAGACCAGTTATTTCTGTTCTGATCTGGTGATTTGGTTCTTTATCCAATCAGAACGCAGAATGAGCGTCACATGACTCTCTCATGTGGGTTGCTGGTTCAAAGCTGAAATCCAGTGTGTTTAAACCTAAAATGTCTCTGATCTGAACGTCACTCCCTAAACCCCAGAGTCAGTGCTAGTGCAGCCTCTGCAGCTCAGGGAGGGAATTCTGGAGGTTCTGAGCTTCGCATGAGCCTGTCCAGAAACTGAGACTGAGACAAACGCAGGACGAGTCTCTGTAGGACGTGTCTCTGTAGGATGTGTCTCTGTAGGACGTGTCTCTGTAGGACGCGTCTCTGTAGGACGCGTCTCTGTAGGACGTGTCTCTGTAGGACATGTCTCTGTCTCCGTCTGCAGGTGAAGGATCTGGGGACACAGGGACAGAGGTGTTGGTGGAACCTTTGTTAAAACGGTCAAAGGCAGAACACACGGCTCCTTTAATGCACCTTGGAATTTGTTTCAACTTTTTGTCTGGTTTAATTTTTTTTACAAATTTTACTAATTGTTCAGTCAAAAAATACAGTGCACGGAAACTGCACTTAAAGCGGACCTGCTCTGAAATTAACTTGTTTGAGGAATTTTTAATCGTTTATTTTCAAGACGCCATTTTGTTGATCTCCCCCCGTTTTCCGCTCCTTCTCCAGTTGGACGTTTTTCATGGTGACACTCGTAGAATTTGGCAGCGTCGTGTCGTCGTTTTGGTCCAAATGTACAAAAAAAAAAAAAAACAACGCTCTGCTCTAGTTTGACGAGCAGCGATCCACAGGAGGGATCACAGCCTGGTGTAGACCTGGTTTAGTCCTGGTTTAGTCCTGGTTTAGTCCTGGTTTAGTCCACGTCAGCTCCATTGGACTCCACAGTTTTCTGACGCGGAAGTCGGCGCGTTTGTTTCTTTTATGACGTTGTTTATGATCAATATTGTGATTTAAAATGTCAAAATTAGAACAGAACGATCCACAGAAGCGGATTTAAGGCCAAAATCTGGTCAAGTATCTTTAAAAATATAATGAAACCAGCAAAAACAATTGAAAACTAGTGAAAAATGTTAGAGTAATGAATGAGTCCTTTTCACGGGTGCAGCCGTTGGTTTTTGCCGTGCAGAGTGTTACTGACAGAACTGTTTGTGATGTAACTAATATTTGGAAACGTAAATTGCACTTGAATGTTCTATGTAAACTGTAGGAGGACCTGCGTTTGTGATCGTGTGTTTTCAAAAGTCTGTCACAAGGAGAAACCTCGGAACGCTCTGCAAAAAATATCCACGGACCGAGTTGGAATGATGCGAAAACACGGAGTCATTCTGAACACGACGAGTTCAGGGCGGGTTAGTGTTAGAACGTTCACCAATAAACCCAAAACTTCCCGGTTTGACTTGTGCTTACTACAGTTTGGCCCTTTGCGTTGTCACGATACTAAAATCTCAAACTCAAATTCTTATCCCACAGTGATAATAAAAAAACAAAACACTTTTTATTTGGACAATAGAATGTGATTTTTAAACGGTGGAACTTTCTTTTCTCTTCCCATGTGTCCTGATATCTGTGTAATCCCTCAGTGGTCCAGGTCTAAACCAGGTCTAAACCAGGTCTAAACCAGGTCTAAACCTGGTCTAAACCAGGTCTAAACCAAAAAAGAAAGTTCCACCGTTTAATGTGGAAAATCACAGGAGATCGTCTAAACAAAGAGCGTTTTTATTCTCACTGTGGTATCGGAATCGGTATCGAGTATCGACGCTGTTCCTTAGTATCAAAATCGAGGTTTGGAAATTTTCACTAAACAGAAATTCCAGTTTTTACAGTTTAACTCTTCAATTGAATCTCCCAGCATTCGTCTTCAGTGCTAGATGGTTGCGAGTTTGATTCTTGCTCGAGACTCATTATTACTGTTATTATTGTGTCTCTGAGCAAGGCACGTCATCGAGTCATAGTATGTGTTAGCCACGCAATTGGAAAGGCATCTGGTGTTCAAACTATGCCAAATAAAGTGACAACAAAAGCCAAATTATTTAAAAAAAAAAAAAAGTGCAATTTTTAAATCCAGTGGAAAATTATTGGATAACACTGGGGAACACTCTATATGTTGCATTTAAAGAAAGACTTGTTTTCAGTCAATTTAAGTGTGCTGAGTTCAAATCTGAAGTTAGTTTTTTTCTGCAAGCTACAGATTTTATGCAATCTTTGATTTTTATTATGATGGAGTGTGTAGCAGCCACAGATGTAACAGAAGGCATCAGGCTTGTTTCTACAGTGATGTCTCGATGAGGAAGCCATGTTTGATCTGGAAAAAAGAAGCATGATAAAAATATTAGAATCTATCTATGTATATAATCTCAAAACGCTTAGATTTGGGTTACGTAAGTTCATATTTAGACTATTTCATCTATCTCAAATTGCATAAAAACTAGAGCTTATGGAGAAAAACTAATTTCAGATTTGAAATCAGCGCCTAAAAATCCTTCAGAATCAGTTACAAAATCCAATGCAACAGAAAGTTAAAATTTTAGTGTTCCCCAGTGTTATTGATGTAAATAAACCAAAAAGAAAAAAATGAACAAAACTGAGTCAAATGTACTCAAGTTTTATGTCGCCATGTAACTTAAACTATTTTGTGGGTATTTTTTGCACTGCAGCTGAGTTTTATCATTCCAAGTTTTCCCGTTTGAAGCCTTTCCTCAGACCGGATCTCCCTCTGCCTCGGCCTTAATCCGATAAATGAACCGAAATATGGAAAATACACCATAAAATATGAACCGGAGCATCTCTACAGGAGCCAGACCGGAGGAGCTCACACTTCTGGTATGATGGCTCCACATTCACTCAAGTTGGTTTTCACAACACTTTTCACACTGTTTTCAGTGTTAAATTTGCTTTTTGTATCCCATGTTTTTCTTTTCCATGGAGATGTTATTGCTTTGTCTGGAATGTTCCACAGAACGACATTAGGTCTCCTATTTTCACGGAGACCAAACCAGACCAAGTTCCAGGTCAGATCTGTGGAGAGGCGACCCCGCTCACAGTCAGAATGTCTGTTTTTCTAGGGATTTTTGAGCTCTAAAACCACCTGTAATTGAATAAATGTAAAGTAGAGCTGTTTAATGTCACACTGTGGAACATTCCAGGCAGCGCAGTGACGTATCCATGGAAACAAGCAGGTGATGGACCCCCAAACAGAAAAGTTACACAGTGCACCTTTAGTAGTAAATGATTCTGAAATATTGCAGTGCAGTTTCATGTTTGACCAGCAGAGGGCAGCGTTGTGTCATAAACTGCAGTGATAAACTCGAGTTCTGACGGCACACGCTTAAAAAGACTCATGATCGCACTCGAAACAAGCTTAAAGTTTGAATTAATTAAGTCTAAATGTTTAGTTACAGTTATTTTTTTGTTTTTTTTGTTTGGATATTTCTTACACAGGCCCCAGCTCCGTCTGAAATCTCTCTCTGCTCACATGATTTTGAGAATTCCACCTACGGTTTTGTTTCAAGTGCAAATTTGTATTATTTTTAACTAAAAAACAAACAAACAGAAAAAAACTATAAATAAATAAAAATAAAAAGCATCATTTATTCACAAGGGCATAACTGTTGAAAAAAAAAGAAAATGCAGCAAATTCATTTATATTCTGAGATTTCCTTCAAAAACAGTGAGTCTCCCATAGAATATAACAGACGTATACAGACTCCTCCTGTCCACGAGGGGGCGCCACAGTGGCTGATGTAACGATATCCAACACTTTCGATATGATATTTTTCCAGATATTTCCCAAAATTTTGTGAATTTTCCATTTTTTCCTTTTAAAACCTTTTTAAAGCCTTTGGTTCTGTCAAATCCAAACACGTAAGATTAAAAAGTGTTTATAACAGTTATTCACGTAATCAACACTGAAACGGCAAAGGATCATGTTCTCCCTGTGTCTGTGTGGAGTTTGCGTGTTCTCCCTGTGTCTGTGTGGAGTTTGCATGTTCTCCCTGTGTCTGTGTGGAGTTTGCGTGTTCTCCGTGTCTGTGTGGAGTTTGCGTGTTCTCCGTGTCTGTGTGGAGTTTGCGTGTTCTCCGTGTCTGTGTGGAGTTTGCGTGTTCTCCGTGTCTGTGTGGAGTTTGCGTGTTCTCCGTGTCTGTGTGGAGTTTGCGTGTTCTCCCTGTGTCTCTATGTGGAGTTTGCGTGTTCTCCCTGTGTCTCTATGTGGAGTTTGCGTGTTCTCCCTGTGTCTCTGTGGAGTTTGAGTGTTCTCCCTGTGTCTCTGTGTGGAGTTTGCGTGTTCTCCCTGTGTCTCTATGTGGAGTTTGCGTGTTCTCCCTGTGTCTCTGTGGAGTTTGAGTGTTCTCCCTGTGTCTCTGTGTGGAGTTTGCATGTTCTCCCTGTGTCTCTGTGGGTTTCCTCTGGGCACATCAACCCAAAACGTGCTACAGTGGGTCAAATGCTCCAGCTGAGGTCGTCCTGAGCCAGACTGAAGCATGGGTCAAACACAGAGGACACATCTCCCTAGTAACGTGTACCCTAAAGGTGCACTGCGTAACTTTTCTTGGGGAACTTTTCTCTCTCTCTCTCTCTTTCTCTCCCTCTCTTTCTCTCCCTCCCTTCTCCCTCTCTCTCTGTCTCACACCCTCTCTTTCTCCCCCCCCCCCCGGAATGTTTCACACTGCAGCTTTAAACTGATCTGTCTCCATGGAAACAGGCAGGCCGTGGTACAGATCAGTTCAGTTGTTCTTAAACACATTATTTGTGAACAGACTTGTAATGCCGCACTGTGGGACATCACAAAGCAACGAAAACCCCTAAAGAAAGAAAAAGTGTCGCACCTCCACCAGAAAAGTGACACACTGCAGCTTTAACAGGCGGTTTTGAGCTGAGGCAGAGGAGGAGGTCCGGCCGTGACGAAGGCGCCGAGTCGAATCTGAAATTTCACATTTCAAATCTAAAAGTGTTTTTTTTTTTTTTTTTTGATGAATGTGATTTTAAAAAGAACTCGTGAAAACAGCACGTCCCGTTTGGAACGAGAAATCTCAAATGTTTAAATGTTTGTCCTGAGAATGAGAACGTAAAGAGAGTGAATGAAGAGAAAGAGAGAGAGAGAGGAGGAGAGGAGAGAGGGGGAGAGGAGGAGAGGAGAGAGGAGGAGAGGAGAGAGAGAGGAGAGAGAGAGGAGAGAGAGTGAATGGAGAGAGAGGAGGAGAGAGAGTGAATGGAGAGAGAGGAGGAGGAGAGGAGAGAGGAGGAGAGGAGAGAGAGTGAATGAAGAGAGAGGAGAGAGAGAGGAGGAGAGGAGAGAGGGGGAGAGGAGGGAGGAGTTGAGGAGAGAGAGGGAGGAGGGGAGAGAGTGAATGGAGAGAGAGAGAGGAGGAGAGGAGAGAGAGTGAATGAAGAGAGAGGAGAGAGAGAGGAGGAGAGGAGAGAGGGGGAGAGGAGGGAGGAGTTGAGGAGAGAGAGGGAGGAGGGGAGAGAGAGAGAGGAGGAGAGGAGAGAGAGTGAATGGAGAGAGAGGAGAGAGAGAGGAGGGAGAGGAGGAGAGGAGAGAGAGTGAATGGAGAGAGGAGAGAGAGGGGGAGAGGAGGGAGGAGTTGAGGAGAGAGAGGGAGGAGAGGAGAGAGAGAGAGGAGGAGAGGAGAGAGAGTGAATGGAGAGAGAGGAGAGAGAGAGGAGGGAGAGGAGGAGAGGAGAGAGAGTGAATGGAGAGAGAGGAGAGAGAGAGGAGGGAGAGGAGGAGAGGAGAGAGAGTGAATGGAGGGAGAGGAGAGAGAGTGAATGGAGAGAGAGAGAGGAAAGAGAGGGAGAGGAGGAGAGAGAAAGAGAGAGGAGGGAGAGGAGGAGAGAGAGGAGGAGAGGAGAGAGA